>CP126892.1:115722500-115892500 GCA_030440675.1 Furcifer pardalis
AAGAGGAAGTCCACACAAACTGAGGTAGAACGGAAAGAGTTGCCCTATGAGGAAACAGCTTTTTGAAGTATAGACACAAAAAAGAGAGCAGAAGAATTTGAAGGTGCTGTGGGAGTTTTTTCCCTAGCTCACATTCACACAACTTTTAGTTGTATCCTGGTTGCCCAAAAACCATTTCTGGTTCCTAAGGTTAATATTCAGCATATTTAAAATCTGAAGTAGAAATGTGATGTGAAGAGGAAGCTGGTGTGGTTCTAAACCATTTCCGAAGGTGTGTAGGGCAGTAGGGCTTCTATATGGAGAGACAGGTCTGCAGGGACATCTCCTGATCAGAAGCAACTGCTTCATATGGAGTAACACCTTAAGGTTAGTGAGCTCTCCAACATGGTGCCCATAGACCAGTGTTTCTCAACCTTTGTATTTTGGACTTCAATTCCCAGAAGCCTAAGTCAATTCCCCAAAGTACTGATCAGCCAATATACTGACTTAGGCTTCTGGGAATTGAAGTCCAAAATACAAAGGTTGGGAAATTCATTACAGAATAGTTCATGGCATTCTTTGTTTTTGTTGTTCAGTCATGCAGTCAAATACAACCCTTTATTACCCTTTATGCTATCAACCATAGCAGGGTAGGCTCCTCTGTCATCTGCCATCCTTCAGAATATGCCCAGATTCATGCCCACTGCGTCAACAATGCTGTCTAACCATCTCATCCTCTGCCACCCTCTTCTCCCTTTGCCTTCAATCTTTCAAAGCACCAGGGCCTTCTCCAGTGAATCCTCTCTTCTCATTTGGTGGCAATTTGTTGTACGCCGACCTGAGTCACTTGCTGAGTGGGCGGCAATTCAAACATATCACCATAGTAATTTTGTGAATGATCCCAGCTTTCTCAGGATTTAGGGAGAGGCCCTTTCTAGCTATTTTATTTGACAGCAGCTGTGCAGAATGCTGATGGATTTAATAGAGCATTTACTGTGCCCTGCGACAAAAGTATGACCTTCTTATCTATCTTCATTGATCCTGGAAAAGGACTACCATACAACCCCATCCATTTAAACCACTGGAATTTTCAGATTTGGTGAAGTACAGTTTCCACAATTTGCAAGATTGTGCTGATGGGACTCCAGCAAAAACTTGAAAGTAAAAGTTCCTCATCTATGCCATAACACATGCAAGAATCAAACTAGATGCTGAAGTGTATATATATTCATAATTAGAAACAATAATTGCATGTTAAATGCTCTCTGATCAAATTTGCAGGAGCTTTTCTGATCTAATGTAGGCTGCAAATTAGTTTTTTTCATTTTGTGTTTGGTCATTGGGAGTGAAACATCACCTAGTTTGCTTTTTGATTGCTCTAACTCAAGGCAGGTAGGGTATTGTGTCAAATGAACTCTAGCACTCTTTAATTGTGTGCCAACGATGCCTATAATGTCCTTTAAAATACTTGGATAAGTATACAGTGGTACCTCACTTAAAGAGCATAATGCATTCCACGGGATTGCTCTTCAAGCAAGTTTGCTCTTTAAGCAAAACACCATTGTAAGTGACCAATTGTGACTTCTGGCCAGGGGGGAGGGGATTGCGAATCCTGATTTGGTTGTTAAGTGAGTTTTTGGTTGGTTTTAGTTGTTAAGCGAGGCGACCATTCAGAGAAAATTCTGCTCTTTAAGTGAGTTAGTCTCTAAGCGTGGTGCTCTTTATGCGAGGTTTTACTGTATTCCAATACTGTGCGAGAATGGTGACCTTGCTAAGCTTAAAAGGTATTTGATTTCTAACTATGAGTAATCAAAGTGAGAGATTTTATGGCATTTGTAACATATAAGACCAGTTTCTCAAGGAACTCAGGGAAGCACAGTTGGTTCTCCCTAAACTTTCCTCTGTTGTATATTTACAGGTCTGTGAGAAGGAAGTTTGTAGTGTTGGTATATATTGATTGGCACAGGATCCAACATTGGGACAGAGGGTGATTTCAATCTTGATATTCCTAGTAATAGTGCAGCCTACTAACCATTCCACCACACTGGCTTATTAGATGTTCAAAGAACCATGGCGAATAATAAGATGAAGAGAAATGAAGAGGGGAATAAGAGGAAGCCTGCTGTTTGATAGTGCAACTTCTCTTTATAGATACCATAAAAATATCAGATTTTGAACCATGCAGTCCCCGTAATTGTTCTCTTTTCATTGATGTTCTGTCTCATATGGAGTAATTATTTTTATTTTTTTTAATCACCAATCTCTTAAATGACTTTCTGTATGCCCACTTAGTGTGCATATATAGCTCTAGAGTCCTCTAAGCGAGTGTAATGGTTCCAGAGGAGCCATTGTAGACTACCGGGGAAGCTATCTACATATTAATATTTGTTTCACAGTTTGGAAGACACCATTATAGTTTATTGTGTCCATGACACCTGCCTTTTTAGTGTGGGGACTTATTGCACATTCAGATCTGATGCACAGTTTCCGGGGAAATGTATTTGTCTGAAAGACTGAAAATAAAACTGGACATGACTGAGGGGCAATAAGAGAATCCTGTTCAAATACTTGAAAGGAGAGACAAAAATCTGTTCTTAATCATTCAAGACTGCAGGAGACATAATAATGGACTCAAGTTAGAAGACACCCAGATTTCAGTTTTGAAAATCTTCCTAACTATTAGAACAGACCTACAGTGGAATGAGTTATCTCAGGAGATAGTAAGCATTCCAACACAGGAGGTACTCTAGAGGAAGTTGGAGCACCATCTGTCAGGTGTACTTTAATTTGGATTTCAACATGGAGCAAGGGATTAGACTCAGTAACCATATAGGTCTCTTCCAACTCTTGAGATGGAAGAGACCTGAGATTGATAAACAAGTAGTAAAGGAATATCTTATTACAGTGGAACCCCAGGTTACAAATGCCCCGGGTAATGAAAATATTGCAATACGAAAGGAAATCCATTGAAAATGACACCTTGACTTACTTTTTTTTGCCATATGAACAGTTTTTTTTGTTCTCATGGTGGAATTTTGTCACGTTTTTAGTGCATTTCAGCAGCTAAAAAACAGCATTTTTGGCATTTTTGGGAAAGCTTATAGCTGATTGTCGGGGATGGGTCCAGCACATTACAGAAGTGCTGAAAATGCATCAAAAACCAATTGATCCCTTCCGGAGGTCAGGGGAAAAAAGTATTTTATCTGTTCAAATCTCTTTATAAAGTGTGGAAAATGCAGTGAAAAATTCCAAAGTACATTATATGAAGAGTTTTGGACAGAAAAAATACAGTACGTGTGGTTCCCCCCCCCCTGCTCTTCGAAATAGATTATTTGGTTTTCAATGCATTCCTATGGGAAACCGCACTTTACAGTGAAATCTCGAGTTATGAAATTAATTCATTCCTCAGGGGTTTTTGTATAATGAAAATTTCGTATCTCAAAGTGGGGTTTCCCGCACTTTGAATGAGTTCAAAACTCCAGAGTTGGATGAACTGCATCATAAGATATAGAAGGAACTGACTAAAGAGATCTTAGAACCACTGCCCATCATTTTCTTGAAGTCCCAGATGATTGGAGGAATGTGAACGTTTGTCCCTATCTTCAAAAATTGCATAAAGGAAGGACCGGGGAACTACAGACCACACAGCTTGACATCAATCCTAGGAAAAATTCTGGAGCTTCCAATTGGTACAAAATATATTGTATAGGATGCTCATGGAGTTTGCAGGGGGGCAGTGTACCTTGAGATGTTGTGAGCTGCATATGATGTAGTTGGAGTCAAGAGTGTAAAACAACTGTTTCTTTTTATTTCCAGGCTCAAAATTTAGTACTGATTTGAATTTCCAAAAACCTAAATGTTTAAAGGAGCACCTTGTGAGTTTTATGAAGTCTTAAAGTTAGTTTCCAAGGTTTTGCTCACAAACTTTTCATCAAGAGCCAGCAGGTGGGAGACAATAGAGGCAGAAGATTTTTATATTAGTGGCCACATTTCTTTAGAACTCTCTATTAAAAAGAGTGTGCACAATTCTTATTTTGCCTTTTCTGAATTGACTTGATGGCACATTTATTAAGGAAGGAACTTCAGAACCATTTTTATGCGATAGAGACTTAAATGTCTATTATGTACTCACCAAGCAGCCCTTTTTACCAGCAAATCTCCCAGGGAATTCAACACATCAGTAAATGATTGACTGTGGCACTCTTTCTTAAAACTGCTAAAAATATTTTGTGAAAAAGGAAATCCTATTTGTGAATCAAAACTCTGAAAGTGCATAGCTGACTGTGTTGGCTTCAGATCTCTCAGTGTTAAAGACTCCAAAATGAGGCTTATTGAAAGGAGAGAAGACGACGGAAGGAATAGAAAAGTGCAGTCTGCTTCTCTGAAAATCTCCCCTGCCCCATTTCCCACATTCTACTCCAGCATTGAAAGGGGGAAAAAACTATCTAACTGAATCTTTTCTAAAACAAAGGGAACTTTCAAGGTGAATTTAGTGTGTTGACATTGTATAGGAATAGATTTTGCATGCAATGCCTCTAAATTTCCAAGCCTAGTACAGTAATACCTCATATAACATTAGTATCGAATAACACTAAAATCGCATAACATCAAGGAATCTGGGGGGAAGAATTGCATCAGATAACATTAAGATCCTATGGGATGCTTCAGATAAGCCTGTGTGGTTACAATGTATCTCTATGGATCCCATAGAGGATCAGATAACACTAAAAATCATATAACACGAAGACTTGTGGAACCAGGTTTTAGTGTTATATGAGGTTTTACTGTATATAAAATAGAACACATATGTGGTGGCAGACCAGTTTGTTGTTCTGTTCAGGTCATGAACTGTCCATGATAAAATGCTTGCTCACATACTCTATTGGGGGGGGGGGGGAGAGGCACAACGTTGGTGCTCCAGGTGTTCTTCAACTTCAATTCCCAGAAGCCCAAGTCAGCACACCTGCTAATCTGGGATTTGAAGTTCTGGAACACCAAGGTTGGCCACACCTGCTCTACATTGGATCATTGGGAGGTAACCATGGGTTTGATTTGAAAGATAATTGCACGGGCATGTAAGTCAGAATCAGGACTGTGTTTTCTCTGCCATACCATGTTGCTGAGTTGTTGGCCAATATCCCTCAGACTACTGACTTGTTTGAAGTGCTGATCCTGTTTTCATTTGACATAGTGACAGGACAAATGAAAGATGATAAAAGATTATATACTCTGCCATTCAAGGGTGGGGAACCACTGGCCCTCCAGATGTTGTTGGACTACTTTTACCAGTTGAAGCAAATTTAATACATTAATAAGAGAGTCTAACAGTATTTGAAGGGACACATTTTCCCACCTCTGCTCTACACTTTACACCTGATATTTGTTACCTTCTAATACAGATTGCCCATCCTGCATATATCCCATTTGTTCTTTAGTTGCTGAAAAAAATGTCGTTGTATTGAGCCAGAGCACTCTGACCAGTGTATTTTCACCTTTGATATGACAGTAGATTTGATAATTTACATCTGGTTTATTTTTTTATTTTATTTATTGGATTTCTATACTGCCCATCTGGGTGTTTAATTTACATCTGGTTCATTTCAGTGGATCCGTAATAACCCTGAATATTCCTTAATATCTCAGGGCTATAAGTCCAAACACAAACTTATTCCCCCATGCAAATACCATTTCTTATTTTATTTTTTAAAATGAAGACTGCTTTCTTAGGTGTAATAATTTAATATTGTTTACTAATACAAATATTTGCTACACAAATATTACTGAACGCCACCTAAGCAATTGGTGGGATGTTTGAAGTTGGAAAACCTAGGCTATGTGAAGAGGAGCTGCTTGTAATTTGTGTTCATACTGAGAGAAACAGTGGACCGAGGATGAGGCTACATGTTGTTACTTTTGAATTCTGAAGCAAAGTTCCTGTCATGTGTAATTACATTGATAATGGAAAATATTTACATGAATTTCAGCAGATCTGTGTGTGCTCTTAAAGTGGCAGTTTTGGCAAGTTGCGCTTACAAATGATGAGACAAACCAAATAGATGAATGCCTTTCATTTTATACTAATTTTTACCAGTCACAATAATGTCTTGAGGAGAAGGGGAGTTTTAATTCTGCTTTGTCCTGTAATGCAATGAAATTGCATTATGCTTAGATTGATTTGGGGGGAGGGGGAGCTGGAAGGGCAGATACCAAGTATTCTCTGTATTTTTGATTCATATTGAAAAAATAATGCATTTACATGATTTTTACTCCACATTTAACATGTAAATGTTTAGGTTTCTTGCCTCCAGTGTAGATATTTTACATGTATTTTAATTTTAGAACCTCAACTAATACTTTAAAGTACTAAGTATGTAAATATGAAGACAATAAGGATTTATCAATGTAAAATCTCATGTAAAGCTTTTTCATAGGCCAAATTTATGAATGTTTCCATACACTGACAGCACGCTGCAAGCTCATAAAACAAGTAGAGCTATGTTCCTTAGTTTTATCCTTTTTCTTCCTTTTCCTGTGGGCAATGGTTCCCCATAGTGTTTTCCAGGCAACAGCCAGCCTGTGATGCTTTGGGCAAGCTTAAAAGTCCCAGGGTGCCCCAAGAAGAAGTCAGTGGGAAACCACATCTGATTACAGTCAAATCTCACATAACGAGTGTTTTGCTTAGTGAAAAACTCGCACAAGTGAGTTTTTTGCTAAGCGGTCCAACTTGCATAACGAAAATTTTCGCTATGTGAGTTGGACTTTCCCTATTGAAAGACTTGCATAACGAGCGTTTCTATGGGGAAAACTCATATAGCGAATTTTTTTTGCTATGCGAGTTCTCCCCCTTGAAACCTCATTATGCAAGTTTCTCCATAGGAATTTTCACAATGTGAGTTTGTTTTGCATAGCGAAAAACTCGCATAGTGAGCAGCCTCGCAGAATGGATTAAATTTGTTATGCGAGGTATGACTGTACTTTGTACCAAGAAAACAGTGAAAAGGGTCATCCTGTCAAAATTGACTTGATTGCACAGAATAATTATTCTTAATAATGACATGTATGAGTCTGGCCAAATTATCCTGCTATGGTAACAGAAGTAGACCATAATGCCAGTGAGTCAACATTGTCAGGTGGCAGTTAACTAACCTGACTGCCCTGAGGACTAACAGCTTTGGTGCCGAAGTCCACAGGGAAAGGTGATTTTCCCCAAGTGGATTAAATCCCACTTGAATCCATCTTGATGGAGGGCAGCAGCTTCATCAATACTAGCCTGGGGCTGAGGAAAACTTTGTGTGCCAAAAGGGCTCAGGACCAGAAAGTGGCTCGTGGAATTGGATCAGTGGTATAGGGGTCATGCTGTGATGTGGAAGGCCGATGAAAAACAACTGCCTTATATTCACAGGACAGTCTTCATGGATGATTACCATGATAATTGCCAATATTTGGATTCAGATATGGCAGAAGAAGAAGAAGGACATGTATATCAAGTGTCCAAAATATAGATCTTTTTTTGATAATATTTTGTTAATTTATTTCTATTTCAGCAAATAATACATACTCCACAGCCTACCATTACACAACAGGTAACCAGTAAATGGGATTCCCAGTGTGGTATTGTAAATAGAGCAACAGACTAGGGCCCTGAGAGCAGGGTTCAAATCCCCATTTGGCTGTGGAAACTCACTGGATGGGTGAAACTGATAAACCCAAATTTTAAATACCATGGAACCCCATATATAACGAATGTATTGTACAATGAAAAATTCGTACAATAAAGAAAATTTGGAAAAAAAAAACCCACCACAATTGTGCCCTGTATAGTGAAAATTTTCGTTATACAATGCAATGCATCTCTATGGGAAAAATCATACAATGAAATCTCTATGGGAAAAATCATACAACAAATTAAGTGCACATTGCAAATTGGGAACACATAAAACATCAGAGTAGTGACACTGGTTTCATTAGACAGTTCTCATGGTAAGACACCACTTCCAGTTCCCTCTACGTTCATAGAGTCACCATTAGCTATTAGAATATTCCTAGCAACATTCTCATCTTGGGTTAGAAATAATTTTCTTTTCTATCTGCAGTAGCTGGTACATCATGAATCAATGATTTAGACCAGGGATTCTCAATCTCATGCATAATTTCATGAGGGACCCCACTGTCTCCACCACACCAGGAAGTGCCATGTGGTAGAGGAAGGACAGCCACCCTCTGCTCTTACCTCCTTACTCCTGCCCTTGCTCTTTTAAAATTCCTGTAATTTTGTAATTTGAAAATGTTCAATTTCTTTTTAGCTTAATTTTTAATATTGTATTAACTCACATTTTTAATTGTTATTAGTGAAGTGAATCTTGATAACGATGGTTTTAAATTATGTATTTTTATTCCTGTTTTGTAAGCCGCCCAGAGTTGGGATTACCCGATTGGGGCGGGATAACAAGTTAGAACAAATAAATAAAAAATAAAGGGCAAAATGGCTGACCGGCCCCCAAAGCTGTCTGAGGGAGTGTGACCCAGCCCCTGGCTTTAAAATGTTGAGTACTCCTGATTTAGACAGCTGAATTTTGCTCAGAGTTATAAAACATACAGGTTCTGTTTTTAAAATCATGGCTTGCCTTCTTCTCTCTGATAGACTCAAGATTTTTATGCCACCTAAGATTTGTCTCAGGACTAGCTTTGGTATTTTTGTCTGCAAACTTTCTGGGGGAAGTTGGCCAGATGGCCTTTTCCATCTCAGTTCCGGAATGAATTTAGTTGAATGCAGTGGTCTCTGCTACCACAGAGAAACATGGTACATTGCCCCCTTTACCCCTTCCCTTTGTGTTAAATATGTCTTTATGTATTGCAAAACTACAAAGATGTCCTTCGCTGATTCTCCATCTTTTTTTCTAAAGAGTTTTGTTTCATCTGTTTTATTCTTTAAAACAATCTGCATGCTGAAAAATCTGAATTTTACAATATGAGGATGATTGCAGAACTGTGATTAACCATTCCTTCCTTTGAGTCAGTTTCCCTCTGTTTTACAAAAGGTTTCCAAGAATAGTCTGCAGAAAACTCAGTTTGCAAATTGCAGGGGAGATTTTTAGAGGGCAGCTTTAAAAGAATGGAGTCCTGAGAGTTTTATCTGTATTTATGTCTCTTGCTTTTACCAAAGTAAATGGTAATATCAAATGAGAAGCAAAGACACATTCATAAATAAGAGATTGCAAACACATTTTTGCAGCCTTGGTGTCAGTGATTATCCCATGCAATTACTTAATATGTAGTTGGAAACCATAAATATTTTAGTCTGTAGTATCTTCTTCAGTTTATAGATATTTAAGGATTAAAATACATAGCCCCTTTTGTTCTAAAGGGCAAATTGTCTTACTTTGAAAAATACTGGCTTTGTGGATTGTTTGAGAGAAAGTGGAGATAGCTTTTAAGCCTTTTTTAAATAAAAAAATAGCCATTGATGTTGCAGTAAATCTATTATTATACAGAATTGAGATTAGTCTTCATTCTTTTGCTTTTGGACAGAAAATAAACGACTGGATTCCATCAGTATTTCTGATGATCTTCATATTATGGCATCTGTTCTTTTTTAAACATTTTACCAACCTTGATGAAATTTAGTTTTCAAAGCTGACTTGAAGGGAAAATCGGATAGTTAAAAAATACCATTGATTGAACAACAGAAGCCATTTACCAATGGATATCAATATTTTGATGGTTGTTGTAGACTGTTCCAGAAAATCTAAGCATTCAGCACAAATTATAATGAAATTTAATCTTTGAATCTAACTGAAGAATTGACTTCCTTTTCTCCCCTCCCCCATTTTCTAAAGTAGGAAGCCAGGATATTGAATTCTGGTCAATTTTAATTGAGTATCTTTGATTGTTGCACTTCTGTAATATCTTAGACACCTTTTAGGTATGTCATACAGATTTTGGTTCAATCATGACTTTCAATAGTGTTGACTCCAAAAAATAGGATGAAAAATGCACTTTTGGACTCCAGGATATTTCCTCAGCATTTTTGTTGCCTGAACATGCAGACACTTGTTTCTAATTAAGTGTGCTTAAATTTATAACTATATTGATGGAGGCCACAGCCTATGGCGCGAACATCGTTTTTATAGTCCCAGTTGTGGAATCAGGCTGTTTATCACGTGAGGAATAAAAAATACTACATGTTCTTGGATATTCACCTTTTTGTTTAAGCTTGGTATCGAAATATAGCTGAATTGATGAAAACCTTGGCGTAAGATCTGCTTCTTTTGATGCATCACTAGTAGCTGGAATAGAAAAGATTAGATCAAATATTAAATACTAAGTTGTTAAGGTCGATTCCTCTCTTTGGGAGATATGGCAAATGAATCTTGCTTTTCTTTGTCTGCCCTGATAAACCTACCCCATTATTGTCTGTTTTGAAATGCTTGTGTTATTTTCTTCTTCTTTCATGTCCTGATAAAAACCCTGGAATGCCAAAATGAAGCCACTTTCTTGGCTTTGTCATTGGCCAAACTGATGTCCTCATCAGTGCATATTTCTTATACTATGGAGCAAGCCATCCCTAACCCCTTGAGTTCTATGCTGTAGGTTAATAGGTAGTTTCAAGCTCAGACTTTGTTGTTCAGTCGCACAATCGAGTCTGACCCTTTGCGATCCCATGGACCACAGCACGCTAGGATCCTCTGTCATCTGCCATCTTCCATAGTCCATCCAGATCTATGCCCACTGGGTCAACGATGCCATCTAGCCATCTCATCCTCTGCTGCTCCCTTCTCCTTTTGCCTTTGATCTTTCCCAACATCAGGGCCTTCTCCTCTCTTCTCATTTGATGGCCAAAGTATTTGAGCTTCAGCTTCAGTATTTGTCCTTCCGAGGAACAATCAGGGTTGATTTCCTTTAGGATGGACTGATTTGATCTCCTTGCAATCCAGGGGACTCTTAAGAGTCTTCTCCAGCACCTCCTTATGTCCACAATCTCAGACTACAGACTTCTTTATTATCAAAGGAGTAAGACAAGGCTGCATTTTGTCACCATGCTTATTCAATTTATACACAGAACACATAATGCGCAATGCAGGGATGGAGGAATCACAATTTGGGATCAAAATTGCTGGAAGAAATATCAACAATTTGAGATATGCAGATGATACCACCCTAATGGCAGAAAGTGAGGAGGACCTAAAGAGGCTCCTGATTAGGTTGAAAGAAGAGAGTGAAAAAGCTGGCTTGAGACTCAATATCAAAAAAACCAAGATAATGGCAACAGGCCCTATCAGTCCCTGGAAAATAGATGGGGAAGAAGTAGAAGCAGTGACAGACTTTACTTTCTTGGGATCAAAGCTCACTGTAGATGGTGATTGCAGCCATGAAATAAAAAGGCGACTGATTCTTGGGAGGCAAGCGATGAGAAACCTGGGGAACATAGTGAAAAGTAGAGACATCACATTGAAAACAAAAATTTGCATAGTCAAAGCAATGGTATTCCCTGTGGCAATGTATGGTTGTGAGAGCTGGACCATTAGGAAAGCTGAACGCAGAAGAATAGACACCTTTGAGATGTGGTGTTGGAGGAGAATTTTGAGAGTCCCATGGACAGCGAGGAGAACAAATAGGTCAATCTTAGAAGAAATCATCCCTGACTGCTCATTAGAAGGTCAAATAATAAAGATGAAGCTAAAGTACTTTGGACATCAAATGAGAAGAGAGGATTCACTTGAGAAAGCTTTGATGCTTGGAAGGGTCGAGGGCAAAAGAGGAAGGGGAAGGCCCAGGATGAGATGGCTAGATGGTGTTGTGGAGACGGTGGGTGCAGAGCTGAGCGAGTTGAGGGGGATGGTGGAGGACAGGAGTGCCTGGCGGACGGTGATCCATGGGGTCGCAGAGGGTCGGAATCGACTGTGCGACTGAACAACAACAATATCCAATATACATGAAGAATGTAAAATAGTTGGGATATAGATTACATCAGCATTTCCCAATCTATGATCTGCGGGACACTGGTGGACTTAAATTCCCAGAAGCCTAAGTCAGTACATTGGCTTTGGGGAATTGACTTGGGCTTCTGGGAATTGAAGTCCAAAATCTAAAGATTGTGAAACACTGGATTACTATGTTGCCAGCTCCAAGATTCTTCCAGCCAGCACTCCTCTTGATAAGAGTAAATAATAATTGAAAGAATAAAACAACTGGAATTACTGTAAAGAGTCAGTTAAAGAATCCAATGTCCTTAATGTTTTGAGAAGAGTCCAGGTGATTCTACCCATTTTGTACTTTGGGAAGGACTGTGCAAAGTGATAGAAATTTCTCTTCTGATCATTTTGTGCCGTTTCATAACAAGAGACAGAGGAAATGCAAGTGGGAGGAGACGGAGGCTTGGTAGAGTTTAAATAGCCTTTGGGCATCCTTTAAGACCTAAAATGCTACAAAGAAGTTTAATAATACCTTTATAACAGTGGTTCATATACTTGGTTTGTGCTATAAAGTTTGATATTGTTAGGTATTGATTCTGTTCACCTACATATAAACCCAGTATTGTTTAAAGTGACCTAGAATTAGGATTGAAAAACCTATGAAATAATAGGGATATTTCTAAATTTAAAGGTAAATATCTTCCTTCCTCTAAAGCTAGTTGTGTCCAACTCTAGGGGGCAGTGCTCATCTCCATTTATACATTTCTGTGATCATCTGGCAGACATATCTAGACATCAAAGCACATGGAGCAATGTTACCTTTCCTGCCAAAACGGATACTTGTAATATCTTGCTAATCCATTCCAAGCCTTTGCACAGGATTTCAGGTTTTGAAGTTGGAGCTCATGAAAGTTTCCAAAATTTGTTACCAATAGGCCAGATTTCTAATGATCTCCTTGAAAATCTATATTATATTCTTGCTGTCTATCAGAAGAGTAAGATTATGGAGTTTTTTTAAGCGACTAGTTTCTCACTATATGGAAAATTATGTTTGACAATGTTTTACATGTAGATTTTCTCCAGTGTGCATTCATGACGGCTACTTTGTGTGGTATCCCCATCCCTATATTCTGGGGAAATAGAAGGTAAAACCCTTGAAAATGCTTGGGGATAAAACCTGTTCCTTCTAGACTTTGCATCTCAATTATAGTTACATTTGGTGACAAAAATATGCATTAAAGTCAAAGAAGGAAAACAACCTGTATTCTTCTTAATCAATGAGATTCAAATCAGTTCTAGTTTAAGTAAGTAAGCAACCATCCTTCCAATGATTTATTTTGTGCTGGAAAGAAAGGAAGGAAGAAAGGAAGAAAGAAGGCTTCATATGTTAAATTGATTCCTCAGCGTGATTTTGTTGTTGTTGTTGTTGCACAGTCGATTCTGACCCTTTGTGACCCCATGGACCACTGTCTGCCAGGCGCTTCTGTCCTCCACCATCCTCCTCTACTCGCTCATTTGCAAAACAACATCAAAGTAATTTTCAACTGAAACCTAATTCTTTTTGGTTTGTAAGTTTTGAAACTTGTAGGTTGATTGTTTAATAACTCAGGAAACCCAAGCTTGATCTAGCTTATCAGCATGTGTAACAGAAGAGAGGTGAAACCACATGCTTCTGGCAAATGCAGGCTCAGGATTTACACTGTCATACTAAAAGACTGGAGGAAAGTTTCACAATCAAATCCATTTCAATAGATTTAACTCAAGGTCTTAATCAAAGTTTGCTACAGTATGTTTAAAAATTCTTTATTTAAGCATTCTTATTTTTTTCGTGATACATTTACATGGCTCCATTAATGAAATAATCAAATGTACATTTTTCAGTCACTTGTTAAAAATCCAGTACTTCTACTCCTTCCACTGGTATGTTTATTATTTCATGCACCTTAATCAGGTAGAAGTTATGTCCCTTCAAAACATAGCATTCTATTAATGATGAACAAGAACACTGGACTATCGCGGCTGTTTTTGAAAGGTGAATTCCTACTTTGTTTGTTCCAGGAGATATAGTTCAGGTCAATATTTTTTAATCATGAAGAAGAAGAAGAAGAAGAAGAAGAAGAAGAAGAAGAAGAAGAAGAAGAAGAAGAAGAAGAAGAAGAAGAAGAAGAAGAAGAAGAAGAAGAAGAAGAAGAAGAAGAAGAAGAAGAAGAAGAAGAAGAAGAAGAAGAAGAAGAAGAAGAAGAAGAAGAAGAAGAAGAAGAAGAAGAAGAAGAAGAAGAAGAAGAAGAAGAAGAAGAAGAAGAAGAAGAAGAAGAAGAAGAAGAAGAAGAAGAAGAAGAAGAAGAAGAAGAAGAAGAAGAAGAAGAAGAAGAAGAAGAAGAAGAAGAAGAAGAAGAAGAAGAAGAAGAAGAAGAAGAAGAAGAAGAAGAAGAAGAAGAAGAAGAAGAAGAAGAAGAAGAAGAAGAAGAAGAAGAAGAAGAAGAAGAAGAAGAAGAAGAAGAAGAAGAAGAAGAAGAAGAAGAAGAAGAAGAAGAAGAAGAATGGCAATGTCTCTAACAGTGTTAATCTTGTGCAGGATTTAGAACATATAGGTATAATGTGGCCTATCTAGTAAAGAGCTTGTGCTGGTTTCTGAAAAGGATGTTGGATCACCATTGTGTTGATGTTTAACACGAAATGTAGGCCCAGAGTCCATTTTCCAATCATATCTTGCTATTCATGGGGTGGCACAATAAGATGACTAAAGAGGCAGCTCCATTTTAGGTTTTCAAGAGCTAATTGTTTAATGACTTTTTGGCTTAGTGTTACTATGATTAGTTCATCAGAATCTCATACGAGAACTGGGATGTACCCAATGCCTGTGCTTTTGATTTTTCACTTACAATTTTCTCCACATACGACTTCAATTTTGAACTTTGAATTGAATACACATGCTCAAAGTCTTCGCATGGAAAAGATCAGTGACAAAATCGAATGACGTTTCCTACCATAATTATTCCCTGAATGGATCTTGAGAGTCTTTGGGTGTTCTGGAAAAACCTGCAATAAAGCTGTTTGTGTTTATACCTACAGTACTTACAGCTTAAATCCATCACTCCCTCTCTCCCTTTTTATGTCTGGACAAATTGTTTCCAAAAGAGGGAACTTTCGTGAAGCTTTTTACATTAGCGTGTTCATTTGTGTAGCTGGAACAGGCTCTTGAAATTCAAACCTTTTAAAAGCAACAGGATTAAGTTGAAAACTAATTTTTATTGTTATTTTGCCTTCCACCCTCTTTTGATTAGATTGATTTTATTACTTGACATTTTTTCGTCTTCTAGGTCTACAGTATTTACATTACCAGTTATTAGACTCGTAAGTTATTAAATACATTGCTATTATTAAATGCATTGTTTTAGCATGGATGTAGGATTGCAGTGGCTCAAGAAGGTGGCAGGTCAGCAGTTCGATACCCGAACATTGCAGGATGGAATGAGCTCCCATCTTTGCCCCAGTTCTGCCAACCTAGCAGTTTGAAAGCAAGAAATTGCAAGTAGATAAATAGGGACCACTTTGGTGGGAAGGTAGACAGTGTTCCATGTGCTCCAGTGTCTAGTCATGTCCCATGACCCGGCCCCTGACTTAAAAAAATTGGCAACCCCTGCTCTAAATCGAGGCCAAAGGGAATAGTGTGGGCTTAAGCTTCTTTTAAGCTTCTTTTAAAACTTTTAATTCTAAATTGGTTTTAAATTGTTGTTTTGCTGATTGTGTTGGGAATCGCCCTGGGTCTCTTCGGGGAGGAGGGCGATAAACAAATTTAAATAAATAATAATAAATAATAAAATAATAACAGCAATGGCATTCTCCACACCCAAGCGATTAAACTATCGACTTGTCATTTGCAAAGTTAGATATAAGGGATTTTGGCTAATGTGAATGGATATTAAAACTTACTGAACTTTATAGCTTGCATCTGAAAGTATTTTCTTTTAAGCAGCTGAACAAGATTCCTTGTTTGTATGTGTGTACTTCATCCCATTTTGAAAATCAGCCAAACTCAGATCCCTCTAAAATTGTGGTTCCCAACATGAGATCCTCTCCCCACAGGGAGATTTCAATTCCCAGAAGCCTAGGTCAATACATTGGCTGATCAGTGCTTTGGGGAATTGACTTTTGCTTCTGGGAATTGAAGTCCAAAAAGCAAAGAGAAAACACTTCTCCAAAACCTCTTATGTCTGTAACCAGCTAAAAATGTTGTGTTGTAACTCATCAAGGATGAGGCAGCTTTCCTTGTAATTCAAACAGGGCTATTGGCCCTCCTGCTTGGAGGGAATTGCTACTGAATCTAACCTGTGCCCTCTAACAACATCCCAAGATTATACCGCCAGAAAACTGGAGCTTAATCAATTAATAAAGACAGGCAGTTAGAGTAGAAGCAGAGCTGACCTCCTCCACAGTGTGGGCAGCCCAGATGTTTCGGATAACTAAGTGTGTTCTGCTGTAGCAACAGATGTGTACAATATATAAAATTTAAACAATCTTTACCAAAATGGGGAAAGAAACCATGATGGTTTCCAACCCACCCACGGCAAGATAGTTTTTTTTTTAAAGAACAATTCAAAATGGTTTCATTTATACAAAATCAATGTTAATTGAACCAGGATCTGCATTAACAAGTGATAAAAAAGTGCAATTAGATATGAAGGACTGGAAGCCACCAGAGGTTGTTTTCACTTTGCCCATACCAGAAAGCTATACAAGCTGCCACTTTAATAAAACTGTACTGTTTTCTCAAGCACTGACAAGATTGCCTGTAATTTTGTTCCAAAAAGGAATTTCTCATTTGAAGTAAACAGTTTCCTTCACTGTTAGTAGAGCAACATTTTACTGAAAAGTGCATGTTTAGGTTATCCCTTGTAGAGGTTTGTGATCAGATCTATGAAGCAAGACAGTGACTTACAGATACAGTAAAACACCGGATAACGATTGGATCGGATAACGCTAAAATCGCATAACGTTAAGTAATATAGGTAGGAGAATTGGATTGAATAACGTTAAGGTCCTATGGGATGGATCGGATAACAACCACTAAAGCCTGTGCGGTTACATTGTATCTCTATGGAGCTTTAATGTTATCCGATCCATCCCATAGGATTTTAACATGGATCAGATAACACTAAAAATCGGATTACACCAAGACTTGTGGAACCAAGTTTTAGCGTTATCCGGTGTTTTACTGTATTTTTGATATGCTGGTCTTGAACCATAATAAAGATTTGATTTGATTCAGATATTTCTGAAGCCAGGAGGAAAAAAAACTATGTGAATTCCCAAGCGACAGATTAAATTCCATAAATGTGCAAAGTCATCTTAAATCCCAAAGGACAATAAATTGGATGCAATGTGCATTAAGAGAGCGCCCCTGTTCATTCATAGTAGACTACCTGCATGTAATTCTGATGAACAGAGACAAGTCTTTACTGAGGGAGGATATTAAAAAATCGGCTTATATAGAGTATTTTTACTTCATAGGAATGTGATTTTGCTTGCTGGAAATCTATCCTTTGCATAGAGTGAGGCATAATCCTATGCCTACTTTGCCCTTGCCGTAAAAATATGCTTAATGGCAATTTCGGAAGGGAAAAAAGAATCTATTTAAAGCTCGTTGAGCAGAATATCTACTTAAAGATGGAAACTATAAGTGAATAATGTTAATGGAGCTGTTTTTTGTAAAATGCACGGAACAACTAATAGAATCTAGCTACTTTAATAGTGAATGATTGAATTACATTTAAGAGACTACCTAATTTATGACCTTTAAAAATAGTTTTTTTGAGCTGTTTGATTGATGGGGATTGTAAAGCCCAAGGTACCTTCATCTAGTAATTTTCTGTGTTTTTCCTCAGTGGAAGCACTGCCAACACTGTTCAAAAGGCATGCTGTTTCCACCTCCAAAGACCCTGACAAATAAGAAATAACAACAGGCCAACTCCGGTTGCAGGAATTACTGGTGGCATTTATTTTCATTTCGGGCTTTATATTTTGGTTAAAAAGTTTATAGCACCAGTCGTCTCCTGCATGAAGCACTCTTGAGAGAAGAGCTTGTGAGCTGTGGTGGAGAGAAGAATGAGTCGCTGGGCTAGATCTATGGATAGTCTCCATTGGAGACCAATCTGATTTTAAGGGTGGCAATTGGAAGCTTGTTTAGACCAAGTTAATAGCCTTTCACACTTCTTCCATGTGAATAGGAATTCACTTTTTGCATAATAATAACTATATGTCACAGGACCGTGTGTGTGTGTGTGTGTGTGTGTGTGTGTGTGTGTGTGTGTGTGTGTGTGTGTGTGTGTGTGTGTGTGTCAAGATTTTAGAGATGCTTTGGTGGGGCATGGCCAAAGAATGGTTGGGAACCACGAGTCTATGGGAAGCCTCTGTACCTTATCATATATCTTGGATGGTGAACAGCAGGGGAAGATTTGGGGAATGTATACAATGTATAAAGAAAAAAGGAATCAATGCCCAAGAAGAGGGTGGCTCATACCATATATTATTTGATATCTAGGGGCTATGGTGGCTCAGTGGTTATGAAGCTCACCTTGTTAGCTGGAAGGCTGGCAAATCGGCTGTTCGAGACCTGGGAACTGCATGATAGATTGAGCATCCATCTCTGTCCTAGCTCTTGGGGACATGAAAGGATCCTCATTTGGGCATTCTCTGAGCAGAGTTTCTTCCGCATTAAATCCTTTCAACCCAGATCTACGCCCACTGTGTCAATGATGCCATCTAGCCATCTTATCCTCTGTCACCCATTTCTCTTTTTGCATTCAATCTTTCCCAGCATCAGGGCCTTCTCCAGTGAGTCCTCTCTTCTCATTTGGTTGCCAAAGTACTTGAGCTTCAGCTTCAGTATTTGTCCTTCCAAGGATCTCCTCGCAGTCCAGGGGACTCTCAAGAGTCTTCTTCAGCACCACCATTCAAAGGTGTATATTCTTCTGTGCTCAGCCTTCCTTATGGTCCAGCTCCCACAGCCATACATTGCTGCTGGGAAGACCATTGCTTTGACTATGCAGACTTTTGTTGGCAGGGTGATTTCTCTGCTTTTTATTATGCTGCCTACATTTGCTGCAGCTTGCCTCCCAAGAAGTAAACTTCATAGCTGCAGTCACCATCTGCAGTGATCTTAGATCCCAAGAAGGTAAAGTCTGTCACTGCTTCCATTTCATCCCCTTCTATTTGCCTGAGAGTGATAGGGCTGGATGCCATGATCTTATTTATTATTTATTTATTTATATTTGTTTATTGCCCTCCTCCCCGAAGGGACCCAGGGCGATTTCCAACACTTAAAAACACTTTAAAAATTAAAAACTTTTTTAAAAGCTTATAAACTTAATTAAAAGCTAGGTATTATAACTTGGATATACTGGGGGTCAAACCATCCAACTGGCTGGGGAAATTGAACCATCCACTCCCCAGACCAGACCTTGGTTTTTTAGATGTTAAGTTTCAGGCCAGCTTTTGTGCTCTCCTTTTTCACTCTCATCATCAAAAGGCTGTTTAGGTCTTTTTCAATAAATTCATTAGAATGCCCAATGCTTAAAGAGGCCCCCTTCTTAAATCAAAATATAGCAAAATTATTAATGTACCAATTTAGGCTAAAAGTAAACATACAGAGGTCAATGAAGAAATGTTAATGCTATAGGGATCTGAGTTCTGGTGGCTAGTTAAGCCCCTAGAATGACCAAAATGCTAGTATGGAAAGTGAGACCAACGCTAGAATGGAGGGGGACGACAGAAGGAACCATGGAGACCATAAGGAGCAAGGTTGCTATTGTGTTTTTTTGTAAGAAAGGGACATGAAAAACAGCATTAGGTGGTGCTGCTTGAGGTGGAAAGACCAGTGTGGGTCTGAGGGAAAATGCCTTGAGCAAATAATCAGGTTGGATGGCAGCAGTGAAAGAATTCAGGGGACCCAGTTGGGTGCCCCTTCTTTATATTTTTTCATTTGCATAGATACATGCAAACTTTGAAATAAATATTCTAAGACATTTTTTTCCAGCCATCTAATATGTCATCTACCAAATGAAACACGTGGGAACCTGCTGCTAATCTTAGATGTTCTGTGCATTAGTATTAGAAGCTCAGATTTCAGCCTTTAATGTCATTTTAATGCTATTTTTTAAAATGTAATTATAACCCCAATTGCATTTGAGATCTGAAGCTGGCAATAGTGACATGCAAAAGGGAGATCACAAAAATAGCTCCGCTAAAACTTTATTAGTGATTACAGAAAAGAAGAGTGCCCTCCCAGTCTATTCACACAAATTATTTGCAACTGAGAAAGCCATTGGCCTACCTTCTGCATACAAATTTCTAAACTTCCCTTTCCTCCTTCCTGTAGCCATTTATTTGGTCTCATTTCCAAATGTGCCTCCCCAGCTTTGCCTTTCATTTGTAATTGTTCTGTTTTCTTTCTCCCCATGACTCTGAATGCATGTGAGATGGCACCTTGATTTTTACATGTGAACTAGAATAGTAGTTGTTTCAAACTACCACACATGGTCTGTTTTCCTTGGGTCTTAGTAAGTGTAATTCATTTTGGACTTCTTGCAGAAATTTGCCGATGTATAAGACACACTCGCCCCCTAAAATGTACTGGAAAATGGAGTGTGTCTTATACATTGGTAATCAAAATTATCATGTTGATCGTTGGTGGCTGGAACTCGGCAAAAACTGTCTTGACTGCCGATCTTCTCCAGCGGGAGTTGTGGTCAAGAGAGCAGCTTGAAAAAGCACTTTCCATGTGGCTCTGGACCTCCCAGGCTGATGACGACTGCTCATGCTCTTTGGTTGGCTTCTAACCATCAGCGGCTGCTGCAACTGGGTGACTAGGGAGGGGAGTGGCTTGAAAAATAGCCCTTTCCTGCTGACGCCGGGTGAGGGGCATGAGCACTTGTCAAGAGCCTGGGAGGTTGGGATCCACATGGAAAGGGCTTTTTCAAGCCACCTTCTCCCCCCTGGTGACCCAGTTGCAGCTGCCGCTGCAGGGAGATGGGTAAAGGATTTCTCTTCCCCTGCAAATCCTGCCAGGGAGGGCAGGATCTGTGAGGGAAGATTGCTCCTCATCACTCGGCTACAACCACCACTGACGGCTAGAATCTGGGTGATGAGGTCTCTTTTCTGAGGCAGTTGAGCAATCCCAGGTCGTCTCTGGAGGAGATAGAGGGACAGGAGAAAGGTCTTCATGCCACCATCTGGAAGAGAAAGAAGGAACCAGCCCTGAAGGAGGGAGGGAGGGCCCGCGCCTTAGTGCTGGACAGGCTCCGTCATCCCGTGTCTTAACCACTAAGCCACTGCAATCTCTGTCATATCCTTAGGACATTCTATTTCAATATAATCATTATTTTGCATACTACAGAGTTGCTGCTCGTAGAATTTATACTTAGATCTTTAAAATAATCAGAGAGTCTTTATGTCATCTGTCACAGAAGAGCATTTTGCATTGTTGCTGAAGGATTATTTGAATATATATATATATATATCACAAGGCCACAAAAAATCCTGGTGTTTTGGTCTCAAGCTTTAGAACTCCCAGTTCTAAGTGAGGTAACACTGGTCTCTGTTGCTTTGTCATGGCGATGACAAATACCACGTGAAGCCGCTTGAAAGTTAAATCATTGTTGGAAGGGGCCTTTTGGGCTATTGAGTCCATCCCCCTGTTCAAAGCAGGAATCCAAATCGAAGCAGATATGACAGAAGGTTGTCCGATGCTCTCTTGGATGCTTCCAGTGTTGGACCTCTCACCCCCTCTCGAGTCAGCTGGTTCCACTGTTGTACTGCTCTACCCGTTAAGAGGTTTTCCCTAATATTCAATCTATATCTGGGTTCCTGTAGTTTCAGCCTGTTATTATGCATCCTGCACTCTGGGATGATCGAGAACAGATGCTTCCCTCCCTCTTTATGGTTATCTTTCAGTTATTTGAAGAGTGCTGCCATAACTCTCCTCTTTCTCCTTTCCTCAAGGCTTAACATGCCCAGTTCCTTCAGTCTTTCCTCATATGGCTTGGTTTCCAGTCCTGCTTAGCACAGTGAGCATCACGTTGCAGCAATACACTGACTGGCCCATGTTACCTCAATCTGAAGAATGCAAGATGGCCCACAAAGCCTGGAAGTGTCATGTTGAGAGAGAAGGGGAGTTGGTGGCAGATGAACCTACATCTCATATTGTGGAAGCTGGCCTTATACCAACTCCGCTTCCATCTCTAAATGTACGTTACATATAGCGTGAAGATGAAATCAAGTTCCAGGGATAGTGTTCACTCTGACATATTTTTGTCTCCATCAAATCAGAATTGCAAATGAAGGTTATGTTTACATCCTGAAGACTGCTGACAAAACAAAGCAAAATAATTTGCAAGCGGGAAAGAATGAAAATGAGACTTTTTTTTTAGTGCTTGAAGCATTCATTTCTCTGATGACAGACTCTACCATACAATGTGCTTATACAAATGTTTGCAGGATTCAACCAGCTCTCTGCCTGTCCTGTTAAATTGTTACACTTGTGTGAACAGATCTAACAGATTCACTCTCTCTCTCCTTCATGTGAAGTGTGCAAATTTTGATATGCCTTAATTAACAAGAATAGAAATGAAAATCACCTGTTGCTTACTGTGAATTAGCTAGGCTTATGTAAGTTAATCACAGATGTACAGGTTTATGTACTGTTTATACTGGCTTTCTTTCCAATGTCTGTTTCCATCTTTTCCCGTTATGAAGTTTCCAAGTCTGGATGACTCCGCTTCAACTGCTTCTCTTCATTATCTCTTATTTTTGTCCCGTGTTGGCAACTCCAGTATTTCTGAAAACAGCCGAGATCGGTCTAGGTCAGTGATGGCAAACTTTGGCACTCCAGCTGTTCTTGAACTTCAATTCCAAGAAGCTCTGATCAGTAGGAGTGCTGACTTAGGCTTCTGGTAAATGAAGGCTGAGAACACCTAGAGTGCCAAGGTTCACCATTGCTGGTTTAGGTGCAGAGCTTTTTTTCTACCATGGCTGCCAATATATAGAATAAAAATGCAAGTGACCATTTCCTATCGGGGCATAGGTTTGCAGCATGCAAAGGGGGACAGATCTTGTATGTCAGTCATGGATTATACTAAATAGACATTCTGGGAGGTGTGTCATGGTGGAATGAGAAAAGCTGCATTTGCTGTAATTCACTCCTGTACATAATCAATTAAAAGTATAAAAGCCCTATTCTCAGTGCAGGAATCAATTGTTTCTTGTGCCAAAATATCTCGATGTCTTCTTTATTTTGGCAATGCATCCACAGATCACAGGAATACTATTCCACAGTTGTTTGCAGATTTTCTCTAGTGAATACTTCTTGATTTTGATGAAACTTTACTATTCATTCCGTTACGATTGGCTATGTGAATCGAATGCTGCTCTGTTCTAATTGGTTGTGTTTTATAGCTATCCAATGCTGTGCATAGACTGGGTTGATTGACAACTTGAGTATACAATTCAAATTTTCTGCTGTGTCGGTCAGTTAGTCATCCAATTAGGAGTACAAACAATAGCACATAACTCTTAGAAGTAACCAACGCAGCACAAATTTTGAATTGTGTATTCATACATATATACACATTTTGATTCATTCTGTCAAGTGTTTTTTTTTTGTTCCTTGACTGGATGGCTCATGTAATTAACTAAGATTGTGAACTGCCAATTTCAATGCAGTATGCATTTTAAAAACTGAAATCAGCAAATGTTCAAGAAGATGACCTTAAAATTTGATGCAAAAAAGGAAAGCTCACACACAAGAGAAATTAGTAAAGGTAGATCTTGACTTGGGGGAAATGGTACTATGGTCATATATACTAACCTCTGTACAAATTACTAGGTAAAATTGCACATGGTAAATTTGTTCCTGAATTTTCTGAAGCTAATTTATGGATCTACATGTCCTGAAATACTTCAGGGTGTGTATGTATTTGTGTGTGAGAGGGAACACAGTATCATAGACATATTGGATGAATCCACAGCATTACAAAAACAAAAAACAAAAAACCCAACAAAACTTATTGTCTGCTTCTTGGTCTAATCCACGTGTCCTATACTAAATCAAGTGTGCTGAATCCAAATCTGAAGTCCAATTCTGCCTAACCAGTTACTTAAATTTATATGGAAACTAAATTTAACCAGTCCAGCCCACCAACAGGCTGAGGGGGCGTGATCTGGCCTGTGGCTTAAAAATAGTATTTCTGCCTGTTGGCAAGAGCGATGCAGCACAAAGTGCAGTTATTAACTGCACAAGATGTGATTTACACAATTCAAGGAATGATACACTACATCACAAAAAAAAACCCAAACTATTGTCTGCTACTTGGTCTAATCCATGTGTCCTATACGAAATCAAGTGCGCTAAATCCAAATCTGAAGTCTGATTCTGCCTGGGGTGCGAGGATCTTAAGTTAGTTAATCTAATTACTAACTATTTGAACAGCTGTATGTGACCCAGTAGCAAGATCGCTGTTGTGCAGTGTTATACATGTAGATTAAGATATACAAGCCAAATTACATTAAGGGTCATTTTTACCTTTTTTTTATTAATTTCACTGAGAAGACCAAAATGTTAATAATGGGATACTTTTTTTGTCACATTTTAATCTAGTATTACCTTATTGGCAGAAAGTGAACAAGGAGCCTCTTGATTAGGGTGAAAGAGGAGAGTGCAAAAACTGGTGCTGGAAGAGACATTTGAGAGACTCTAGACAGTAAGGAGCAAATCAGTTGATCCTGAAGGAAATCAACTCTGACTGCTCACTGAAAGGACAGATACCGAAGCTGAAGCTTCAAGTACTTTGGCCATCAAATGAGAAGAGAGGACTCACTTCAGAAGGCCTTCATGCTGAGAAAGATCAAAGGGAAAAGTAGAAAGGGGTGGCAGAGGATGAGATAGCTAGATGACATCATTGATGCAATGGGCGTAGATCTGAGTGGGCTGCGGAGGATGGTGGAGGATATAGGAGCTTGGTGTGCAGTGGTCCATAGGATCGCAAAGGGTTGGACTCGATGTGTGACTCAACAACAACCCCCACAATTTCAAGAGTCATTTGGCATTCCTATTTTCTAGTTATTATTCTCTCAATGTTTCTATATTGATTTTTCTTCAGCCATGTTTGCTGTTCGTTGTGGTTAGGAGGGAGGAAAACATGGCAACTATGGTGGGTGGAGCCAGGAGTGTTGATCAAAGATGGTGCAAAAGTGATTGTTCGTATACAAACACCACAGAGAGACACTCATACAGATGCAAGTAGACATTTACTCATATAGGTACAAAAGAAGGCATTCAACACAGAGCAGAAACAAATACTGTAGTGTGTTGGCTGGAAGAGAGAAATGTTTAACTAATCTATGTATCTGAGTGTCACAGAGTGAGCTTCTGCCACCTCTGAGATTATTAAAATAAGCTTGCTTCATTTGGTGATTGGTCTTCAGGACTTTAAGTGTGGGATTCCTTTGAAGTGATTTCACAAACTCAAAGATTTCTTCAATCACTTCTCTGCAATATTAATGTGTTTTCTGCTCTAATAATGAGTTGTCTCTATGTCTGTTTATGGTCTCTGGTACATCCTCACTTTATTGATTTTCTCCACAATTTAGTTGAGGAGCAGAAAAATATACCTTGCTCCCCTCCCCAAGTCAGAAATGTTCCTAGTTGCTGCTGCTTCCCTCCATGCCTTGTTTCAAAGCTAGTACCAGTATGTTGGTTTATTCCAGGAGTTCTCAACCTTTTAAAACCGGGGGCCAGGTCATGCTGGATGGCCATTTTGCCCTTCCTCCACTACATGGCACTTCCTAGGGTGGTGGAGGCGGTGGAGTCCACTTGAAATGGTGCTGTGGGCCACATCTGGCCAGTGGGCCACAGGTCGATAATCCCTGGTTTATTCACTTGATTCCTTTTCTCATTTTCTTCCCTTCCTTCTAACACACAGAGAGGTTCACTTTCAGAGAAGTAGAAGCCCCTGCTAGTAAAAGTAAAACCCCCCAACAAATAACAAATGAGGAAGGTACAAGGTGGGTTGTGTTGGCACTCAGTTGTATGTCAAGTACTCAATGGACAATATTATGAACTTATTTGTGCCAATTATGGAGCGATTTTGTTGTTGTTCAGTTGCACTGTCAAGTTCAACTCTATGGACCCCAGCACACCAAGTTCCTCTGTCATCTGCCATCTTCCATAGTCTGCCCAGATCTACATCCACTGTGTCAATGATACCATCTAGCCATCTCATCCTCTGCCATCCCCTTCTCCTTTAGCCTTTGATTTTTCCTAGTATCAGGTCCTTCTCCAATGAGTCCTCTCTTCTCATTTGGTAGCCAGCTTCAGTATTTGTCCTTCCGAGGAGTAGTCAGGATTTATTTCCTTTAATATTGACTGATTTGATCTCTTTGCAGTCCAGGGGACTCTCAAGATCCTCCTCCAATATCACAGTTCAAAGGTGTCTATTCTTCTGCCCTCAACCTTCCTTAGGTTCCAGCTCTCACAACCATTACTACTGGGAAGACCATTGCTTTGACTATGCGGATTTTTTTTGGTAGGGTGATGTCTTTACTCTTTATTACGGAGCAATACACATAGTATTTTGCAGTATAGTTGCTTTCAGTCACTCACACAGAGGGAGATGAGCTTGGGAGTTCAGGCAAGAGTAGGGACTTGACCATCTATGTCTACTATGAATCCAGCCAGGATTGGGCTCAATGAGGTTAGCCTGAGTTGTACCTTAGAGCTTCTGTTGTATTTCTCTATAGAGCTGTCACCTTTAATTTCACTGGGGAACAGTGATTTTGGTGCCTCACATTTTCCACCAATTTCTGGCTATATTTGGGTCAGTGATTCCAAAAATGCTTTCAGTTATGCCCCACAGCTCTAGTTTTTTAGATATGGCTTATTCACATTAGGCCAATCTAACCATACTGGTTGCATATATAACCAGAGGCATATATAACCAAGGGTGTAAGCCACCCGGGGCAAAGTAAAATTTTGCCGCCCCCCCCCCCAAAAAAAAAAAAATTTTTTTTTTTTGGCTGCTGACCCAAACTTTTTTTGGGCCCACCCAAAATTTCCCCCACCCCCAAAATAAGTATTATTAAAGCAATCAATTTACGAATGGTGAGGCAAATACAACTGTAGTCATAAGAGCAATGTATAATGACATCATCGATATCTCATGAACTAGAGCTGCTAGAACAAAATGGATGGCATTTTCGGAATCAGCCGCACAAAAATGCCCGAAATCAGTTGAAAAATTTTAGGCACCAAGAATTTTTTTTTTTGTTCCCCAGTGTTTTCTTTCCCACAGTAGCTTCTCAAACTCTGTTCTTTTTACCTTGCATTTTAATTTCTACTGCTCTGTGCTTTACTCACTAATAGTACAGTAATACCTCATATAACATTAGTATCGAATAACACTAAAATCGCATAACATTAAGGAATCTGGGGGGAAGAATTGCATCAGATAACATTAAGATCCTATGGGATGCTTCAGATAACAACCGCTAAAGCCTGTGTGGTTACAATGTATCTCTATGGATCCCATAGGATTTTAACATGCATCAGATAACACTAAAAATCATATAACACCAAGACTTGTGGAACCAGGTTTTAGTGTTATATGAGGTTTTACTGTACATAACACATTCAGTCTATATTCAGCCATTTGTGCACCAAGGATCTTTCCACCTAGTGACTGAAAACCTGCTTCTTAACATAGTAAGTTGCAACTAGAGTAGGCCCTTTGAATCAATGGAGTTTATGGACAAGCTGACTCACCAAATCCCCACTGTAACTTATTATGCTAAGAAACTGGATTCCAGCCATTATGGGAGAGTGGAACCTGATTTCCAACAGGGTATAAATCAAGGAATTATATCCTTTCCTTGTTCCCCAATGGTGCTACTATGTATGTATTTCCAAAACCATAAATGTCTTATTCACACATTACATGTTTTGATAGACTTTTAAAATGTTATGTGCAAACAGATTCTTAACAGGTCTTGGATAAAAGCAAATTGTGCAAGTAAGCTGAAAAGTTAGATTTATATGCTCTGAAAACCCTCAGGATGTGCAGAATATTCCAGATAGGCAGGATACAAATACAAATAATAAACAAATAAACAGAGAACAAGAGAGCATAATATCACAGGTATATGGCATGTTTGTGAATCTCAGGAGAATATAGTTCTCCACACAGAATATAGTTTAGACTTTCCTGTTTCTTTTCCTGTGTTAGTTGCAGGCATTACCAGAAAGTGGTGAGAGATAATATAAGCAGTAAATATTTGGAGCCGGGAGGTGATCAGGAAAAGGATGATAATTGGTCTGTATTGAACAGTTCTGATGATGGGTTGTATATCAAAATGCATGTTATCTTTTTTCTATTGTGCTGTGTTTTCTTTCACGAAAATGGTCCTATTTGTATGTGGAAGTATAGAAGAATATCCAAATCAACAACAGTGAAGAAGTAAGCAACATGATACAGTGGAACCTCGTATAACGAATGTCCCCATTAGCGACATTTTTTGGGGAAAATGGTGCCTTGCATAACGAAAATTTTGCTATGTGAAAATAGTGCACCCTGTGGGGAAAATCGTATAATGAAAATTTTCGCTATGCAATACGGCATCCCTATGGGGACAAATCGTATAACGAAGTTTTCAATGGGAAAAAATCGCTTAGTGAATATTTTTTCCGTTATACAATTCCATAGGGATTTTCTTTAGTATGGGAGAAATTGTATAAAAAAATTGCATAGCACAAAACATCATAGAATGAATTACTTTTGTTACATGAGGTTTTACTGTATAACTAATATATTCTTATATGATGAGGAGCAAATTTTATTTCCTTTGTGCTTTACTCCGCTTAACCTCCATTTTGTTTTTACAGATGATAAAACAGAGGCAGTGGTTGAGTGACCTGCGTTAAGTGCTTGTCCAAACGTCTGATCATGCTTGCAGACTACTGACACCTTAGTTTCTGTATGCTCCAGGTAAGAAACCATTGTGTGGGATTTTATTTTACTTTTACTTTGATTCTCAGTCTAGAAATATGTAAAGGAGCTGCAAAGGGGGTGGGAAATAATATTTTCACAGACTCAACTCTTTTTCTTCTGATGGGAGTCAACATCAAAAGGATTGCCCATTCTGTAAGTAAAAGAGACTAGAACCAGTTTGTTGATGCAGCAGTAACCTTTTTTAATATTGTAAATAACTGACAGAGAAATGTAAACCATTAGAACAGGGGGTGCCCAAACTTTTTTGTGCCGGGGGCCTAACCATGCCCCAGGAACAGCTGAGTGGGTCTGACAATGCCCCCTGAAGTGGGCATGTTTGCACATTCGTATCTGAAACTACTTCTTGAAGTGGTTCCAGATGCCCCCGTATGGGTGAGTAGCATGCACAGAGCATCCCTGTCCACTTCCGGAAGTGACGCAGATGCATGTGTGTGTGCACAGGTGTGTCCAGAACCACTTCCAGGAGTGGTTCTGGACAAGTATGCGCATTGGCAAGCACATCCCCCATCCACTTCCAAGAGCAGTGAGGGTGCCACCAGGCTGATGAATTGGTGTCACGGGTCACATCTGGCCCATGGGCCATAGTTTGGGCACCCTTGCACTAGAAGACAAAATAAGAAGAAAGAAACATGTGGTCCTTTGGTTGTTTTATTTTATTTTGTTGTTTGTATGTATCACCCAGAGTGAGAATTATCCCAAATGGGCAGTATAAAAATGCAGTCTGTCTGTCTGTCTGTCTGTCTGTCTGTCTGTCTGTCTGTCTGTCTGTCTGTCTGTCTGTCTGTCTAATGCCTTCTTTGCCCTGGTGGACAGACAGACAGACAGACAGAGTGTTACATGTCTCCTTCTAGTATTGCGTTATGGCACTCTAGCTATGGCTCTCTAAAGCTGCTAGCCTGCTTGAACAAGCTTACAGCTTTATCTTTTGCCAAACCATCAGGCATGTTTTTTCAGAAACAGGTTTTTTTTAGATGTGTGTGTCTCAAAATAACCAATAGCATTTAGCGTATTTTTAGAAGGTGCTCCATCAAGTGATGAAAGATGTCTATTTTTCCTAGCTCATACTTTTTCTCAACTCCATATCTTCTCTTTAGTCTGCTTTGTTTCTGATTGGTCATTGAGCACATAGTATGGGTTTAATTTGCAAGTCTAATTGCTGAGGAACTGTTTGAAGAAATCTCAATGTTGGAGATAAACAGTATTGTTATGTGCTATCAAGTCAGAACCTACTTATAGTGATCCTAATAGGGCAGTGGTGGCAAATCTATGGTACGCATTCCGGGGGGGGGGGACTCAGAACTCTCTCTGTGGGCATATGCGCTGTTGCCCCAGCACAGAGTTCACCCTGCCCCTCTGCCCAGAAGCTCAATGGGAATGCTTCCTTCCTCCCCTCAGCACAGAGTTCGCCCCGCCCCTCTGCAGTGTGGATGTCAACCTGTTGAGTTCGGTTACTCGGTCTCTAAAAGGTTCGCCATCACTGTAATAGGGCTTTCAAGGTGAATGGGATGTCGGAGTGATTTTACAGTTCCTCTCCCCCAATGGGCTTCCATGGCTGAGTGGGGGATTCAAATCTTGGCCTTTAGAGTCCTAGTCTGTCACTCTATCCACTACACCAGACTGGATATTGTAGAAAGAGTATAAAGGTACAGGTTGCCCTTGCATGAATGCCAGTTGTATCCGATTCTAGGGTAGAAAAAGTACAGTCAAACCTCGCATAAAGAGCATTTCGCTTAAAGAGTAATTTGCTTAAAGAGCAGAATTTTCTCTGAATGGTTGCTTTGCTTAACAAATAAAACCAATCAAAAACTCGCTTAACAAATGAATCGGGGTTCACAATCCCCCCACAATTGGTCACTTACAATGGTGTTTCGCTTAAAGAGCAAACTCGCTTAAAGAGCAATCCCGTGGAACGCATTATGCTCTTTAAGCGAGGTACAACTGTATAGGTTTTCCTTTAATACCTAGTTTGCCCTGGTGTCTAAATGCCAGAGTATCAGACTTCAGATTAATAGCAGTAGCGTAGTTGACAAATCCTTGATTCCTGCTACCCTTAAAAGCAGCCTAGAAATGATTAGAGAGAAATAAAACATCTACTGTGGTATGTGAGGTTGTAGTGCCGACTAATGCACCCGAAAACCCATCATTCACTCTTATTTTGTATAGCTGCCAGCTTATTCCAAACGATCAGTTTCCTTCCTACCAGAGTAAGCCTTAGGATTGGGTCATTAGGTAATAAATTTCTCTGCCTGAAACTATTTAAGCACTGCATTTTCTTCTAACAACTCCCTATAGGAAAGTTAAATACACTGTGTGGTTTCCCCTAGTCTCTTGGATCAGTGGGAAAACTCCTCAGGATTTCTAAATTAATATTCCCTCAGACTCAAATAAAGACTTTCAAAGTGAGCCTCAGAGTTGTCTCTTCTCTTCTGCCTCCTGTGTCTTCAATTTATGGTCTGTACTTAACAATGCAGAAGAGCTACACAACTTTAATGTTGAAAACGAAGAAGCTAAAATAGTGAGAAGCTGTTTTGTATACCTTGCTTCAATCATCATTCGAAATGCAGCCAAGGAATCAAGTGAAGTTTGAGGCTTGGATGGGCAGCAATGAAGAAATCAGAAAAGATCATCAAATGTAAGGACATGTCACTGGAGACCAAGACTTCCACACTTGCATTTCTGATCACCCTGTATGGGTTTGAAAGCTGGACAGGAAAGAAATCTGACAGGGGGGGAAATAGATTTCTTTAAAAATGGTGCTGGAGAACAGCTTTGTAGATATCCTAGACTGCCAGAAAGAGACACAAATGGGTCCCACAGCAAATCAAGCCTAAACTCTTTCTGAAATAAAAAAATAATAATGAAATGGAGGCTATTCTACTTTGGGCACATCTTAAGGAGGAAAAAATCTGCTGGAATAGACAACATGGGCTCGGTTCACAAAAAATTGTGTAACAAAAGGAAATCCATAGAAAATAGTGGCTCGGTTTAGATATTTTTTTTCCGGAACAGATTAATTGGTTTTCAATGCATTCCTATGGGAAACTGCATTTTGGTTAATATATTTTGGTTTTTATGTATTCCTATGGGAAATTGCATTCAGTGCATTCCTATGGGAGATTTGGTAAAAGTTTTTCACTGTAAGAAATGTCCCAGAGAGTGAATTAATTATGTTAACTGAGCTTCCACTGTACTTAAATGACACCTTTTGCAATGCATTAATCATTGAGCAATGGCTCTTCTTTAAATTGATTGCCTGGAAACAGGGTATGCGTGCGTGTGCATGCATATTTCTGTGTGCATGTTTGTGTGTGCATGTGCTTTCTGTACTGTATCTTAATTTTACCAGAGCTGTAGAAAAGGGATATGAAAAAAGAAGAAGGGGAATTTGTCCCCAACCACTCATGTCTTATTCTTTAAGTAACCCCCAACCGAACTTCTCATTGACCCCCAACCATCTCTTTTAGCGAGCTATGGTTCAGTAAACTGGCACACAGCAGCCATTCTGCAGTGGAAAAATCATAAACCAGATGGAAGCTTTACATTTTTGTTTAGTTTTTAAGAGCAGTTTTTATAACATTGCTTAAAATCATTCTGATGCATCATACTGTTTACACTTAAGGCTTTGTAGCTAAGATGTTTACTCTACAGAGAATGTTTTAAGATATTTTATAGTTATGATATTTAGATAATTGGCAAGGAAAATGATAGTTTGTTGAGATTACAGTGATGTTGGTAACCGTGAAGTAACTTATGAGACTCAATAAATATGTCCAGTTTGGTGGAAAGTACAAACTCAGTTAAAACAAAACAACACAAGAGGAGATGTCTTTTTAGTGAAATCATTTCCTTTCTTAATCAAAAGATGACAAGCACAGCTTTAGAACTACCATCTGTAATGCAGTACCCCACATATCTGTGTTTGTACTGTGGGATTTTAAATTTTTTAAGCGGTTGATATGTTAAATAGGCTATCATAATGTTAAAAAAACACTCTTGTATGATTTTTGGGCAGAAGTGCACAATATAATTCTCTGTGGAATACCTAAAAAGAACAAAAGTCAGTCCCATAAAACTTCTGTTTAAGTACTACTTTTCATATGGATGCTGTAACAGTGTTTTCTTCTTAGCATCTGGTTTTCTGAACATTTTTTTTGGGAAAATACATTAATCAAAAACAATAACTTCTTTTAACTTTTGCAAAGTGCTCAGAAGAGAAGTATGAAATAATCTGTGTGTGGGCTTCAAATCTTGGGAATGCAAACATTTCACAATAAACATGTATAAATGAAAGTACTTGGCCAGATATGCTGAAAGATAGTACATGCTGGGTTAATTAATGCATACTCCATTAAAATAAACCTTGCTTTCAAGATTCGACCAATAAAAATCATTAGTATATTTGGATCAGATGTGCTGATAGATGATTTTTATGTATTGGTTAAACTTTTGCAGAAAGGATTGTCCTTGAAAAATCTAAAACCAGATTTTAAATTAAAGTCAAAACCATTGCTTCTCTGTTCTCTTTGTGCGTTCAATGTAGTGATATGATGAATTATTCTGGTTTTATCTGCTCTACCTGCAATTGATTTACTATTGATAGCCTTAAATTTATCATTTTAAATGTGCAAATTGTGGTTATGCAGGCAGAGAGATGTAGAATTTCAAAGACATTCTTCAACTCTAGAATGTGGTATCTGATTCTAGCTATAATCAAACTACTCTGCCACTTTATTTTTAATCAAAAAAGTGTTTATCTTTCTTGATCCTGAATAGAAACATTTTAATAGTAATTTTTTTTTAAAAAAATGGACCATGCTGATTGTGATATCATCTATGTAACCAAACATTTCTTTTATTTACACAATTTCCCCCTTGGAATCTAATTAATATAACCCAGTGGTCCCCAACCTTTTTTGACCATGCCCCAGCTAAGCATCTCTAAAATCCTTATGCTCCCTCACCCATGACATATAATTCTTATTATTCAAAAAGTTAATTCCTATTTATATGGAGGAAGCTTAAACGGCCATTAACTTGGTCTAACCCTTTCTTGAATTGTCCCCCGTAAAAATCATCCCCCTCCCGGTGGTGCATGTTGGGAACCACAGATCTGGTCATGATGTCCATGTTGCCATCCCAAAATGGGCTAAATAGCATCAAAGTACTCACAAAACTTCAAGCCCTTTCCTCTCTTTTTCTTTTTTAGCAAGGACAGAGTTTCTTGTTCTCATTGGCTGAAGTCCTGTTTTACTGCTGTGCAAAAAGTATAACTGGGAGAGGGGTGTGTGGATTACTTCAAGTTGAAAAGTCTCTGTAGACCAGGGGTTCCAAAACCTTTTATGCTGTGGTCCTGATCACACACACCAGACAGCTGAGCAGGCCGGACCACACCACCAGAAGCAGAAGTAAATGTGCCCACTTCTGCAATTATGACAGCCTCAAACACATTTATGGCTGACGTAACCATGTTTACGCATGTGTGGGCATGTTTTACGGCTGTTGTAAACATGTCCACTTCCACTTTCAGGTACGGTGGTGGTGGTGGTCCAGATGGAATGGCATCATGGGCCATAGGTTGGGAACCCCTGCTGTAGACATTACCTGTTGCATAGCAAGTTGTGCAACTCAGTGTACAACATGTAATGTCTGTGGAGGTTTTTTAGCTGCAGAAAACAGTTTGAATGCTACAGGATTCTGCCCTGTCCCTCATATTATTCAATATCTGTATAAATGATTTGAATGAACAAGCAAAAGGGTGTTTTGTAGATTAGAAAAAAAATTAGGAAGAACAGCTGCTGAGAAGAGAGACTCAAGATTCAAGTTGACCTCAACTGACTGGAGAGCTGGGCCATATCATAAGAAATTTAAATAGTCATGACAGTAAATTTCTACAGTTTAATCAGGAAAAGCCTAAATATTTGAAGATGGACATCAAGCTAGACACTAAAACAGGTGTCCTTAGTAGACAACAAGGTAAATATAAGACAGCAGTGTTGACATGGCAGCAAAAATGTTGATACTCTTTCTGACTGGATTAACAGAGATGTATTGTCCTAGACAGAGGAAGTAATAATATTACCCTTATATGTTTTGGTCAGATCTCTCTCACAGTACTGTGTTTAATTCTGGGCATCAATTTCAAGAAGAGTATAAAAAAGCTAGAACACGTATGGAAGAGGAGAGAAAAGTTGGTAGAAGAACTCAACCCCTATAAGAACTGCTGGTGGTTGTTGGGATTATTAAATTTGGAGAACAGAAGACTGAGGAGTTTTTGCTTGTCAACTGGGTTAGGTCATTTTATGTTAATCAAGATGGCACAGGTAAGACCCATATCAATGGATTCAAATAATAAGATGAGTATACCTACATATTATAAATATTTTCCTGATGATTAGAGATGTTCAGAAGTGGAATGGACTGCATTGGAGGGAAATGAACTCTCCTTATTAGAACCTTTTAAACAGAGTCTGGATGGATTTCTTATAGCAACAGAAAGGTTGGGGTCCATTTCAACTTTACTGTTCTTCGATCCACTCAGTCTATGAGTCGGACCTAGAAACAAACAGGAAACTGCAGATGGAATAGAACAGTGGTAATATGATCTCAGTAGCAAGAGCTAGAAAGTGTTTCAATCATGGTGCCTTCCCATACTTGCAGTTTCTGGACATTTTTCAAAGGCAGGGCAATATGGAAAATGCATTAGTAATGAATGTGGATGTGACTGTGTTAATTCAACCAGATCTACCTTCTCTATGAAATATCTAATTGGCATACCACTTGGAATTGGACCAAAACATTCCTAGCCACCAGCAGCCTTAAATATCTCATCATTTTTGTTGTTGTTGTCGACTGCAACTCATATCCGGGAATGCATTTTTTCCTGAAGCAGGAAAAATGTCACTGGCATGAATTTGTTTAAGGTGGATCCCAACTTGCCATGAGGTGACCCACACAATATGATCAAAGAGCCATCTCCTGTGGCACACATGAAATGAGACATGCAGGATTTAACACCGGGACTGCAATGGACTGTCAGAGCCTTAAGGATATTACCAAGTTGCGCCTTCACAGCCAGTCCATCTGGCATGGCCTCTTCCACCTCCATGACCATTGGGAATCAGAATTCCTCCTCCACTCATTTTGCCGTTGGGCCCAATATGATGGTTTCCAGTGGCATTTCCTCCACTGAGGGAGAACATCACCCCACCTAAAGGGGCTCATCCACCTGTAGACATTGGCCCCTTTAAGAAGTTAGGTTAGGTTAGTTAACCACCACCTGACACTCGGTGTTGAGTCGCTGGCTGTACAGTCTACTCCATTACTTTAGTGGGATCTGGTTCTTTTAAAAGAGTACATTTGGAACAAATATTATTTCCATTTCTGACTTAGTCCTGACTATCAGTATTTTGCCAAGATAATGGCAACAGGACCTATCAGTCCTGGAAAATAGATGGGGAAGAAGTAGAAGCAGTGACAGATTTTACTTTCCTAGGATCAAAGCTCACTGCAGATGGTGATTGCAGCCATGAAATAAAAAGGCGATTGATTCTTGGGAGGCAAGCAATGAGAAACCTGGGGAACATAGTGAAAAGTAGAGACATCACATTGCAAACAAAAATTTGCATAGTCAAAGCAATGGTATTTCCTGTGGGAATGTAGGGTTGTGAGAGTTGGACCATTAGGAAAGCTGAGCGCAGAAGAATAGACGCCTTTGAGATGTGGTGTTGGAGGAGAGTTTTGAGAGTCCCCTGGACAGTGAGGAGAACAAATAGGTCAATCCTAGAAGAAATCAACCCTGACTGCTTCCTAGAAGGTCAAATAATAAAGATGAAGCTAAAGTACTTTGGACATCAAATGAGAAGAGAGGATTCACTTGAGAAAGCCATGATACTTGGAAGGGTCGAGGGCAAAAGAAGAAGGGGACGACCCAAGATGAGATGGCTAGATGGTATTGTGGAGACAATGGTCACAGAGCTGAGCGAGTTGAGGGGGATGGTGGAGGACAGGAGTGCCTGGCGGACAGTGGTCCATGGGGTCGCAGAGGGTCGGAATCGACTGTGTAACTGAACAACAACAAAATCAGTATTTTTGTCATGACTGGATTAATATTAGTTCACATCATTTCGCTCAATGTTATACAGTCAAACCTCGCATAAAGAGCGTCTCGCTTAAAGAGTAACTTGCTTAAAGAGCAGATTTTTATCTGAATGTTCGCTTTGCTTAACAAATAAAACCAACCAAAAACTCACTCAACAAATAAATTGGGGTTCGCATTCCCCCCCCCCCCATTGGTCGCTTACAATGGTGTTTCGCTTAAAGAGCAAACTCGCTTAAAGAGCAATCCTGTGGAACGCATTATGCTCTTTAAGCGAGGTACCACTGTATACTAAATGTCCGGACTGTTACCACTTCCAGGTAGAATCCTGGTTCTGTAATCCTTTGCAAACGCTGGCCTGTCAATGTTCCAGGACATAGATGAGTTTGTGGCTGAAACATTTATAATTCCTTGTACACAGAGTAGCTATTTTAGGATAATAAACCTGGGCCAACTGCTTCTGAAACAATCAAGGGTATTCCTAGTTATGGAAACAAGCCATTTTGTTTAAGAACTATTCAGATGGTAATGGGAAGAACAAAGCTAATATGGTTGAAAAGGGAATTTGGCTAAGTATAAAGATGCATGATTATAGAGTAGTTGGATTTTTTTGTTGTCTTCTTTTTTTAAAAAATGAACAGAAGGATATTCAAGTGTGAAAAGAGAATAAGATTGAGGACAATGGCACCTCTGTCTAAGAATGTGAACAATGAATCGCCTTTCTTTGGACAATGAGACATTTCAAACTTATACGAAGAATATTTTTGCCCCCAAAAAAGAAAGAAGGAAAGAACTTCCGCAGCTTATGATCAAATTTTAACCATCTTATTGGAAGCTTATTTGGAAACCAATAACAAACATACTTGTTCTGTTTTGTTTGTGTACGAGGCTTGTTTTAATAAAAAAATGTGGTGATGTAAACAACATTACTAGAGAGTTTTGATTTTCTGTAGTGGCTGTCATATGCTACTGGATTTGAAGAATTTATTAGTAGCTTTATATTTAAAATCACAAAAGGCCACAATCCACCACTTACTTCCTCTGACACAGAGTCTTTGATTTCAAATAACATTGCTCCCAAATAATTTGGATTTATTTTGCAACCAGAGTTGAAGCTGGGGAAGGGGAGAGGCTGTGCTGGGAGCAAAGACTAATAAAAACGAGAGGCAAATAATGGGTGGGAAACTACATATTTTAATAAACACTGCTAATGAAAAACACCCAGATTCAATATGCTGTGAGAATAATGAGTGAAGGAAGCATGAGGAATCAACATATTTAAATTACAAAATAAAAAAAATAAAAAAATGCAGCAAATGCAGGAGGGAGGCAATACCTTTATGGCTGGCGTTCTCAACCTTTTCAAGCCAAGGGCCGGGTCACGTTCCCTCAGACAGCTTCCGGGGCCATTTTGCCTTGCATTTTGCCTTGCATGCCACAAATGGCACTTCCAGATGTGGTGGAGGTGGTGGTGGGCCACATGAAATGGTATTGTGGCCCACATCCTGCCCCCAGGGTGTAGGTTGAGAACCCCTGCTTCATTGGATCATTAAATTTTTTTTAAAAAGTTGGATGAGCTTTCGAAGTCCAAAACCTCTTCATCAGGCAGGCGTAATGAACGTTCATGGTACAATGTTGCTGTACCAGGTTCCATTCTTAGAAATGTACAGTTGTACCTCGCTTAAAGAGCATAATGCGTTCCACAGGATTGCTCTTTAAGGGAGTTTGCTCTTTAAGTGAAACACCATTGTAAGTTACCAATTGTGTGTGTGGGGGGACTGCGAACCCTGATTTATTTGTTAAGCGAGTTTTTGGTTGGGTTTTATTTGTTAAGTGAAGGGAACATTCAGAGAAAATTCTGCTCTTTAAGCGAGTTACTCTTTAAGCGAGGCACTCTTTATGCGAGGTTTGACTGTACGTTGACAAAAAAGGTTTCATTCTACCCCCACAGGAAGTTGGATGTTCAATCCCAACCTGCATGGTTCTCACTGAAACATCAGCTTCCTTCTGATGCCAGGCAAAGGGAATTCAAAACTCCATGTGCTTTCCACCAGGGAGAAGGCCTGCCAATTGTAGCCATAGCAAAGTCAATTAAAAATCATTACCTAGTGATCTTGAATTTATGGTGCTGTTCCGGTGTTAAAACATATTTAAAGGCTCTCCAAGTGTCCCAAAAGTGCTTCACAGGAAATAAGGAAAATCATACTTAGGAAGAAAGATTTTGTTTTTACCTACCTAGGTGCTGAATTCTTTCAAAATGTGACTGTCATTCCAGTTGCAGCCGTTTCTCACTTATCCCATTATTCCTTTAAATAGTTACATTCTCAACAATTTTCTGATTCAGGAATTTTCCTAGCCATATCTCTTGATCAAGATGGGCGGGGTGGGGAAATCCTGATGGCGGAAGTCTTATGGCTGCTGTCACTTGCTTTGTAGAGCAGGGATTGGGATTCTACTCTTCCAGATATTGTTGGACTTCAGTTCCCCAGTCACTGTGTGAATGTGGAGAAATACAGAATTCAGATCATCTGGTTACTATCAGAAACATGCACCAATAAGGATGTAAGTTTGGCCAACAATAAAGCCGAGAAGGTGGCTTCATTTTGGGAGCTTAAAGTCTGACCTAGACACAAAAGCAGCAGCAGCTTCCTACAAGGCCTATCCAGAATTGTCAGTGATGACCGATGCTGGAAATTATAGCCCAACAATATATGGAGGATCACTAAAAAATAAAATGTTGGTCAAGCTTTCGACCCTTTGTGACCCCATGGACCACAGCACACCAGGGTCCTCCGTCATTTGCCATCATCTGGAGTGTGCCCAGATCCATACCCACCACATCAATGATGCTGTCTAACCATCTCAACCTCTGCCCAAATCCTCCTTTTTCCTTTTATCTTTCCTAGTATCAGGCCCTTTTCTAGTGAGGCCTCTCTTCTCATTTGATGGCTAACGTATGTGAGCTTCAAATTCAGTATTTGTCCTTCCAAGGACCAATCAGGGTTGATTTCCTTTAAGATTGTCTGATTTGATCTCCTTGCAGTCTAGGGGGCTCTTGAATGTCTTCTCCAGCACCACAGTTTGAAGGTGTCTATTCTTCTGCACTTAACCTTCCTTATGGTCCAGCTCTTATTTATTTATTTATTTATTTAAATTTCTATACCACCCTCTTCGCCGAAGATGATCCAGGGCAGTTTAACACATCCTAAAACACATAAAACACATAAAATATACAAGAGAGGTCTCTGGCTTATTTGTTCATTAGCTCAAACTGGCTCAATCTTGACAGACTCAAGTGCCTTCAAATGTAATAGATTTAACCCAATGGAAAGTTGTATTGAGTGTTGAAATAAATTGAAAGATGGCTGTGAGAGGTACAGGATGTAGCAATATGGACTTTCAAGTAAACTTTTGTTTCTTAAACCTAAATTCAAAATTCTACCCAATGCAACATTATCACTACTTATCTTACTACTGGGAAGATCATCACTTTAACCATGCAGACTTTTGTTGGCAGGGTGATGTCTCTACCTTTTATTATGCTATTTAGGTTTGCCATAGCTTGCCTCCCAAGGAGTAAGCATATTTTTATTTCATGGCTGCAGTCATCTAAGATCCTAAGAAAGTAAAGTCTTCTTGCCCTTCTATTTGCCAGGGAGTGATGAGGCTGGATGGCATGATCTTAGTTTTTTTGATGTTGAGGTTTTGACATTGAGTTCCAAGCCAGCTTTTCTGCTCTCCTCTTTCACCCTCATCAAGAGGCTTTTTAGATTTTCACTTTCTGCCATTAGGGTGGTGTCATCTGCATATTTCAGGCTGTTGGTATACATTCTGTCAACTTGACCTACCTCACCAGGCTGTTGTGAGGCTAAAGGGATGAAAAAAAGAGACAGGTGTGCTACCCTGATCTCACAGGAAGACAAAAGGGAGAGCCCTGTATGCAGGTCAGAGATTTTGGCAGCTTGTTGAAGCTTAAATAGGTTAAATAGGAGACCTTTCCATCACTGGCCACTTGGGGGGGTGGTCCTTGGTGCTGATTGGACTGGGTGAGTGGGGGTTTTTCTATGGTTTTATGCTGTCTGTTCTGCTCTTTTTTTTTAACACTGTGAACCGCCCAGAGCAGGAGTGTATCCCAGATGGGTGGGGTATAAATTGAATAAATAACAATAAAATAAGAAATAAATACACGAGTAGTTTGCAAACGTTGAGTTCCAAGGAACATCATTTTTAAAATGGCAGAGGTGAGAAAGGGACCTGTTTTTAAAATGTCAAATTTGGCAAGTGATTGAAAGTGAAAAAGTAACGAATAATCCTCCTGTGTTAGCTAAACAACAGTAAAAATGAGGGGAGCAATATATTTAGGTCTGAAAAATGTCCACTGTACGTGAGCATAAGTATTGGTTGTTTTTCTTTAAAGCACTGCATTCGTTTTAGGTTGCATAGCTCCCACAGATTTGAACAGCAGTAGTATAGCTAAGATTCCTCCCATCTAATACATACTTTGGAAATACTATTGACGAAAAAGTCTTTTAAAGAGCTAAAAGTCAGCGCATGTAGAGCTAATTCTCAGCCTCTTTACCTAAACCATTCTGCTTTATTATTATTGTGGTTGGTAAGTACCTTCATGGATGCAAAATTTCTGATAGCAGATGGCTCTTTAATGTAACCCAATGGATAGCAGGGAAAGCGAAATACATTTGGACTAGAAATAACTTAGAATTTAAAAGCATTTTTTGAGGATAATCAACATTAAGATGATGTCTATGGCTATCCTACTCAGCAGGTCACAGTCACTTAAAGGTTACTTGATAACACCTAGATTATAATCCTGGTCGTTTTACTGGTTTTGGGGATGGACTGGGATGAACACATCCTTAAAAGTTAATGTCTTTGATCTAGTTGTGCTAAACTCTTTCTCTGATGACTGGGGGTGAGGGAGATAATAGTTTTCAGCTTTCAGTTGGAAGTGTAAATAAAAATGGACAATTCAAGTAGGGACTTTGATAGAACAGTCTTTTAAAGAGAGGACTATGCTTTGTATAGTAGGAATGAAGAGTAGGAAGGAATATCAGTTTGAGTCATTTCACATAAGGAAGCATGTTCCAGTCTACATTTTGCTTCTGAGAGCTCTCTCCCAGTTTGCTAACGCTGAAGCACTGTATGCAGGTCAGAAATTTTTTAGTGTTTAAGAGTATATAGATCTAAGTTCATCTCTTATTGTGAAATACTACATTATCAGGAAACTTTTCAAATTTAATGTTTAATTTTTAAAAAATCAAATGACTTGGCATTCCATCAGGTCAGGTTTCTACCATCATAAAATGGGGTGATTGGGAGACATTTTACGTACACTGCCCATTTTTCATGACTTGTTTAATTAACAGCCATTTTTTGACCTAGACTTGTTATAAAAATATTGCCTATTCTCTCCCTCTAAATTACATCTAATGAACATGCTTACGTGCTTTCAGGTATAGCAATTGATCATTTTTAAATTTCTATGTTTTTAAGCCTGTCTCCCTGAAAACAGCTTTTGTGTTTTAGTAAGCAGGTGAAATCAAAAATCTCATTTCATATCTGACATTAATAACTTTCGGAGGAATGAACATTGGCATTTATGTCTGGACCGGAATCGAGTCCAATGTCCTAGAAGCACAAGGTCAGCAGACAATGCTACTAACTAGATAGGGAAATAAATCATGCATAATGCAGAATTTCTACCTTACATGTTAATTAATGTGTGCAATCAATTACTGATGTTACAATATGAGAAAGGAACTGGTTGGGAATGGGGTAATAAAAAAATACCTATAGATTTATCTGCTGCTTTCCCCCCCTATTTAAACAAATAGTCTTCAAGCCTAGGAATGCTGTGTTGAGACATGCTCTGAATAATAAGCATCATAAAATCTAATCAGATTTATAAGAGGAATTGATTGTTGTGGCAGGAGGAGAGGGTAGAAAATAAGCTGAAATTTAAGTGTTAATTTTTATGCTAATCCACAGTAGCTTCATATGAAGCAATTTTGTTCTGTGGCACAAATATAAAATTGTCCCTTGCAGAGAAATGTCAGTTTGGTAGACCTGAAAGCAGTAATTTATTAGGTATGTTTCTATTAGTATGTGTCACAGTTGTTAGCAGGCAATACACACAATGGGGCTTCATACTTCTCCTCCAAGTCTCAGAATGTTTCAGCTCAGTGGTTAGAACGTGGGGCATTAATGCATTATCATATACAGGGTGGTCTGTGCCCTGTGGACAAAAGGCTATTTAATACAATTTAATGTCATTCTGAGAAGAAGAGGAAAAATAAAGACAGGGAATAAAATGGCATCTGTGTGTTTCACAGTGCACTCATGCAAAAAACCTTCAGTTTAAGAGGTATGACATTTCTGCCAAGAAAAAGAATAAAACTGGGGCATATCCCCCCCCCCCCAAAAAAAAAAACCTGTTCCCTACTGCAGTATTTTCTAAATGCTATTAAGTGATCGATTTACACAGGCACTTGATGATGTCATCTATAAGGAGCAGAATGCAGATGACAGCAAAATACGGGTAACATTGACCTTGTTCTACCATCCCTGGAACCCTGTCAGATTTACTTCCAGTGTATGGTTTCAAAGAATGTACTTTTTGGACAATATCTAGTTACTGGGTAGTGAATTAATAGAGTTAAGGGTTCTGATGCAATTCTCAATATAGGTCAATTACATGCACCAACATCTGCTCTGTCACTATCATTTGCATATAGCATTCATATGTTAATGATGCCTCTTTTTACTCAAGTCATATATTTAAAAAACAAGATTTGCATATCAGTTTGGATCAGTATATTACAAGCAATTTATCACTTTTTTACCTTCTTGTTATGATTTAGGAATGTGTATCTCTTTCTCTCTCTTTGTATATGTATATATATATCTATCTATAGTTTTCTTGAGTGATGGCTGCTATATTTGAGTACAGCTCTGATTTATACAAGAAACCCCTTAGTGGGAAAGCTTCCATTTTAAAGCCGCTTAAAGCCTTATAAATCAATAATGACACAGATGGACTGGTGATAATCTATTTAGAATGCCTGATAGCAAATATTGTTGTACAGATGATTAGAGTAGTAACTGTTTTAGCAGCAAGCCTTTCCTCTCTTTGTAAATGGTAAGTTTGAACAAAAAAGTGCACTTAATGTCAGAAAATCTTCTTGCTGGGTCTGAATTGCGAAGGAGAGAAAACATGGAGAGAAGAACAAAGAGAGTTTCCAGCTCCTGCCAATATAATAATATCAATCCCTGTTTCTTTAACAAAACAGGCTCTCTTAATGGAATTGTGACTTCAGGTGTAAATAGCATTAAAAAGCTGCTTTTTTAGCTTCCCTTTTGCCCTGATCTAGCACAAGGAGGGAGAAAATAAAGTGGAGGTTGTCAGGAGTGGCAGCTGCTTGGAATCCTGATAAATATAAGCTTTTATTGATCTGATGAAAACGAAAGATCCCAGTGCTATGCAGTATTTAGCTTCTTGTCTACAACACGTCACCGTTGGCCTTGCTTGGGGATGGATTTTCATTCTCATACACCGGATTTGATTTCATCTTTTAACCTTTTCAGTTGAATTTCCTTGACCTCTGCTTATTGCTGTGATTTTGGTGAATTTGTTACATTTCACTTTACATAATCTCTTTCCTTATTTATTTTTCTTTTGTGATAGGGAAGTGGGACCCCCCCCCCCCTTTGGCAATCTGTCAGTGCCGGGCTCAGCTGCATCCTTCCACTGAGTGATTGCTAACCAGACTGACAGTCCTTAAAACAAGTATGCAGTTAAGCTGCTAAGGTAAGATATACTCACATCGTTTACTGAGCACTCCAGTCTCCCCCTCCTCAATCCTGAGCCCTATCTACTGCTCTTAACAATGATTCTTTCCTAGTCCTCTTTAGTTCACATACCTATCCACCAAGCTGTATTGAAGAGAGCAGGAAGCTCAACATTGGGATATTTTTAACAGAAGAACTATATTAAGAGGCTGCTGCTTCTTCCTCTGTGTCTAGGCCAGATGTGAAAGTGTCAAAAGGAAGGCAACTTTGGGGGAATTCATTCTGCAGTTCCTTTTGCCTGACCTAGTGCGAGAAAGATTAGCTGGCAACACAAGGTGGCCGCTACTAGGGTACACCTCTTTGAGGAGGATCTTTTTGTGTACCTGGATGGTCAGGGTTTAGTAATCGATGGAGTGAGGTCCCATCTCTGTCTCAACTCCTGCCAACCAAGCAGTTTGAAAGCAAGAAATTGCAAGTAGATAACTAGGGACCACTTCGGTAGGAATGCATTTCTTCCTGAAGCAGGAAAAATGTCATTAGCATTAATTTGTTTAAGCTTGTTACGAGAAGTATAGATGCTTTTGAGATGTGGTGCTGGAGGAGAATTTTGAGAGTACCCTGGACAGCAAAGAGAACAAATAGATCAATCTTAAAAGAAATCAACCCTGACTGCTCCTTGGAAGGTCAAATATTGAAGATGAAGTATTTTGGGCATCAAATGAGATGAGAGGATTCACTTGAGAAAGCCTTGATGCTGGGAAAGGTCGATGGCAAAAGGTGAAGGGGACAGCAGAGCATGAGATGGCTAGATGGCATTGTAGATGCAATGGGCACAAAGCTGGGCAGGGTGAGGAGGATGGTGGAGGATAGGGGTGCCTGGTGTGTGGTGGTCCATGGGGGCGTGATTGGTTGGAACCGATTATGAGACTGAACAACAATGAGTTGAAAAGGTCGAGAACCCCTGGATTATAGAGTCAGACTTGGATTTGAGAGACATAGGATCAAATCTCCACATGGTCTTGGAAGCATACTGGGGATGTTACAAAACATAACAGCAACAGACAACTAAAGGTCGCCCTTGCTCGAAAGCGAGTCGTATCTGTCTCTACAGTTCAGTGCTCATCTCTGTTTATAGCCAAAGAGCCAGTGCTGTCTGCGTCTGCAGATGTTTCAGTGGGCAAGTGGCAGGAATGCATCAACACCGGAGCACATGGAACATTGTGTACCTTCCCATCAAAGTGGTCCTTATTTATCTACTTGCAATTTCTTGCTTTCGAACTGCTAGATTGGCAAGAGCTGGGACAGAGATGGAACCTCACTCAGTCATGCAATACTCAGTTTCCAAACTCTGACCATCCAGTCATCGAGTTCAGCATCTTAACCATTTCAGCCACCACAGTCCCAACAGCCAACTAGGTGCAAATTAAGTTAATTCATGCAGTCTTAAAAAAAAAGAGAGAGCGATTTCTTGGTAGATAATTTGAATTTGGGATCTGGAGTACGTCTCGTTCTCCTTGAGGTGCGGTAACAGCATTCTACGTGTGAGAGCCTCTGCTGTTATTTTGAGTAGTTTTTGATACAACCCAATCAAAGTGAAGATTGGAAATAGCTTTTCTGAAAGCCTGAGCCTATGTCATAAATTATTCTACACCATCATTCGTTCACATAGGAAAACCATACCTCTTTGCTTGACATGACTGAAATAGAGAAAAAGGGAAGTTAAAAATAAAAATGAAACATTTAAATCTTTGCAGTGGAGAACCCTCAGATGACAATCTAGCAGAGTTGATAAAAGCTGCTATCAATTACACCTTATTACTAATTTATTAAGATGTTATTAATAAACATTAGGATGACAGCGTCCTCATGGTTCTTATAAACATGGACTTCTAAAAAAACAAAAAACAAATATAAGCCTCTAAGAGGGGACATAAGAAGGCCCAGTGGAAAACTGCTGACTCTACTGTCTTATCAAAGCCCTGAGACCTGTCTGCTGAAGTTTTTAGCTAGCAAATAAGTTTTCAGTTGGCCAGGCAGCACAAGGTTTATTTTCTGTATCCCTTGGATGTGTTGGGTTCTTCGCTGTTGTGTGTGATCCACTTTCCAATATTAGGCCACCCTTCCTTGAAAACCACTCGTATCCGACTCTAGGGTTCAGTGCTCATCTCTGTTTGTAGCCAAAGGGCCAGCACCGTCTGCATCTGCAGATGTTTCTGTGGACATTTGGCAGGTATGACCGGTCACGGAATGCTGTTTACCTTCCCACTGAAGTGGTACCTGTTTATCTACTTGCAATTTCTTGCTTTCAAACTGCTAGGTTGGTAGGAGCAGGGACAGAGACAGGAGCTCACTCCGTCGTGCAGTACTTGGGAATCGAACCCTGACCTTCCAGTCTTCAAGCTCAGTGTCTTAACTACTTGAGCCACTGCACTCCCTGTTTCCAATATTAGACACATTTCATTCTAGAAATAAACTAATCCCTCTTCATATGCTTAACTTCAGGGAACTCGTAGGAATTAACGCTAAATGATACTCCCGTATTAATTTGCTAACCAGACATTAGTGACAATTCATAATATTATCAGCAGCATGCTTGCTAAACAATTATAGTGGCAACAGTTTATTTAACTACCCTGTGTTTTGGAGGGCAGTCATTTAATAAGGTAAGTGTTTTGCTCCTGCGGTATGTCAGACAATTGATCTGGACTGCCAGTTTGCTGAGACTGGGAAATCGCTACTATTGTCTCTAAAGTTTAGAGATGATGCACCAAGGAAGGGAATTTCTACTTAGTGTGTTCACCTTTTTGGGAGGTAAAACACATGGAGGAGTTCATTTTCCTCTGACATTTAGCCAATCTATTAGGGGAATGAGTTCTGCTACCGGGATGAAATTAGGACATTTGTACCAGTTATGAAACATTGTGTGTCCTGTTGTGGAACATTGAGTTTTAAAGGAATACAAGAGTTTAAGAAGAATCTCCTGGTTGTCTGCATTTATTCTTGTAAACATACAACATTTCTTTTAAAAAACCATCAACTGCAGGGCCATGTGTAGTCCATACTGGATTAGTTGAAAGATAATGGAAAACTGATCTTGAGAAAGATAAGTGTTCTCTGTGACTGCTTCTAGATCCATGAAGGTGAACCTTGGCACTCCAGGTGTTCTTGGAATTCAGTTCCCAGAAGCCCAAGTCAACACTTCTCCTGGTCATGGCTTCTGGGAATTGAAGTTCAAGAAAACCTGGAGTGCCAAGATTCACCATCACTGTTCTAGATTCTGAGAGCAAAATTTTTGACCAGTGTTTGTTAACAAGTGCTCGTCTTCCTCACACTGCATTTTAGAAGCTACAAGGGGTGCAAGGCTCAGAGTCACCAGCTGCATGGAAACTAAAATGTTGCATCTGAAAACGCTGTACTAGCTATACGTATATGTAGGAACTCATATGGATTGCCATGGTGGCTTAGTGGTTAAGACACTGAGCTTGATGACTGGAAGGTCAGCAGTTCAAGACCTGAGTACTGTATGATGTAGCAAGCTCCCATTGTCTGCTCCAGCTCCTGCCAAACTAGCAGTTTGAAAGCAAGAAATTGCAAGTAGATAAATAAGTACCACTTTGGTAGGAAAGGTAACAACATTCTCTGTGTTCTGGCGTCTAGTCATGCCTGCCACGGAAATGTCTGCAGATGCAGAAAGTGTTGGCTTTTTGGCTGTAAACATCGATGAGCACTGCTCCCTAGAAGTGGACATGACTTGCTTTCGAGTAAGGGAGACCTTTGCTAGGAACTCATTCTGGTTATGTCACAGTTCCCTCCAAAACAGAGGCCATGTTGCTCAATAAGAATATAGTAAAACCTCACATAAAGAGTGACTTATTTAGAGACTAACTCGCTTAAAGAGCAGAATTTTCTCTGAATGGTTACCTCGCTTAACAAGTAAAACCAACCAAAAACTTGCTTAACAACTAAATTGGAGTTCACAATCCGCCGCCCCCGCCCCCCCCCCCCCCGAAGTCACAATTGGTCATTTACAATGGTGTTTCACTTAAAGAGCAAACTCGCTTAAAGAGCAATCCTGTGGAACATGTTATGCTCTTTAAGCGAGGTACCATTGTAAAATTAAACTCTAATCCATAGATGGACAGTTGATGAGAATCAACTACAAATGCATAAAATATGCTTCTTCTAAATTATTTAGAGTTCATCAGGCTAGAGCACTGATTGCAAACCTTGGCCCTCCAGATGTTTTTGAACTTCAATTCCCAGAAGCCCTCATCACCTGGAGTGCCAAGGTTTGCCATAACTGGGCTAAAGAGATAAGAGGTAGAGAGGGGAGGAAGTATAGCAGTCCAAAAACAGCCATGTAGATTTGTAGTTAAGATGTGAAAATGGGGCTGGATGAGTCAAAGAACTGGAAAAGTATTGCATGACTTTTATCTAAACCCAATGGAAACAAGACAATATGAATACAGCAACACTTTAACTGTTGAAGGGACTATGGTGGTTCAAGTGGTTAAGATGCTGAAGTGATAATGGGAAGGAGTGAGCTCCCATCTCTGTCTCAGCTCCTGCCAACCTAGCAGTTTGAAAGCAAGAAATTGCAAGTAGATAAATAGATAAATAGGGGCCACTTTGGTGGGAAGGTAAACAGCATTCCGTGCACTCCGGTGTCGAGTCATGCCTGCCACATGTCCACAGAAACATCTGTAGATGCACACAGTGCTGGCTCTTTGGGTATGAATAGAGATGAGCACTGAATCCTAGAGTTAGATACAACTGGCTTTCGAGTAAGAGCGACTTTTATCTTTACATAACTCTTAAAAGCTGCTTTCTCCAAGTTCAGCTTGACTGTATCAGACTTTGGGGCACGTTGGGTTGGGGCATGTGGCTAATTGGTGAAGATTTTGATTCATGCTGTGCCTCAAAGAAAACCTTAGACAATCCAAATAGTCCCATTGTGCCACCAGAAGAAACAACCTTCTGAGTGCTTTATTCTTAGGAGGTCATGGCAAGGGTTGCACTAGGTTGGAATCACTCCATTGAAAAGTAATTATTCACAGTTAAAAATATTAATCCATTTCTTCTAACTTCTAATAAGATCTGTCTCTTTTCTTTATTTGCGAACAAGGAATGTGACAGTTCAGATACTGCATACGATGGTGATGAAAGGACAGAACTTTATTTAACTAGGAGACCTCTCTCGGATGTACTGCTAAAATTGTGAGATTAGGGTGCAAAAACATAATAGGGAAAAGTGGAATGGACAATTCTTTTGTTTTTGGCCAGCATAGCATAGAAGGGATCCTGGGGTGAATTTGACTATCCAGAACATTGGAACTGGGTTTGTTGCATTATAAACCTTTAGTTCAATACATAATTCAATACATGGTAGATAAAAATAATTTTGGGTCAGAAATTATTCTGGGTTGAAAGGATTTTTGCTGGAGAAACTCCACTCAGGGGACGCCCGAATGACGCTCCTTTCATGTCCCCAAGATCTTTTCCCACCAAAGTGGTCCTTATTTATCTACTTGCATTTTTTACATTCAAACTGCTAGGTTAGCAGAAGCTGGGACAGAGACAGGCACTCAAACTGTCATGCAGTACCTGGGTCTCAAACTGCCAACTTGCCGGCCTTCCAGCTAACAAGGTGAGCTTCTGAACCACGGAGCCCCCACAGCTCCTTTAGATGGTAGATTCGACGATGGAAAGTCCTAGAGATTTTGAAAAATCTAAAATCTAAGGATGCAGCAACCCATTGTATAATGAATATAGTAATGGTAAAGGTCTCTGTTGCTTGAAGGGCAGTCATATCTGACTCTAAGGAGTGGTGCTCTTCTCTGTTTACAGCCAGAGAGCCAGCTCTGTCTGTAGCTGTAGACATTTCCTTGACAATGTGGCAGGCATGACTAGATGCCATAGCACACAGAATGCTGTTACCTTTCCAGCTGAAGTAGTACCTATGTATCGACTTGTAATTTCTTGCTTTCGAACTGCCTGGTTGTCAGAAGCTTTGTCAGACAATGGGCACTCGAGTACTCTGTCACACAACACTTGGTTCTCAAATTGTTGACCTACTAACCTTCCAGTCATCAAGTTTAGCATCTTAACCACTATGGTCCTGATAATGAATATGGGATTATCCAAAGGCTTGCCCTAGAGTACTAATCAGGGTAGGGGGAAAGGTGGAGTAGAACCCAGGATCAAAAAGTTTGCTTAATTCTTTCCCGATCCACTGCCATTTTAAACAACTTTATCTTCCTCAGCTAGACTTCAAAACCAAAAAAATCAGTCTGATGTTATGTGACTGTGGTGTATGGGAAAGTCTGAAAGTCATTTGCAAAGCAGGATCATTAGGTATTGGGTTAGGCTGAGCTGAATGCCTGTTTGTCTTTACTCAACAACAACAAAATCCCTTCACTTCATGTTCTTGACACCTCAAAAATGGTGAGTTAAAACCTTGGGCTTCTGGGAATTGAAGTCCAAGAAGGCCTGGAGTGCCAAGGTTTGCCATCACTGGCTTAGATCAATGTTTCCCAGCCTTTGGTTTTTGGATTTCAATTCCCAGAAGCCTAAGTCAATTCCCCAAAGCACTGATCAGCCAATGTACTGAATTAGGCTTCTGGGAATTGACATCCCCCTGTGGGGCCTGGGCCTCACGTTGCAAACCCCTGGCTTGGACTCCCCAGAGGCAGTGGAAGTCTCTGAAGACTGCAGTAAGAGGTTTGTTTCAATCCTTCAAAAGGACTCAGTTCCATTTGAATAGGTTGTGACCTGCAGGATCAGATTAAATAAAGCTGCCCTCTGCTTTGCTTTCTCTCCCAGCCTTAACCTGCTCCAGGTGTCTATCCTTTCTCCCTCCTGTTTCTTCCTGCTTGATATGCCAAGTTACCATGCCAGGTAACTGAAGCTGGTTCTGTTTAGAAGCTGTTGTAGGAATGTAATGATAGCCCAGATTTCACTCGACAGGAATGCATCAAGCTAATGAAAATGCTATTAAAATAGCCTTTGTTTCATCCACTATTTACGGCATGCTACTGAGTGATAGGCCGTTAATGAATACACCAGCATGCACACACCTGCATTTGAGGATGATTGTGGGTGGGGGGGAGGGGAAGGACGCAGCACTTGGCATCTTCAGAGGCAGAGGCAGTGTTGTAAATCAATGGAAACCTGTCTTGTTGCATCTGCACTCGGACAGAGATGGACCGAAACTTGCCGCCCCCAACAAAGGTCCAAGTGCCCCTTCTCCTCATTTCTCTTAATGGAGTGTTAAATTAAAAAAACTTCAGTAACGACCACATAAATGTTGCCGCTGTTAAGAGAGTGGTCCATGGCACGCAAACTTTGCATGAGTCATTGAGCACATACATTTTAAAAGTGTATTAAAAATATTTATGTAGTTAATCTGCAAGACAGTGGCTCCTCTAGGTTTAAGAGGAGCCACATTGTTCCTTGGACTATTGATGTGTGACATCATTTATGGATTGGTGTGTGTTAAATGGCAGCATGTGGATGGTAGCCTCATTTCTGAGCAGGATGTCAAAAACACTGTAAAGTTTGCAGAAAGGTCACCTGTAAAGGCTGGGAGGTTAGAAAACTTCTTGTATTTGTGAGGGTGGAGAAGTAAGATGGTTCCCTTTCTATTGATTAATTGTGTTGAACTGTGTTGGAAAACCCAACCCAGCTCCCGGTATTTGGAGATGTACACTGTGACTAAGGTCTCACAAACCAAACCCTTGGGAAGTATCATTTTTCTTTTTGCATGTGTGATCAGTCACACATCCTTCCATGTCCTTATCAAACTTTGGGTTGCCAAAATGAAGTCACTTTCTTTGCTTTATCGTTGGTCAAAATTACGCCTTCATCGGTACCTGTTTCTGGTAGTAATCAGCAGACCAGTAAATGAGCTAGATTCTATATCTCTTCACATTCACACAGTGTGTTGTTGTCCACCACCAGCCCCCACTTGAGCATGTTGGTCTTACATTTAGGGACTCCAACTCTCAGCCTATTCAGGGTCCTCCAAGTGACATGGTTTTTTTTTTTAGTTCTTCATCCATATCCTCCTCCAGTGAGCTCCTTCTTCCATCTTCTAATTTGGTTTTGCTCTTGTGTACCTTCAAGAATGTTTGTTCTGGCCATAAAGCTCTTCTTGGATCTGAGGCAGTGGACTTGTGGCTCATATCCATTCAAAGATATCGAGGGTCATTTTCTTGTTTAGTTCTCTCACACATTTGGTCATGTGATAGGAGGTTGGACTGTGTGGTAGAATTGCTCTTTGACTCCATATTCTTCGAGGCTGCAAGGCTGGGTGAACTATTGTTCCAAATTCTGTTTTCTTGCAAGAGAAAATGCTTTCCCTTTAAAATAAAAGGGGGAATTCCAAAAATACACCATTGGAATTTTGTATTTGAATTAAGAGATGCTGATCTGGATATATAAACTGTGTTAGAACTTTTGTTCTTCCAACTGGGTAACTTACTCTTTTGCCATGGCTCCAAGTGACACCCTCATCCTCATCTCCTCTTCTTGCATCCTTTCATAGTCCAGATCTAAGCAGTGACCATGGTAGCAGCAAGAGATTCAGTCAGTTTTAGAGTCAATCAGGAGAAATAGTCTGTTCTAAAGACTGTTAGGAAATGTCTGTTTCTCGTGTGCTTTCAGAAAGTCAGAGCGTCTGTAAAAGAGTTGTTTTGAACTTGAAATAGAGAAAGAATATACTTATACAGTACTTCACAGTTATTAATTTTTATGTTACATAGAGCCTAGAATCTATCTTTCCCTTTGTACTACTTACCTATCTTACCTTTAAAAACACCTTTGTTTGTCTGTCTGTCTGTCGGTCAGTCAGTCAGTTGGTTGTAGATACCAAACTTTAGTTACTTATTTGATATGTAATGTAACTTGAGGTTAAGAAGGCTATTACCAGAAAATAATACACTCACTGTCTTGCCAAGCAGGCTAGCTAAATTCTTTTAGGCAGCACCTGAGACATCAAAAGTATCAGAAATGACCCTACTTCCTACCCTGAGTTCCCAGTTCGCTAAAGAAGAGAGAGGGGGAATCCATGCTATTTTTGCATTGCTTGCTTGTGTTCTTCCTTTTGTTTCCTAGGAGGAAGGGCATTGTGAATACATTCAGATGTTACACAAGAAGTCCAGTGCAGCATTAAAAAAAAATCTGTGTTAAACCAGCCCCAAAGTAGATCTAGTAATTCTGTTTCCCAGAACAGTCAACAAGATTGGCATGGGATGTCCCCATGCAGGATATGATTACAATAAAATTCTCGTGCTCTTGTTCTCTAGAACTGGTTTTCAATAATATATGGCCTCTGAATCTGGATGAAACATGTTGCCATCAAGCCATGTTAATTTTTTAAAATGTCTTTCAAAAGTCATCCAAGTAGGTGAATGTTTCTACATCTTATGCTAATGAATTCATTAGTTTATGTTTCTGCTATTAATTTAAAAAAGTACATTATTTGTCCAGAATCTCCACCAAAGGGCTCACTGCATGGCCTATAACCATGATGACAAACCTTGGCACTCCAGGTGTTCTTGGACTTCAATTCCCAGAAGCCTGTGTCTCTGTGAATCCACACGAATGAGCTTACTCTGCATACATGCAGTAAACCCATTCGTGTGGATTCACAGGGACTTGGGCTGCTGGAAATTGGAGTCCAAGAACACCTGGAGTGCCAAGGTTTGTCATCATGGGCCTATAAGAGCAAGTATTGTGGGAAAGTGCAGAAGACAGTCCCTTTCCCATTTCTATAAGGTTTCCTACAGTTAAACCCACAATTAGTGATTTCTGGAATTATGTATCCTGGAGATGTATCTTTGTATACTTTTCTCAGGTAATCTGTGATGTGAAATCGACCCTTCAAAAAACAAAGCAGCTCTTCTTCCATGTCTAGGCCAGATGTGAAGCTGCCAAAATGAAGCCACCTTTTGGTGAATTCATTCCGTCTTTCCTTTCACCTGACCTAATGTGAGAAAGATTGGCCAGCACAAGGGTGCCATTGCCCGATTGTGCTTCAAAAATATCACACGCTTCGAGGAGGCTCTTTCTGCGTTACCCCATAAGGCAATTAATTGATTTGCAATTATATGAACAATTCTATATTCCATGTATTCCTTTCCATTATGTTGATTTATTCTTCTGCTGGTATCTAAGAAGATAGGTAGAAGTCACTGTTGGAGAGTTTAGTTGTTATCAGGCTCAGTACATAGAAGTAGTATATATTTCTCCCCCTGTAGTCATATTTCTATGCAGTAATACCTCACAAAACGAGTACAGTCAAACCTTGGATAACGTTATGACTTGGTTCCACAAGTCATGATGTTATCTGATTTTTAGCATTGTCTGATGCATGCATCGAACAACACTAAAAAAAAGCCCTGACTTCAGGGACAAACCACACAGTTTGTCCCTGAAGTCATCGCTGCGGTTTTCTCACGGCTTTTTGCGCGTGAGCGAGTGCCTTTTCCCCTGACTCTTACTGCACTCTTAGTGATTGCTACGGTTGGGGGTTGGATTGGGCTACCCAATCCAACCCCCAATCGCAGCGATGGATCGCTGGGGTGTGTGGATTGAATAGATGTTCTACCCAATTCCCCCTCCCCCAGATGATTGCCTCGGATAACGCTAAAGAATCATTATCCAGAATCGTTATCCGATGCAAGTTTTTTCCAAAAAATTTGCATCGTTTTCCGATTCTAGTGTTATCCAATGCAATCGTTATCCGACGTATTACTGTATACTGTAATGCGTTCTACGAGATTGCTCTTTAAGCAAGTTGTTCTTTAAGTGAAACACTTGGAATCAGTGGGGCTGCCGTCATGGTAAGTGACCGTTCGTGACTTCTGGTGTGTGTGTGGGATTGTGAACCCCAATTTAGTTGTTAAGTGAGTTTTAGTTTTTTTTTTCTATGAGGCAACCATTTGGAGAAAATTCTGCTCTTTAAGCAAGTTAGTCTCTACGCGAGGTGCTCTTGATGTGAGGTTTTACTGTATAGGTAAATCAACAGCCTACATATCACCATGCAAAATGTAGAAAGAGTATTTTGGAACTTAATTTGCACATTCTTTGAACAGTAACTCTGGCTGAAAAACCATTCACTTGTATGTCAGGACCTATACTTTCTAATTTATTTGGAGCAGTAATAATCTGGCCCTGAACTGGAGCCTTATTTTTGCTGTGAATCACTGGCCAGACATGTTTCAGGTAAAAAAACACAACCCCCCCCCCCCGGCTTTTACTAGAGTTTAATGTCATGCGTGTGCATTGCAGGATGGGCTGTGTGTGTGTGGTGCGCACGTGTGAAAATCTCAGCATCGTTAATTAGTTGTCCACCCCAGCCTAAAAGTGTAATTGCAAAATAAATGCTTGTAAAATTCATATTTGCTTTCTCAACCCCTTTTGAAATTAAGCCCCAATTGCATGCAGAATTATTTTTAGCCACCACATAAATGGTCTTCATTATATTGAGACTGTTTCTAATTATTCACCTTTCCCACGGGCTAAGAAAAGGGTGGAGAAAAAGCACAAAACCATTTAACCAGTACACCTCTTTGAACAATAATGTGGTTTTGTGTGTGTGTGTTTTGCGCAGAGTTCCAGTTTTGAACATATTGCCAAACCAAGGGAGTTAGTCTCCCCTGTATACCCCCTCCTGTCACCTAGACACAGTCAGTTGTGGTTTCCTAATTAATAATATGAGCTGTGACATTGTGTTGCTGTTGATGTAGAGGCCCAGCAACTAATCTTTACTTGTGCCACACATTCCTGTCTACCACATTTCTGTGATATTAATGGTGTATAGGAGGGAAAGAAATGTGTTTTATTCTAGTCTAACCCTGCTGTTATCAAAGTAACTTCCAGCTTATTAGCGACAAAAGACTTTTATCCTTTGTACTGCCCTATTCGCCAGTGCTTCCTGAATTAAACTGCTGTTTCCTGTTCTTTATATGCATGACCACATCTGGGTAGCTTGCTCACAGCCCAACTGCTTAATAACAATCACCTTCCCTTTCAGTCTCTGTTGATTGTTTCTAATTCACTCTGACAGATAGTGCCTGACAAGTTGCCTGCATTTCCCTCCCTCCGTGACCTGAAGTTACTCACAGCACTTATATAGTCTGTCATTTTTAATATTTGATTTCATTTTAAGTTATGTGTTTTACTGAGAAGATGAAAGCAAAAGGAAGAAAGGATAGAAAAAGGAGGGGGGGGGGCTTGTAATGGAACATAAATCTCACCCTTCTCAATGTACTGCATGCCACCTAAAGGAAGGTGTGTGTGTGTGTATGTATGTATGTGTGTGTGTGCGCGTGCGCGCGCACGTGTGTGCGTGCGTGTGTGCGTGCGTGCGTGCGTGGTATCCCACACACTTACTTTTTACAAAGATGCTGTTAATTTTTTTTCCTTATTGAGGTAAAATCCCTTAATACTTAGCTATTTCCCTGTAAGCTGCATAGCACGTACAATTGTTTCTAACTTTGTCCTTAGTTTATTCTTTTCTCTCCTTTTACTGCATATATGTATTTATTATTTATTTATTAATCACATTTATACCCCACCCTCATCAAAAGACTCAGGGCAGGGCCAACCATTTTGTGCCCCCGGAACAGCTGAACAGGCTGGACTACAACCCTGGAAGCGGAAGTTTCCTGTCGTAAATGCACCCACTTCTGCATGTACATCAGGCGCTGGCATGTTTGTGCATGTTTTCCGGTTGACGTAAACAAGGTCGCTTCCACTTCTGGATGTGGGGGAGAATGCAACGGGGCAGATGGAATGGCGTTGCCGGCCGGTTCCGGCCTGCTGGCCATAGGTTTGGAACCCCTGGTATATAACAAAATCAGCTTCTTCTTCTTTCGTGTCCAGGTCAGACTTTAAACTGCCAAAATGAAGCCACTTTCTTGGCCTTGTCATTGGCCAAACTTAAATCCTCATTGGTACATGTTTCTGGTAGTAACAGCAGACCAGCAAATGTGCTAGATAACATCTGTGTCTCCACATTCATATGGTGTGTTATTATCCACCAGCAGCCCCCACTTCAGCATGTTGGTCTTGCATTTAGGGACTCCAACCCTCAGCCTATTCAGGGTCTTACAAGTGATAGAGAGGAGGTTGAGTTCCTCACCCATATCCTTCTTTAGTGCTATTCCTTGTCCAGGGAGCTCCTTCACTCAAAACCATGTTGGGGGAATAGGTTGTTTAATATTTTGTTTTAGGTTGACTTATTTTCTGCCTTTCTCATGGAGAGGAAATAAGGTGTAGGATATGGTGTCTCTTTTCCTAATCAAAGGGAAAAGCAGCTGGAGTAAGAAAGTTGTGTTTGAGTAGAAAATGGCCTAAGGGAAAATGTTCCGCCCTGTCACCAAGACTTTGTTTCTGTTTCTGTTATAGTTTAGTTGGAGACACAATCAGTAGGAACAGAAAATTACTATGGGCAAAATGTTATTGTTAGTTCACAACTATAGTAGCCTGAATCTTTTGTAATTTCACATTTAAATTTAACTCCACTTGACTAACTGGGCTTAGTCTTGTGGAGACTAACACATTTGAAAATGATGTCAAGGGTCATCTAAGATACCCCTTGTCCGTTCAGGAAATTAAAGCATGCCAGACAGATAACCATCCAAATTCTCTTTTAGAAACATGTGATAAAGGAAAGTCGATCATCTTTCAGGGATGTCAAAGAGCTGTCAAAGAGCTCTTACAATAGTTTGAATGTATTGGTGTGGGGTTTGTTGTATTATGAAAATTTCGTATCCCAAAGTGTGGTTTCCCATAGGAATGCATTGAAAACCAAACAATCCATTCCAGAGGTCAGAAAAATGTTTTAAAACTCCATATCTTTTCTGTTCCAAACTCTTTATACCATCCACTTTGGAATGTTTCACTGCATTTTTGCCACTTTATAAAGAGATTAAGACATGTTTCCCCCACTTTTTTCTGACATCCAGAAGGAATTAATTGATTTTCAATGCATTTTAAGCACTTCTGACAGCAGCCTCTAATGGCCAGCACTGGTAATGTACCAGACTCATCCCTGACAATCAGCCGTAAGCTCCAACACAACCTGGAAATGCCAAAAACTCTGCATTCTAGCTGCTGACATAAACCCAAAACACGATGAAAAAATCCAGAATTGGTGCAGAAATGCTCTCCATACCCTCCTGCTGGCAGGTATTGTTATTCTTTGCACATATATAAGAAGACAATTTAAGCAGTCATTAACTAGTTGGAGTCAAGAACAGAGTTACAGTTATACAATGTTATATCTCAGAAGAGAAGAATTTCCTGTTCGTCTTCAGGCTTTCCAAAGGATCATCATCATCAGCTGCAACTCATATCCGAGAATGCATTTTTTCCCTGAAGCAGGAAAAATATCATTGACATGAATTTGTTTAAGGTAGATCCCAGCTTGCCATGTAGTGACCCACATGCTGCTATCACAGAGCCATCTCCTTTGGCACATATGAAATGAGACATGCAGGATTTAACACCGGGGCTGCAATGGACTGATGCAGCCTTGAGGATATTATCAAAGTGCATCTTCACAGCCAGTCCATCTGGCATGGCCTCTTCCATTTCCATGACCATTGGGAATCAGAGTTCCTCCTTTGCTCATTTTACCATTTTGCCGAATATGATGGTATCCAGTAGCAAATCCTCCACTGAGGGGACCATTATGCCACCTAAAGGGGTTCATCTGCCTGTAGCCATTGACCCCTTTAGGGAGTCAGGTTATTTATTGCCGCCCAACCCTCAGCGTTGAGTTGCTGGCTGTACGGTCTACTCCATTACCATAGCAGGATGTCCGGCCAGACTTGAAAAAAGATTCTCAAAGTTCATCCTGATGTGATTGCAATCCGGAACTTTATGAGCATGATGCCATGAGTATATTTTCATTTTAACAAGACATTTTGGTGAGAAAACAATTTCACATTGGTAGTTCTTATTCATAAGCATTAACTTTCAAATACTGATACAGTTGGTTTTCCAAAAGCTGCTCTTTTTATTGCACATATTTTGGGTAAGCCAATTAATTTATGTGCCCCTCCCCACCTGCCATTTGAAACTTAAATATAATTTCAATTCTCTTATTCACACGAGTATTCTGAAGGCTAATTTAATGTATGCTCCGCACTTCCATGGGACAAAGTACTATACAAATGCTGAATACTTATTATTATTATTACTCTTATTCACCTGTATATTAAAGATGCTGCCGACACAGAGGGTGTTTTGTGTCCAGTAAGGCGACAAGGAGGATCTCTCCACTTTTTAAATGCTTACTATAAACAGTGGGAAATGTCTTTATGCAAAAAGATATGACTTTTCTAGTAGAATTCTTGGTGGGCATTAACTCCCTAGTTTGAAGGTAACTGTGTTTTGGAAATAGATTGATCCTTTTCTCACATTGAGGTAGCTTTTGGGTAATACTGTATAGTAAATCCACTAGAAACTCAGCTTCATGGTGGTACAGTTGGATTTATAGTTCTTTCAACTGGAGTAAAATGAGGTTTTATAACAGAATATATTACATTTTAAAATAGTTTACTTCCAGCCTCAAATCTGGAGCAAGATGAGTGATTTAATTAAGGAAATGACTCCATGTTTAACAAAGACCATGAGGGATCTAGTTGGAAATTGCCCAAACCTTGGCAGAAAGGAAATCACCCTTTGCTTTCCTTACACAATATGCACATTCAATTCTTAATAATCTGAGAAAGGTTTCATTATTAAATATCTACTTTAGCCCATTTAGTAAAGGCAAAGGTCACCCTTGCTCAAAAGCCAGTCGTATCTGACTCTAGTGTTCAGTGCTCATATCTGTTTATAGCCAAAGAGCCAGCACTGTCTGTGTCTGCAGACATTTCCATGGACATGTCGCAAACATTCCTCAACACCTGAGTGCACAGAACGCTGTTTACCTTTCCCACCCAAGTGGTCCCTATTTATCTACTTGCAATTTCTTGCTTTTGAACTGCTAGGTTAGCAGTAGCTGGGACAGAGATGGGAGCTCATTCCGTCATGCAGTACTCAGGAATCAAACACCGACTTTCAGTATTCGAGTTCAGCGTCTTAGCCACTTAAGCCATCACAGTCCATTTAGACCATTTAGGAGTCTCATTCTGAAGTGAGACCAAATTCTCTTTCCCTGGTTGTGTGTAGGCAAGCTGAACTAAATTCTTGCCTCGTGATTAACACATGTAGTCACTTATGCCTTATGTCTGGCATTTACACAAATATCCATTGATTAAAGGCACAATCAGTTTATTACTGCACTCTCCCCCCTTCCAATTCTATCAGTTTAAACCAAAAGAGATTGAAACTATTTGTTTTCCATATGTCTGTGCTCCCTTAATGCCTTGATAATGGTGTATTAACTAGGGAATGTGCTCTTCCAGTTACCAATATATGTTTTTGAGATAGAGATGGCCCAGTATTGCATGTAGTTTGAATATTTTTAACTCTTATTTGTCTTGTAATCATTCTATATTTATATACAATCAATCTTTATTACGGTCCAAGACCAGCATAGTACAGCAAAAAGAACAGAAGTTAAAGTGAGAGTACTGTACAGTTGTACCTCACTTAAAGAGCATAATGCGTTCCACAGGATTGCTCTTTAAGCGAATTTGCTCTTTAAGTGAAACACCATTGAAAGTGACCAATTGGGGGAGAGGATTGTGAACCCCGATTTATTTGTTAAGCGAGTTTTTGGTTGGTTTTATTTGTTAAGCGAAGCGAACATTCAGAGAAAATCCTGCTCTTTAAGCGAGTTACTCTTTAAGCGAGGCACTCTTTATGCGAGGTTTGACTGTACTTAAAATATATCACGAGACAGACGTTACAATGAGGATACTTAAAATATATTTTAAAAAGGAGTGTTTCAGTATTTACTTAAAGTATTTATATACAGGCAGGACTGTGGTGACTCAAGTTGTTAAGACGCTGAACTTACTGAGTGGAAGGTCAGAGTTCGATTCCTGGGTACTGCATGACGGAGTGAGCTCCTGTCTCTGTCCCAGCTCCTGCCAACCTAACAGTTCGAAAGCAAGAAATTACAAGTAGATAAATAGGGACCACTTTGGTGGGAAGGTAGACAGTCTTCTGTGCACTCTGGTGTTGAGGCACACCTGTCATATGTCCACAAAAACATCTGCAAAAGCAGACAGTGCTGGCTACTGGATTTCGAGTAAGGGCGACCTTTACTATTTATATACAAAAACCAAAAGGTACCTCTGTGAAATGCATGAACTTTTTGATATTTCAAAAACCAGAAATTGTTTTGTATGTGTAGAGGAGTTTCACTGTTGTACATATGGAACACTCCTGTTGATGATTCAGTGTACTTGGAAGTCTATCTGTGTTTTCCAGTGCAGCTGTGTTAATGTACAGTATTATAAAAGTTATTCGATGTCACTTAAAAATATTATTGTCATATATTTGATTATAATTTTGGCGTGTAAAAGAAAGAACAATAGCTTTATTGCCAACCAGGAAATAATCTGATCCTTTGCCAGCTCGTGACTCAAAGAAGACACCTGTGCTTTGAAAGCTACATTCAAGGCAAATGACTTCTCCTCTCATAAACTTAACTATGATGAGAGAATCTGTAGTTATCCAGTTTCTCTTTGTGGCAAGAGCTATAGAAAGCTTCTCTCTTCACAACAGGATGTTGCTAATTCTAGAAAGAGGCTGAGACAGTAACTAGGAAACAAGATTAAACATTATTTTATGCTTAACTAAGTAAGGCTGTAGCTTGCTGGATTCCTACTTGTAGCCCAGTCTGCAATGCATTGTAAATAATGCTTTGATCTGGTGATTAAAAACGAGAAAGCAATACAGTATACAGTTATGTTCAGACAGATGAGTTACAGCAGTGGTTTGTATACCGTGGCCAGGAGACACGAGGCCACAGAGAAGATTCAAGTAGTAAAAACATTTAGGAGGCATTAATTGATGATTGCCAACACAAACTGAGTTGTTCAAATTCTAAGCAGCTTTCCTCTCCAGCATTACAAGGATTTCTTAACAGATCTAACTATGAATCTTGATGGTGGTGGTGGTGGTGGTGATGATACTGTATATACTTGACTATAAGTTGTCCAGAATATAAACCGAGGTACCTAATTTGGATCTCTAAAACTAGGGAAATAATTTGCCCGAGTATAAGTTGGGGTGGTAAATGCAGCAGCTGCTAGTGAGTTTCAATAATTAAAATACATGAAAATACAGTGAAATTAATTAATTTAGACATTTGTGTGGGTATGTTTTTGAGGGTTTTTTTTGGTAGTGTTAGTGATTTTTTTTAAAACTGTATGTTTAAATTTGCACCACTGCAGTTTTGGGACCCTTGGAATCATTGACCCGAGTATAAGTCAAGTCCCCTTTTTGGATCTCATTTGGGGGAATAAAAAAACTAGACTTATACTCAAGTTTATACAGTATTCACAGTCGAAGACTGGTATAAAATTAACAGTTGAAGACCTACCCAAGGACCTAAGAACTGTTAAGGTAATGTTTAAGCAGTTCCTAGTTGAGTTGTTTTTTTTTGGAAAGTTAGGATGTTCAAGTCCGATAAGTCCAAAATTTCCAAATATCTAGGAAGTTCTTTAGGTATTGCTCCAAGGGCTCCGATCACTATGGGTACAACAACAGATTTCTTGGTCAATAAAAGATCAACTTCATTGTGCAAATTGTTATATTTTGGCTTTCCCCCCAGTTGTTTGTGCTCAATTCATGCATCTCCTTGTCTTGAACTATCAATTTCATACCAATTTTCGTCTACAAATCTAATGATAGTTTTCTCAAATGATTGCTCTATTACATAATACAAGTTTTCTTTGGAAAATTTAGAAGTAGGTAAGATGAACAAGTGAAGGGAAGGGAGCATATGAGTGGGGATTTGAACACAGGCCTCCTGAGTTATAATCTGATAGCTGTCACCAGATTAGCACTAATAAAATATAAATAAGTCACAGTAGAATTACAGTGTGGTGAAATATAAATTCACCCTGTGGTCCACTGTAGCTGTTTTTAGTTCCTTTTGTCCTTATTATAAGGACTGTGGTAGCTCAAGTAGTTAAAATGCTGAACTTGACAACTGGAAGGTTGGCAGGTCAGCAGTTCAAAACCTGAGTACTGCACAGTGGAATGAGCTACCATCTCTGTTCAAGCTCCTGACAAACTAGAAGTTCAAAAGCAAGAAATTGCAAATAGATAAATAGGTGCCACTTTAGTGGGAAGGTAAACAGCATTCCGTTTACTCCAGTGTCTAGGCATGCCTGCCACGTCTCCATGGAAACATCTGCAGACACAGTGCTGGCTCTTTTGCTATAAACAGAGATGAGCACTGAACCCTAGAGTCAGATATGACTGGCTTTCAAGCTTTATCTCTACCTTTATCTACAATTATTATTTTGATGTCCTTTGCATTCATGGGGTACCAGCTTATAGCACTTTTTTAATTAAGTCAACAATGTTAATTACTTGTGAGTAATGAGAAAGCCAAAATATACCTTTAAATTGATGTTATAACAGCAACAGCTCTTTTAAAAGTAACTTATCAATTTATCTACCTCTATCATTATTGTTCCTTAGTATATTTATATGTAGTTAAAAAACCAAATCGGAGGTTCTTTCAGGAGAGATATTTTTTAAAAAAAGTTTTAGAAATTTTTAAGAGAAAAAAGTATAACTCTTTGCTTGGATGCTCTAGAATACATCCCATTGAATTCAATGGTATTTATCACCAATTAAGTGAGTGTAGGATTGCAGGTTAAAAGAAGAAAACCTCTTTAATAAATTGAGCTGCTATAAAATAAAGTAATTTTTACTATTATTGGTGTATAAACTTGGAGGTCTGAAACACAAAGCAGCTGGGCAATTTAGCTAACTCCTGGATCCAATTAAACCAATCTATGTTGTTGTGTCCACAGTAGGAAGAATGGCCATAGATGGGAAACTGATGTATATTACATCGTTACACACCTGTGGCATGTTCGTTGCTCACTACTGCACGGGTTGCTGGAGCATTAAATCAGCCCCTTATTGCTTTTCATAAGACAGATACTTCCAAAAAAATTTCCACATATATCTGGGATTTCTAGTTAAAAACAGCTTTAGCTATTCATCCCATTGGATCGTTTTGAAGTACTTCTCTATTAGACAATGCAGCTGATTAGTGAATTGTGTAGGCAAGAGTAGAAATGAATACTTACTCCAACCTGATTCATCAACTTGAACTTAAACCAGGAGTCAAATTATGATTCTCATGTTACCCCAATGTATTTCTTGATTCTTGGGACAATTTTGTTTGCTACTTTGCTGATCTTTCATGGCTGTGTCTTATGTGAAAGTGTTTTATGTCAATTGCTAACCTGGGCTACTGATATATTATGGCATGAAAGGAAGACAGGAAGCCTAAGAGGATTTTATGTTGAATAATTGAGGAAACAGTGCAGAAACCCCCCCCCCCCCAAGAAACCATGAAACCCAGTTACAGTTTAGTGACTATGTTGTCCTATCAAACAAAGGAAAGTTGTCTAGTGCAGTAGAACGAAAGCTTATCCAGAATATATAAAATTATAGTTGCATTAATTTAAGGAGTTTCCCTGACGTAGGAAACTGTATAAATTTCTTTTCAATTATATCGCAAGATTTTTCCAACTTTGCTACTGTGGGCTACAGATATTCCCAGAACCTCAAATAAGCAGACTTTTGTACCATTGCTCCTAGAATCCATGTCTTGTGAGGGGGAATAGGCTCAAGGTACCAGATAATTTTAGGGGTATGACTGAAATAGTAACAAAACACAAACAAAATAAATCCACCCCCCCAAAAAAAATAAAAAATAAATCCACCTTGATTCAGAATATCTGATCCATCTTTACAAAGACCACTAACATCAGCTGGACAACTTTTGCTATAGCTACTCATGAGGGATGTTTTGTTTCAATCTGTTTTTCATATGACGTTTCCAAAGTCCATATATTTCTTCATATTCAGGTTGGAACGAATTTCTGATTTAATAAAAACAAACAAACACCATGGAGAAAGCAATAACAAATTGATTTGGCCATCCAGGCCATAAAGCATTTTTCAGTTTCTGGCAAAACAGATAAAAAAACTCAGATGGATTTTTTGGAAGAGGATTTTAGAGCCATGTCTAATGGCACCATAAGCCCACTTACCAAATACCCGGAGGTGACAATTATTTATTTATTTATTGGATTTCTATACCACCCATCCAGGAGTTAACCCACTCTGAGTGGTGAACAAGCAGAGAAACCAATAACAGAAATATCCACAACAAATTAAAACCCACCACCAACAAATAACTCACAAACTAAACTAAACTAAACTAAACTAAACTAAACTAAACTAAACTAAACTAAACTAAACTAAACTAAACTAAACTAGACTAAACTAGTTGGTATGACTACAGAGTCCCTTAATCTTAAATCATAATAGGCTTATATAGGAGAAGGTGCTCCATGACATGAGGTACCTTGGTTCTAAACGACTTTGACTTTTTAAGGGTAGAATCAACAAATCAGTGAACATTTGGAGCTAAATGAGAAGGTTACGTAAAAGAGTTTGTAGGGTAGAATGTGTGACTTCTTAACAGTTCAAAAAGCAAATTATTTCAATTTTGGAAATGAATAGTTACATTCCTTTAGTAGAGGTAAACCAGCTTCAGTAGATATTGAGTGATTTCCAATGAAACTTGATGTTAATTCTTGTTTTTACCAATAAGCTGTTCTCTTTCATCTCCACCCAAAACTATCAAGGAGAGAAAATAATTTGGTTCAGAGACTCCAGTAAAATAATACGCTTTGAAATCTACCACGCTATTTTATCCATCACTGCACTGGTCAACAAAGTGATCACAATTTAGCCCAAAGAGAAATCAAAATTTGACCCACCCACTTTTTTTTTTTTACAAAATATAGCAGGAAAACAAAATTTGAGCACATTAATATTCTACATTCCTGCTTTTCTATGCATGCATTTTTAAATAAGAAACTGTTCATTACTTTGCAAAAGAAAGGAGGGAAAGAAGCCCCCCAAAAGCTAGGTAATTGCTTTTTAATTTTAGATTCTAGTCCCTTTGTGTTGTACACAAAGGTGGTATATTTCTGTACTTATTGTTCACAATGCTGTGAGTTTTTTTTAAAAATCACGTTCATTTCAAGAAGCTGTTATGGTATTGATTTTGGTAAAGACTTCCATTAACTGACCAATCTAAATCTCATAAGTGATGTCGGGATAGTTATGCATTTGCCTGGTTCACATCGTCAGCCATTATGTTACAATGCAGGCAGAGTTGGAATATGTCTGTTAAATTATTTCTAAATACCGAACCCTGAACAGCTTAACAGTTCTGCAGTTTGAGACTGACACAGAAATGACAATCTGCCACCTCTTTGTTTTTTAAATATTAACATTGTATTGGGATAGTATTTTTGGAGTGAAAACCTGTGGCACGAGAGGATAAGTGATATAAACAAAGGCAGCTGGCCTGCATGAAATAATGGAACAATAAGGCCCTTACAGCCGTTCTCATCACTCCAGTATGTTAATTAGCATTCTGTTGTGGCCGCAACCCTGAAAACATGTAATCTGTATTGGTGCACTGTACAGCTGTGAACACACATTCTTTTTTTTGTTGGTCCCTTGAGTTCATCTTGCCATTGGCAGACGCATCCGGGCCAAAAGTCAAACCATTCCTACTTTGTACCTAGTGCAGCAGCGCAATCTCTCCAGTCTCTTCTGATTCTGTTTATTAACCTATGATGTAACTGTGTGATAAACATCTCTGCCACACCTTACGTGCTTTGCTTTTTCAGGGCAATAGATATTTAGTGACAAAGGCACTGTTATGTTCAGTGATGGAGCCCTTGGAAATGGGATATGCGCCACTCAAAAATAAATAAATAAATACAAATGGAATTTGAATAATCCCAAAATGGAATACAAGTGGACATGGAGAAAGCTTTCCATAGATGGGTAAATGCTATCAGAGATGAAAAGCTTGTTTTCTTTTGATGATGATGATGACGACGATGACGATGACGATGATGACGATGATGACGACGATGATGACGATGATGACAATGATGATGACTTCTAGAGCTCCCCATACTGCTAAGCACTCTCCGGGTCGTTCGCAAAGCAATTGTGCAAATGACAGTTTTCACTCAACGGGCTGGGTACTCATTTATCTGACCTCGGAAGGATGGAAGGCTGAATCAACCTTGGGATTGAAATCAGATAGTGAGCAAAACAACCACTGTGCCTCATGGGAGTAATAAAGATAAGAATTATAATCTTTCATACCTTTAAGGCAGGGGTGTCCAAACCTGTTGGGCTGCGGGCTAGTCATGTGGTTGAGCATGCTGTTCACGTGGTTAAGCATGCTGGTGTCTAATACAAAATGTCATGGGAAAGATGATCTTCTGTGTCATTTGTGCTGGCCCCTGCCTTTGAGTCTTGTAGTTGGTTTTGATGGGCTCATCTTACTAGAGACACGGTGTGAATGTGGAGAGACACAGAGTCCGGCCCATTTACTGGTCTGCCGATTGCTGCCAGAGACATGCATTGATGAGGATTTGGGCAATGTTAAAGTGAAAAAAGTGGCTTCATTTTGGCAGTCCGGGGTTTGATCGGAACACAGAAGAAGATGACAACTAGAGATACTACCTTGCTGCTTGCAAATCAGTGAATTGCTGCTCCTGAACCTTTTGAAACGGAAGGACTTGAACAAAAGTGTCTGCAGAAACAATTTTTTATAGCCATCAGTTCCACTGTGGGAGTAAGAGAGGAAGCTGCTGAGATATTTCATTTGTGCCTGGCATCAAACATCTATGCCAGTCAATGCCAGAAGACCTGGAGAAAATAGACAGCTGGAGGAACAGAACATGGCATCTCTATCGAATGCCTGAAGAATAGATTTCTGTACCATTCTACTTGATTGCCAGATGCGTGGATTTCTTTTTGTTGCTAACACTATCACACAAGTGGATTCAGGGTGTATGTTGAGAAGTCACACATCCCTTGTATTCAAATAGATGGGCTCTGATGATGCAGTGGTTAAGCTTCTATACTGCACTCAAAAATTGCTGACATTGTGAGCTCAATCCTAATTTGGTTCCTATGACTCAACTTTCCATCCTTCTGAGGTTGGTAAAATGAGTACCCAGCATGTTGGGTTATTTATTCCAGTGAGAGAACAAACCACCTATTCCATGAAAGATCAAGTGGCCCTGCTTCCTCCATTAAAGCAACTCCAAGAAAGGTGTATGAGCTCCAATCAGGCATCTATTGCATCTACAGTAAACCAGTGGCTTTTATTTGTTTAATAATTAACTGTCTGGCCAGACATCCCACTATGGTAATGGAGTAGACTGTACAGCCAGTGACTCAAGACCAAGTGTTAGGCGGCGGTTAACTAACCTGACTCCCTGAGGGGGTAACGGCTATGAGTGGATGAGCCCCTTTAGGTGGGGTGATGGTCTCCCTCAGTGGAGGAAATGCCACTGGAAACCGTCCTATTGGGCCCAACGGCAAAATGAGCAGACAAGGAATTCTGATTCCCAATAGTAATGGAGGCAGAAGAGGCCATGCCAGATACACTGGCTGTGAAGGCACACCTCAATAATATCCTCAAGGCTGTGGCAGTCCATTGCAGTCCTGGTGTTGAATCCTGCAACTCTCATTTCATATATGCCGCAGGAGATGGCTCCGTGATCATAGTGTGTGGGTTACCTCATTGCAAGCTGGGATCCACCTTAAACAAATTCACACCAATGACATTGTTTCCTGCTTTAGGGAAAAAAATGCATTCTCGGATATGAGTTGCAGCCGACGACGATGACGAATTAACTGGCTCTTATCATCTGGAATGTTGTCTGGATTTTACTGTACAGTAATTATGTGTGGCTCTTGATTTGACATTGAAATAGAAACTTCTGGTGAGTCAGTGATCCTCAGCAAATGTGTCAAGACATGAACCCTTTAACTGTTGTTCAACCTACTTAGTGTCATAGTGAGTGAAAACATATAGTAGAATAAAGTGTCAGCTTGGGAGGGGGTTGGACACAAAACTGACCAATAAAATTTTGGCTTAACTTTCTTTGATTTTGACCAAATGTGAATTAATTCTTCTCCGGACATGGGCTCCCCCCTCTCCCAACATACCTAGGAACAAGTATTTAGCTGTATAGAGTGATTTTCTTGGAATTCAATAATATTCTTTTCTTTTGAGGATAAATTTTCACAACAGATAGGCAGTTGTCAGAAGTATTTGCCAGCCCCCATTTATCACTTCACTGTGATGATCTTCATGCATTCAAAAAGACAGAGGGATTTTTCCCCTTCAGAAAAGAACTTGGCACTGCTTTGGGGTGAATACATCCTTTATCCATACTCAGATGATAAGACTGACGGCTTAGCTCATATTTCTGCACTAATCTACTTCAAACTTGATCTTGAAAAATTACCTTGCTTGCAGAAAGAAAACATAGTATTTAAGTTACCAGTCTGATCAAATTTGGTGTTATCTCTCTCTCTTTGAGAGACAGAATTATTTTGTTTGTCAATTGCAGTGGGAACTCATGTCCATTTGGAAATAAGGATGACATTGGGAGAGTCCTAAATTCTCCTTTGTTTTACTCAGAACTGGATATTTAGTCTTATAGCTTGATTATTAGCCACAATTTTCTACCTTCGCTGAAGTAATACAGTGAATGCCTCACCGATTTCTAACTAGGGATTCTACTTGATATTGAATGTATAGAAGTATTCTTGACCATCTTGATTTTAGGTAAAACTTTAATACTGGAAAACTTCGGGTAACGCTAAAACTTGGTTCCACAAGTCTTGGTGTTATTCGATTTTTAGTGTTAACCGATGCATGTTAAAATCCTATGGGATGTATCGGATAACGCAGGGGTCTGCAAACTTGGCTCTCCAAGTGTTCTTGGACTTCAATTCCCAGAAGCCCAAGTCAGCATTCCTGCTAATCAAGGCTTCTGGGAACTGAAGTCCAAGAACAGCTGGAGAGCCAAGTTTGCTGACTACTGGGATAACGTTATAGCTCCATAGAGATACATTGTAACCGCACAGGCTTTAGTGGTTGTTATCCGATGCATCCCATAGGACCTTAACGTTATTTGATGCAATTCTCTCTTCCCCCCAGATTACTTAACGTTATGCGATTTTAGCATAATCTGAGGTAAATGTTATCAGAGGTATTACTGTATTTCAAGAATAATAAAATAAAAGATCACTAAGAACACTAAGATCACTGCAGATGGTGACTACAGCCATGAAATAAAAAGATGCTTACTCCTTGGGAGGCAAGCTATGGCAAACCTAGGCAGCACAATAAAAAGTAGAGGCATTACCCTGTCAATAAAAGTCCACATAGTTAAATCGATTCTCTTCCCATTAGTAATGTATGGCTGTGAGATCTAAATCATAAGGAAGGTTGAGTAGAAGAATAGATGCAGAAGAATAGATGCCTTTCAATTGTGGTGGTGGAGAAGACTTTGAGAGTCTCCAGGATTGCAAGGAGATCAAATCATTCAATTCTAAAGAAAATCAACCCTGATTGATCCTTGGAAGGACAAATTCTGAAGCTGAAGCTCAAGTTCTTTGCCCACTAAATGAGAAGAGAGGACTCACCGGAAAAAGGCCAGATGTTAGGAAAGATCGAAGTCAAAAAGAGAAGTGGCAAGCAGAGGATGGGATGGTTAGACAGTATCGTTGACGCAGTGGGCGTAGATCTGGGTAGACTCCAGAGCATGGTGGATAACAGAGGAGCCTGGTGTACTGTGATCCATGGGGTTGCAAAGGGTCGGACTCAACTATGGGACTGAACAACAACAACAACAACAACAAAAAGAAGGGGGGAGAATCCTTTGTTTTCAAATAAGAGAAAGTCTAACAACTTCTATGAAATCCTCTCTTTGATTCCATTTCTCCCTCTCTCTGAATCTGTCTTCATTATTTTAAAAGTATCTAATTAATGGAAGGATTTTTCACTCCAGATGTGGCTATACTGTATTAGAGTCTTATAAATATTTTGGAAAAGGGAGGAGGGCGGGGAATAGCTTGGAAAGGAGAACCAAATCAAGAGCACACCTGGGTTTGACAAAGATTTCATTTACTGACTGCTGTGCTATCACATTACAGAGAAAGCCCAAGTCTTTGGGAGCAGCTGTAGAGAAAGGCTTGGCAAATCTGCATGCAAATAGCAGTGCATTGTTAACTTAATCAGATGCCTAGAAAAAGATGTGTCAAACCATGAGGGTGATCTATAAACAAGCAGGGTCCAGAATGACTGAAAGGGTGAGACTGGCTTTTTTTGAAAAAGGTATCTTGCAAAAAGCTTTATCCCTCAGTCCAGATCCTATCCTAATCTTGACCTCTCTTTTGTTTTCCTAGATAAGGGGCTGTTATTTAGCTTATATTGTTTCCAAAGTGCCACTGCCTTTGTGGATGTGTCTGATCTGCAGGAAAATAAGTACAGATCAAAATTAGATGGAGAAACATACGCTCAGGATACTAGAAATGTGTTTTTTAGGAACAGAATTCCCCAGCCCCTAAGGATAGATTTGAAACACAGTTTTTTAAAGGCTATTCTAATACAGTATGTGATTGCCTTTACTCACTGGAATTATGCCTTTAAAGAGCCCAAATAAAGCATGTAAATATATATAACATTCCCTCTAGTAAATTCGACCAGGAGTAAAACTTGAAAAAATCAAAATGACTGCATACTTATTGTCGTTATCATGGGAGGGGGCTACAATAGGAGATTTGTTCTGCTTTATTCTTCTAAAGTGGGATTCTCAACCTGTGGCCCATGGGGTAATTGTGGCCTACAGTGCCATTTCATGTGCCCCCCTACTGCCTCCACCACACCAGGAAGTGCCATGTGGTGGAGAGAGAGCAAAATGGCCGTCCGGCACCCAAAGCTGTCTGAGGGAGCGTGACCCGGCCCCTTGCTTAAAAAGGTTGAGAATTCCTGTTCTATAGCCAAGATTTTTCTTTTCTGAAAGAAACAATGTGCCACATCAATTCAAATGATATTACTATTAAATATTCAGATGTATTGGCAGAAGCAGCAAACTGATGTTCAGATATTTTTTTTAAGAAAAGATCTTCAGTAAAATAAAATTAAAAAGGGGGCAGCAAAGAAAAGGATTGCATTCGATAATCTCTAGGCATTCCAAATTAATTTTGGCTTAAAGAGAAGTTTCAGTCACCTGCTATTCATATTGCCTATTAATGTTAATGGGAATATATGGTGAAATCCGACTTCATCTTTAAGTCTAATATCATAAAAAATAAAAGAAGTAATAGTATTTAATCACCCATGGCTTAATAGTGCCTCCGTTGTTTACTGCCTTTTCACTAATTGCTCTGTACTAATGTGTTTTTCTGTGATTTCCAGTAGTGCTAAAAGAACAGAGATCCATAACCAATTAAATATAGTGTTTTATGCTTAAAATATATCTGTTGCTGACTGGAAATGAATAGTTCCTACTTTTTTAGGAGCAAGGGAGAGGGTTGGCATAAGCATAATTATAAAGTCGTGGGTATTTCATGTTATATCTTTCCCCTACATGACAGTGCAGTGATATTTACAAACAAGGGGCAAACTTAGGAAAGGCCAAGTATTTTGCATTCTTCTCTCATAATTAGCTTCTGCATTTTTCCTTACTGCAATATTTATGTATGATTCAGCTCCATCTGGAAGAAGAAAATGTGCCATTCTGTTGGTAACAGAAGTCCAGTGTTTGTCAGCCATGTCTCTGAGGAGAGAGATAGCATCCTATATCAGTAATTCCCACCCCCATTTTATTCTGGGTTGAGATACCTAGTCGTTTCCCTCTATGGGAGTGGTAACAATTGCAAGCTGAGAAGATAGCTAACCATGCAAGCTAATATTGATGAGCAGCTGCTATTTTCCCCCTTTTTTCCAAACAATATGGTATTCCCTAATATAGAGACAGTCTGTAAGTGTGAAGAGGAAAAACAGATGTTTCATGGTCTGCTGATACAAAGCTGTTGAGATCTGATGTAAAGGATGAGTCCAGAGGACAACTATGGAAAGAAAGAAAACCCCCAGTCTCAACTGTTCTTGACATGGGGCGGCAGTGGCTCAGTGGTTAAGAAGCTTGCCTTGTTAGCTTGGAGGGCGGCAAGTTGGCGGTTCGAGACCTGACTACTCAGTGGCGGGATGTCAAAGTTTTTACTACCCCACTGTGACATCATCACAGTGTGGGCGGAGCCAACATCATGATATCATGATGTCATTGGCGGAGCCAAAGAAAAAAATAAAAAATAATTAATAAAATAAAAATCACTCACACACACACACACACACACACACACACACACACACACACACACACACACACACACACACACACTATAGAGAGCTTCAGGCTAGCAGCTTCTCTTCCTCCTCCCCGCTTGGGAGGACAGCAAGGAGGCCGTGCATACGCACCAAGCATGCGTGCACACCAAGTGCTTGGCGTGCATGTGCAGTGGGGGAACCAGTGAAAAGGTAAGCCCCGAAGGTGGTTCCCCCAAAAGCTGCTACTGGTTCTCCGGGACACTGGGAAAAGTTACTACCGGTTCTGGCGAACTGGTGAGAACCTGTTACATCCCATCACTGCGACTACTGCATGACATCATCTGTCCCAGCTCCTGCCAACCTAGCAGTTTGAAAGCAAGAAATTGCAAGTTGATAAATAGAGATCAATGAATAGCAGCCATCAATGCAGCCACTTCTGCTCAGCTGTATGGGGGAATGGTCAAGCCCGTGGCAAAAAAAACGGCTTGCCATCCTTGATTTAAATAAATTAGAATAAAGAATTTAGCAAATATTTTTTGGCCTTAGATATGATATAGCCTTGTGTCTTCAACTAGGAGACTTGGTATCTTTTTGATTTGTTTCAGTTTTATACAAAAAATAAAGTTTTCTTTCCCTTTCCAGACATTGCTGTGTTTTTACTGCAACTCTTAGTCTTAGTAATAGCTACATATCTATTTATTTTTAAAAAGGTAGAAAACATACAGCACAAAATATCAGCCTCAGATAATCAAAGTACTTGAGAGTTAAATCTTGTCATTTCAGGAAAACCTGCAGGTTGCCTAACAAATCAAACATCCCATATTCACCCATCTCTAATGATGATTATTATGCACCAACAGCTGTCTATAGTTGAGTGACTGAGGTTCTAATTGATCTCATTATCTCTCCTTCTATAAGGTGAAGTATGCTCTCACTCAGGGGCTATAGTTTCAAGGCCTTGTCAAGCAGGCAACATTTCCATCATCCTACTAGCTGTTTGGTTTCCATGTGTTCCAAATTCACAGGACAGGATATACTGTGATGCATTACGTGCAATTGTGTATAACATGGCCTCTAGTTCCATAACAAGAAATTTAGGAGTCTCCTTTGATCGTCTGATAACAGAAAGGCAGTCTACTTTAGAGGATTGGTCCTTTGTGTCAATTGTTTAGAGCAGGGGTTTCCAACCTTTTCAAGCCGGGGGCCGGATCCAGTGGTGGGATGTCAAAATTTTTACTACCCCACCATGACATCATCACAGTGTGGGCGGAGCTAACATCATGGGCGGAGCCAATGTCATGACATCATGATGTGGGCAGGGCCAAAGAAAACAAATTAAAAAATAATATAAAATAAATAAAAATAAGCACACACACACACACCTCAACCCACCTACCCACCCACCCATAACACAAACCTGTAAATAAAATAAATAAATAAATAAATAAAAATACATTAAAATACACCCACCCACCCACCCACAACACAAACCAACCAGAGCTTTTAAACCAGAGCTTAAAGCTTATTCTGGCTAATCTTTCTCACACTAGGTCAGATGGAAGGAACTACAGAATGAACTCATCACAAGATGGCTTCATTTTGGCACTTTTCAACTTTTCAACAGTTAAAGAAGTTAGGTACTAAGTCTTTGCCTAACCAGTTCTCTAGGAGCAGGCTATAGGGAGCTTCAGGTTAGCAGCTTCTCTTCCTCCTCCCCTCTTGGGAGGACAGCAAGGAGGCTGTGCATACGCGCCAAGCACTGTAGGAGTGCATGCACACCAAGTGCTTGGCGTGCATGTGCAGTGGAGGAACCAGTGAAAAGGTAAGCCCCGAAGGTGGTTCCCCCCAAAAGCTGCAACCGGTTCTCCAGGACACTGGGAAAAGTTACTACCGGTTCTGGAGAACTGGTGAGAACCTGTTACATCCCATCACTGGCCGGATCACACTTGGTCAGGTTCCTGGGTTGGTTGGCCTTTTTACCCTGCCTGCATGGTGGGGGTGGCCATTTTGTCCTAACAGTTTCAAAGGGGGCCATTTTGTTTCTCAAATGCCCTTGGGAGGCACATGAAATGGTGTCGTGGACTAGATTCAGCCCCTGGGCCTTAGGTTGGGAGCGCCTGGTTTAGAGTGAAAGACTGTGCCCTCTTTATATCCAAGTGTTTGCAGAGTAAGATACCTCTGGAGTCACTATGAATATCGTTCAATTTATCTCATACTAGTGGTCAGCAAAATCCAGCTGTCCAGATATTGTTACTCTTCAATTCCCACCAAACCTAGCCAGCGCACGTATTGGTGATAAAGGCTGGGAGTTGTAGTGGAAGAAAAACTGAAAGTTTTGAGCTCTTCCCACGTCTACCTCTGAGCATTTATTCAGTGGAGTGGATTGTCCACTGATTAAATTTGGACAATCCAGGGAGTAGTCCTTAGGGCATCAAGCTTGGCTGTCTCGACATTGTGGTATAGAAAGTAGACACTTAAACTTTTCAGATTTGTACTGTGTTCATCTGTGAATGCTCTTAATGCCCTAATAGAGAAGGATCTAATTGGTTGTAAACTTTATGTTTGTTTACTAAACAAGAATAGAGGCTGCTTTAGGCTGTTAGTTTAACATCATAAGTGAAAAACTCACTTACTACCTGAATGAGATGAGCTAATAATCTTCATTCTCATCTTCTGCCCAGTTACAGCACTCAAAGAAATCAGCTGTAGTCCTCTTCCGTTGTTAAGAAAGAATATGGAGTTAATTCTCTTTTCTTCAATATATGTGGGATCCACACGAGCCCTTAATGATTGAATATGCCATTAAATCATGTCCAACTTAGGCCTCCCTTAGTTGGGTTTTCAAGATATATTCAAGGAGTAGATTAGCACTGCCATCCTCCACTGACTTTTCATGGACTCATGAGTCCTACCAGTGGTGTGCTGGCCCACAAGGATACAGGGACCCATCCTGGTGTGTCCCCAGTGACTGGTGCCCCCAGAGCCACGCAGAGGTATTGGGAATGTATGGGATTTCTCCCCCAACCCCCCAATAGGCACCCCCATCACTTCCTGTCCACTGCCCTCCCAAGGTGCCAACCCCACCCGAGTCCTACTGTGATACTCTATCCACAACACTAGCTCTCAGTGACTGAATACGGTTTATAACCTTCCTTAGGATAAAAAAAGAAATTTAAACGAACCCATTTATGGGCATAATTCTAAACATATTTACGCAGATGTAAGTCCCTCCTCTTCCTCCTCCTTTTTCTGTGTCACTTTATCTCCACAGTCATCCCACAGGGCGAGAAAAAGTGAGAACGAGTGACTGGATGTAAAGGAACTAATGAGTTTGTTGCTCAGTGAAGACTTGAACCAAACACATACCAGCCTTTACTTCCTCCCTTTCTTTTATACCAGTCTTTCCTTCCTTCCCCTTTTCCACCTATTTAATTCTCAGGAGCACATCATTTCCAAATGTTAGACCTGTCTATTAACCAGACACCTCCTCATCTCACACAAGTAATGGTCTCCAATGTTTATTTAGTACATGAATTTAATAAGTGAGCATCTTGGGCAAGTCCTGTTGAGGAGCATCTTGGACAAGTTCTGTCAGGCTGAACTTTTGAATCAGGGCAGTAGCTCTCTGATAATTTTATGTGTTTTGCATACTTGATGGATCAGGTTCACTGCTGGCATTTCCAGGTATAGTCAGGAAAGACCTCTGCATTAAACCACAGAAAGGCAGTGGTTGTACATAATAGTGAACTAGAAGGATCTATGCCAAATACAAGGGAGCTCCTTCAATTCTTGTCAGGGACAGACTAAATGTAGCAAAGGTAAAGGTCTCTTGCTTGAATACCAGTTGTGTCTGACTCAAGGGGGCGATGCTCATCTCCATTTACAGCCAAAGAGCCAGTGCTGTCTGCATCTGCAGACATTTCTGTGGTAGTTTGGCAGGCCCAAGTGCATGGAATGTTATTACCTTTCCCGCCAAAGCGGTACCTATTTATCTACTTGCAATTTCTTGGGAGGACCTGGGACAGATGATGGGAACTCACTCTATCATGTAGCACTTGGATCTCAAACTGCTGGTCTGCTGACCTTCTGGTTGTTAAGTTCAGCATCTTAACCACCAAATCACCACAAAGTCTTCCTTTTGAACTCTAGGAATGGCATTTCTTCACCTTCTTCCTTGGAATAAGAAGCCCCCCCTTTTTTGGTGCCATATACACACAATGGGCACAGAGCTGAGCGAGTTGAGAAGGATGATGGAGGACAGAAGTGCCTGGTGGACAGTGGTCCATGGGGTCACAAAGGGTCAGAATCTACTATGCGACTGAACAACAACAACAAAATACACCTGTTAACCAGAAACCTCAGCATTTTACATGAGAAATTATCCCCAGTGTTTTAGTCATCACTTTCCATTTATTGTGTGGATGTGAAGAAGTTTAAGAGCTTTTTAAGGGTTTGTTATTATCAGAAAACTATTCTTTCAGGAATAATTGGTCAAGAACATATCATATGCTTGGCATGTAGAAGATTCCAAGTTAAGTCCTTGTCATCTCTGTTGAAGGTGACAGGCAAGGCGTCTTTCTGAAATATTGGAGGATTACTGCTAGTTAGACTAGATAATGTTAATTTAGATGGACAAATGATCTCTTTAAATATAAGGCAGCTTCCTTATGTGTTCTTCCACAAAGCAAAGTGGCTTAATGTTATCTATCTATGTACATTATCTGTGCAATTCAGCATCTGTTTTCCACTCTTTACACAAGTACCATCTTTCTCTTGCTGGGAAGCAAAACAGCAGCTGTCATGTTTCATAGGGAAGTACTCTTCCCTGTAATTTTTCGACTTATAAAAGGAGTAGACAAATCATATCTTTCAGGCTGCAGTCCCAGAGAGTCATCAGTATGGCCTCTACCCCCCTCCCCCCGATTCCTCGATTAAAACAAAGTTTCTTTTGTATTATTGTTACATTCTGTCATGTTGTCTCCGACCCATGGAGACCTTATGAATGAGATTTCTCCAAAATTCTGTCCCCAAAAGTACTGTTTAGCACTTGCAAAACAATGGCTCTGGTTTCCCTGAGGGAGTGAATCCATCTCAATATTTGAGCTTCCTCTTTTCCTGCTGCCTTCAGAATCTCCTATACTAAAAACAAATCTCTGTTACTCCACTGCATATTGTGGTCAATTTTGCCAAACTTTTAAAAACTCCAGATGAGTAATTTTAAGATGAAGGGCGGCTTTCCTCCCAAATGATTTCTCATCACTTAATTTTGACAAAATATACATCGCCTGGGCCTGAAAACATTTCCAAGGGATGAAAAGGTTTGGTAGAATTACCTCCCCCCATAAGCAGTGAACAGACAGAGGCTGCCCTTACTCGAAAGCCAGTCGTATCCAACTAGGGTTCAGTGCTCATCTCTGTTTATAGCCAATGAGCCAGTGCTGTCTTCATCTGCAGATGTTTCCATGGACATGTGGCAGGCATGCCTCAACACCAGAGTACACGGAATTCTGTTTACCTTCCCACCAAAGTGGACCCTACTTATCTACTTGTAATTTCTTGCTTTCGAACTGCTAGGTTGGCAAGAGCTGGGACAGAGACGGGAGCTCACTCCGTCATGCAGTACCCAGGAATTGAACTCCAACCTTCCAGTGTTTGAGTTCAGCATCTTAACCACTTGAGCTACTGCAGCACTTGGGTCTCAAACTGTTGACCTTCTGGCCTTCTGGTCATCAAGTTCAGCATATTAATCACTAAGCCACCACAGTGCTAGGGAACAGACAGGAGTTTTTAAAATTATCTGTCTATGACAGCCCCTGACAGGGGCTCCAAATGTGGGACAAACTCCCTCGTTTTTGTCCACTCCAATCTACAGATACAAGCAGGAGGTCAGTATAGCATTTCAGTACTTTGTCGTCCTCTACCACCCAATTATCTATCCTGCATGGTAAGTCCCTTGAGGACATTGCCTTTGTTTCTCTTTGAATGCAAGAACAATGGATAGGACAGAGGTGCAGTTGAGTTTTCCCTATGTTATTATGACTTAACACCCCTTGTTGTCTACCTATGGTAGACCTTTAAGGATGTGGTCTACTGGAGAAGATCTGCTACACAGGAAGTATTACAGGAAGGAATTGAAACTATGTACAGTGATACAAGTAGACCCTTTGGTCAACTTTGTTCAAGCAGTAATTCGCCGTAATAAGATGTGTCTGGATGCTGATGGTAACCACTTTGAACACCTCTAGTAATTGCAGAAGTCAAACGTTTATCTTTTGTTATCATCATATGTTGAGTATTACAATTTTAATACAGTATTTTTCTTAAAACATGTATACATTTACACACTGTATATAATAAGTTGGACCAAGATCAACACAGTGTTTGGTGGCCTCTTAAAGACTGACAACGGGAATAAGTTTTCATAGATCACAGCCCTTGGAAGATGACTCTGGAGAAATTGACTGCGGTCCTTGAAAACTTATGGCAAATTAAAATCTTAAAGATGCCAAATTCTCTTCCTTGGTTTTGCTGCAACAGACAGAAGTGTTGATAAACTTGTTCATATCATAATAGTATTCACTAGGACAGTAGAGTAAACAGGTCAGTTGTATGCTTGAATTCATTACTGCTGACCAAGTCCTGCAACCCAGGATTTCACATACAAATGTTTCAGATACAGACAATGCAATTCAAGTGAACTCATTAACATGTCATCAGATCATTGAGTGATAAGAAATCAAGAATTATATCTGGATGCATGGCCTGGTCCATACTAGAATTCTGTGGTGTGATTTATTTTTAATTGGCCTTTCTCTAGAACTTTCCTCTGCCCAGGCAGAAGAATTAGGTAGTTTGTTTCTACTTGCATCCTAGATGAGTGGCCTGAATTGACACAGCAGGTGTGAAGAACTCTTGAAGTGTAATTGAACTCAGCGTGTGTCCTTGGGCCCTTAATTATTTTCATTTTCAAGGGCCAAATTGAGCTTTGGTTGTGTAAATGGACAAAACTCTGCTGAAATCAGCAGAATTTCCATTTACATGAGCAGAGGATTTGGTGCTAATGTGGGAAATATACTTACATATTTCGCAGGTTGTTGTAAGGATTAATTAATTAATGTTTGTACAGCACTCTGGATATATAAAGTGCTGTAGAAGTGCTTAGCAATATTATTATTAAGTCCCTGTGCATCACTTCTTTACTCTTAATATCTGAGCAGACTGTAGTTTTGGTTTAGCAAACTAATCGATCTGAGGAAGGGGGAGTGATATTCATGAGTAGGGATCCAGGCAACTACTGAATGATTGTTGTAACTTGAGCAATAATAATCAGGTGCACAGTCATAAAGTGCTGTTATGTAAATATTTGTGCTTGGCAGAAGCATCTTTACTTTTCAGCCCATGCATTCTGCAAGGTGCAGTTCTAATGAGACTAATGTTTTACCTGTTTGGAGAGATGTTGTGTGCATAGACAAGAAAACATGACATTGACTTCACAGTCCTGGGCAGGTTTTCCCAACCTTTTCAAGCCAGGGGCTGGGTCATCCTCTCTCAGTCAGCTTTGAGGGCCAGATGGCCATTTTGGCCTGCCTGTTTCATGTTTCAAGGACAGGAGATACCCTACCAAAAAGGGCTAGCAATGCACATGTTACACTTCTAGCAGGTTTGGTCACACTGAAAAGCATACTTTGGAAAATAGTGCTCAGTGGTGGTTCTTACACCCATCCAGTTAGCTCTGTGGCTGAAGCAGCTGGCTACAGAGCCAAGGATCATGAGTTCAATACCCTACTTCTGCCTTCTAAGACAGGGGTTCCCAACTTTTTCAAGCTGGGGGCCAGGTCACACTCTCTCAGTTAGTGTTGAAAGCCAGATGGCCATTTTGCCCTGCCTGCACTATGGGAGTGGCCATTTTGTCCCAAAAGCTTTAAAATGGTGGTCATTTTGTTTCTCAAATGCCCTTGGAGAGGTGGGGCACATGAGATGACACCAGGGGTCAGATCTGGCCCATAGGCCTTAGTTTGGGACCCTCTGGTCTTGGGTGTATATTACATTTGGTTTGAGGATTGGCAACTGTGGTGCAGGGAAGGATCCTAGAGCAGCAGGCCCAAGTATCTACAGAATTCTTATTTTGTGTCCCAGCCAACGCTTAAACCGCCAAAATGAAGCCACCTTCTTGGCTTTGTCATTGGCCAAACTTAAATTCTCTTCAGTACATGTTTCTGGTAGTAATCAGTAGACCAGCAAATGGGCTGGGTTCTGTATCTCTCCACATTCACACTGCATGTTGTTGTCTGCCACCAGCCTCCGCTTGAGCATGTTGGTCTTACATTGAGGGACTCTGGCTCTCAGCCTATTCAGGGTCCTCCAAGTAACATAGGGGAGGTTGAGTTCCTCAGCGATATCCTCCTTTGATGCTATTCCTTGTTCAGTGAGCTCCATCCCCCATCTTTTAATTTGATTTTGCTCTTGCAATAATAATAATAATAATAATAATAATAATAATAATAATAATAATAATAATAATAATAATAATAATAATAATAATAATAATAATAATACAGTAAAACACCAGATAACGATTGGATCGGATAACGCTAAAATCGCATAACGTTAAGTAATCTTGGGAGGAGAATTGGCTCGAATAACGCTAAGGTCCTATGGGATGGATTGGATAACAATCGCTGAAGCCTGTGAGGTTACAATGTATCTCTATGGAGCTTTAACGTTATCCAATCCATCCCATAGGATTTTAACATGCATCGGATAACACTAAAAATCGGGTAACGCCAAGACTTGTGGAACCAAGTTTTAGCGTTATCCGGTGTATCTCCAAAATAAAAGGAACAGTGATAACAAGACTAGGAAAATGTTTTACAAGCTAATGAGCCACTATTAGTTAAGTAAAAATGGATGGTTATGCAGAGCAGTTATCTGACTTGAAGTAAGACAGACTTATTATTATTATTTCAGATTTATACTTTATGTCTTCATAAAGAGTACACGCAAAAAAAAGTTCATATCACTGTTAATTAAGCCATGTGTATAGTGACAGGATGTCTCAAACCTACACCAGTTGAAAAAATATGCCCTCTTTTTGGTATTACTCCACCTAAGATCAGGAGAGAAGTAGCAGTGGATGTTGAGAAAACTAAGCAAGAGAGTGACCCTCAACACCCTCTGAATGGATATGAGCCTCAAGTTTATCAGCTCAAATCCAGGAAGAGCTTTATGGCAAGAACAAACATTCTTGAGGGTACACAAGAGCAAACCAAATTAGAAGATGGAGGAAGGAGTGCATTGGACAAGGAACAATATTAAAGGAGGATATAGCTGAGGAACTCAACCTCTCCTATATCACTTGGAGGACCCTGAATAGCTTGAGGAGTCCCTAAATGCAAAACCAACATGATCAAATGGAGGCCGCTGGGATCACCCTGTGCAGATATACAGAATCCAGCTTATTTGCTGTTCTGCCAATTTCTAGCAGAAACATGGACCAACGAGGACTTAAGTTTAGGCAATGACAAAGCCAAGAACGTGGTTTCATTTTGACAGTCGAGTCTGATCGGGAAATGAAAGAAGAATAAAGAGTAATTTTTCTCCATCCCTAAACGTAATGTACCATTTAGTGTAACTGGGCAGAATCCTGGTGCAGTGCTGTGGATCACAGCAGGAAATTGTTGCTAGATAATGAACCTCCATTAGTTACAGAATCCCATTTTATCTTCTATGTTGCATGCCAGGCCATATGACTGGCCTGTAATGAGGAAAATGAGCAGCAGTTTTTTTTACTATGTGTTAGCTTGCCAGTGTGGTCTGATGCTGCCACACGTAATGCCAGTGCAAATAACAATAGAATTCTAGCCTTGGTTTCTCAAACATTGCATGAAAAGTGTCCTTTATTTTCTTGTGCAATTTACTCCAGGACAGATTCTCAATCTGTTTCTCTCCAGTTGGTTTGCCCTTCAGCTCCCTCAGTTCCTTCCCATGGTTGGGGACTTCCAGTAGTTGAATTATAAAAATACAGGGAGAACCAAAAGTTTAGAACAGGGGTGGCCAAACTACAACCATGGGCTGGACCCGGCCCATGGCACCATTTCATTTGGCACATCATTGCTACTGCCACTACCGGAAGCAGAAGCGGACATGTTTACAACACCATAAACACACCTATACCTGTCATAAATGTTGCCGTAAATGCACCTGTGGCTGTCGTAAATGCGTTACAACAGCTGCAGATGCATTTTATGGCAGCATTTTATGGCACGAGAAACCACATGACCGGCCCTCTCAGCTGTCCATGGGGTGTGGTCTGGCCCACAGTGTGAAAAGTTGGCCACCCTGGTTTAGAATGCTACTTCTAACATTTATTTGTATACATTTCCCCTGACAAGCACATCTGTGCAGGGAGATTTCTCTTTTCTATGCACACATATTTGTTCCTAACTCCTAACATGCACATTTATGTATGCAGTTTTGGAACAGAGCAGTGTATCAGAAAATTTGGAGAAGTGTGTAGTCTAAAGGCTAAAAATGTTCTGATTTGCATATTATATTCAGATGTGCCAACTGGGTGTGTTCTCTTTAAAATGCAAGCCAAGCTAAATCCTTCCCAGGACTAAATTTGGAAATAATCCCCCCCAAGTCATAATTTTCAGCAGACTTGGTGCATAGGTGTTGTAAACGAAAGTACTTTGCTTGATGTTATCTTTCATTTCTCTTTTGTATCTCCTCATTTCAATGTTCTTTAAGCATCCTTTGCACCTCCTTGCCTAACTATTCCTGCCAACCTCTACAGTAAAAATCTGAGGTTGGTGGCAATTAGAATTAAGCTGCCCGTTCAAAAAACAGCCAACTCCTTGGTCACAGTGGGTGTTACAATATAGTCATATCTGTCTTCTAAATGTCTTTTTTCTTTCATCCCTGGGCTTCGAGGGACAGAAGGATTGATTGCCCACAGCAGTAAAGAGAAGAAGCAGGTCATGCCCTTGTGGCTAACCTGAATGCTAGCTGAGTGAATGAAAGGGATGCTCTTTGCATTTTCTTATTCCCACCATTTCCATGCATGTGTTTAAGAACCAGCTGGGGTCTAGCCCTAGGTAACTTGAACAAGTGTTGTGGCAGCCAAACGGTGCCCAGACACAGTGTGGATGTAAGCAATTAACAGAGTATCCCCTCCTGTAGTTTGATTCACTTGGTGTGTGCCCTGCACATTTTTTGCAGCTGTGACATGAACCTGGGATTCTTCTGGTGGTCCACTGACAGCTGCTTGACTCAGAAGCCAAAAGGAAGTTTTTCTGCACCAAAGCCAGATGCAGCTGAGCTAAGCCTTTCTCAGCTGGAAATTCACTTTCTGTACATGTTTTGCTCAAGCTACTGCAGACACGGAGTAAACAAAGAGCAGTGCATCTGGAACAGAAATGCACCTTCCAATGACAAGAGAGAGAAGGCGATAGTTTCTTTAACAATCTCTTTCTCTCTCCCACCCCCTGTACAGATGGCATGAGAAACTATTGTGGTCTCCGCATCAAAAATCCTCAGTAAATTCCAAGGCATTCAAATACACTAAATCAAATATATACTATAGATTTTCCCCCTTTTGAACTGTATTTAACATTTCAAAATCCATCATACTGAATTCAGGTTCCATGTGTACCAAACAAATATTTGCAAGTCAGGATTGAAATACGGACATTTAATCAGTGGGTCAGTTTTGATCCTTTCACTGACATTTCAGCCCTATGTTTGAGGTCATACTCGTATCTGAGTGTGTTTCCTTTAAAGAATTCCCACTAACTCCAATGGGATTCAAATCCCAGCAAGTGTGCACAGGAATGCAGCTTTAGTATGCTGTTTGAGCAATAAACAGCTAACTGGCAGGGCTGTAGTGGCTCTGTGGTTAAGAAGCTTGCTTTGTTACCTGGAAGGACGGCAAGTCGGCAGTTCAAGACCTGGGTATGGATTGAGTACCTGTTTCTGTCCCAGCTCTTGGGGTCTTGAAAGGAACCTCATTTGGACATTCCCTGAGCACAGTTTCTACCGCAAAAATCCTCTCAACCCAGAATAATTTCTGACACAAAATTATTATTACTGTTCAACTAAGATCTTTTTGAATCTCCAATTTAGATTTTGTTATATTTTATAAAACTCTTATAATTTGATGTCACAATCCTACATCATATTTTAAAATTTGAAAGTTTATTGTAGTTATTTGTTCTTTTTTTCCATCCCCTTTCCAGTTATATCCCATCTTTTTTCCAGTTCACACCCAAAGAGACTGCATTTTATCTACTGTTACACAAACTGGAGAATTATGAGCATGAACTATAGAACGTACAAAAAGAGTTTCATAATTCAGGGAATAATAGTACAATTCTATGCAGGTGTAAATCCCACTGGTCTAAATCCAAGTGCTAGAGTAGACCAACTAAATCTGCAATGATGAATGGTAAAGCAACACTTGTGTAAATTCGACAGGACTATTCTAGTTGGGATTAGCAATTTTATTCAGGTCACTGTGTTCAATAAAAGCAGGTAAATATAGAGAGGATTACAGTCTTAATCTGAGGCTCACAAGAAAAATTTTCACAAGAAAAGGAAGACAAGATTTATAGTATTCTTGAAACAATAATCATTGATTGTGTATTTGTAAAGAATTCCACTTCTCAGTAGTAAAACAAGAACCTTGAGATCAAAAAGTACCAGGGTAAAAGCTGTCCTCTACTGGGGTTTGAAGAAAGACATCTAGCACTTAAAGGGCTAAATGGAATTTAACAGAAGTCCTTCTGCAGGCATTTTGGTTGTTGTTTATACTTCAAAAGGACTTGCAATAATCCTTGTTTCTCTAACTTTTCCTAGTCTTCAAACATAATTATTTCATAGCCTTTAGGGTATTCTCTATTGAGAAATTGGATGTACTAGTGTGTGCAAGCAAAATATAGAATGTCTGACCTGTAGTAGAAGACAAGAGTGTTGTATTTATCCTGGTTGGAATTATTCAGGGAAAAGTCCAGCCTCATTGGAAAAAAACCCCACAAAACTAAAGAGTTTGCTAGTATATGCTCATAAACATCAGATGTTAAGATGTCCCTGACTAGGTCTGTCAATAAGCTCTACAAGTCCTCTGAGTAGACCCATGAGAACTAGCTCACAGCTTCTTTGTTTGATCCTTCAGTAGCTGCTTTAATTCCATACCACTAGTAGCTGGTGTATCCCCTAAAGATGTTCTGTACAATGAGATAGAAATGAGCCCTCCATAGAAGCTTTGGTCACTGGCAAAGACCACAATTAGACCTTTTTGTCTAAAATGTCCTTGTATACATCCGAGACAGTTGTGTGGAATAGCTGCATCAAATTATGTGTGGACTGTTTTCCCCCAATAGTAATTGCTTAAAGAACCTCTCAGTTGGCTTAATGATTTCACTCACGGCTATTACGGGTCTGAATTGTGTTCCCAGAACTTTCTTAGGCCTACAGCTGATGCAGTTGACTTTTCAATGACAACCTGAAGTTTGCTTAGATTAGTGAAGGAAGAGATAGGGAGGCAGGAATTGCCTTTGAAATATTGCATTGAAGATAATTTAAACCACCATAGTATTTTTCTTTTTTTCCTCCCCTCCCCCCTTTCCTCCCTCTTTTTTCTCTCAAATGCAGGTAGTTTTCATTTATTATCCTATTGCCTCCAAGTCTTATATATTTTGTGCTTATTTCTTCAAAAACAACAACCCATTTCTTCCAATTCTCTTCCTGATTTGTTTTTCTTAAAGGACACATCTATTATGTTATGATGTTGGCTAGTATTTTATCTCTGAAAAGAAATATGAATCTATAATGGTAACTATTTGCTTGCACTTTGTTTCGACGTCATCATTGTCATTGTCATCGGCTGCTACTCATATCCGAGCATACATTTTTTTCCTGGAAGTCATTTTCTCAGTTGATGGCTGTGTCTCTGGTGACTCCACAAACCGATCCTGACATGAAACATGTGACCACACACATTACACTGAATAGATGGTGGAGGGCGTAATTGAGTTTATTATTTATTTATTTAGTTTTATATTGCCACCCACTCGCCGAGGTGACTCAGCTTACAGTCAAAACAACAACAGTACAATAAAAATTATAAAATGCAACTACATAAAACAACCAAACCAGAACACAAACTAACTCCCGTCAGGCCGTTGTTGTGGGCCCAGAGGAGTGGGTGATGTTCTCAGCCACTGCTAGGCCTTGGCACCTTCTTCCTCAGGCCGTTGTTGTGGGCCCAAAGGAGTGGGCGATGTTCTCAGCCACTGCTAGGCCAGACCATTCTTGTGGGCCCAGAGGGAAGCTTCCATGCTTGTCGCTACCATGGTCTCTTTTGCAGTAATCGGTAGCAGCAGAGATAGTTTGGTGCCAAAGTGGGTGATCTAGGGCTGCTGCCTCCCAGGCATCTACACTCATGTTAAAAATAAGTTGGACAACTGAGGGCTGAAAACTAAATGCTTTCAGGGGATACGAGAGACCTTTGATTTTGAATTCCAACATCCAGGAATAGTAATCAGCTCTAGAAAGTCCTTGAGGTCCCGGGCATGATGTAGCCATTTTCCAGTGACACGTTATCCATAATAATTAATGGAATGACTTCATAACTTAACTGTAAATGAACGGTCAACTTCTTCATCTTCACTTCCTCTTTTACCCTTTCAAGTGTTGAGGAAAATACAATGTTCTTTTTTTGGCACTTCTAGTGGCCTCCACCAGTGTTATTTAGTGTTCTTGTAAAATGAAAACAATTGTTATTATGGTCCAAGCCCAGCATAGTACAACAAGAAACAGAAATTAAAATGAGGGTACTTAAAATATATTTTAAGAGGAGCATTTTTGCTCAAAGTTGAAGGGGTAATGAATAAGTATTTAAGATGAATGAGGTTACAACAACTACTAAATCTATGAAGTAGCACTGGTGATTTGTTTAGCTGAATGACCTGCCAGGATTGTTTTGTGATCCTACAAGATGCAGCACAGAACCTGGAGTGTTGTGGGTGAAGGTGGGTCTTTCATCAGATAGTAGCCACTGGGTGTATGTGCTGGTATCCTTGTAATACATCTTTGATATTATCTCTCCACCTTCCTCTGGGTCTGTCACATGCTTTTTGTCCTTTTCCTTTTTTCCTTTTATGATATGGAATCCCAAGATATTCTCTCCAAATGGGCAAACCACTTTATTTGTTGTATCTGTATAATGAATGGTCAACAGTACCTCTATTCAGGCTTACTTACCTGGTTGGATTAAAAGTTGGAAGAAGAGGGTGTCTATCTGTGCCCCTGATATTGCTTTTTGGCGAGTGACACTTCCAAGGAAGAAGAGTTCCTTGGTTATGTAGAATTGTTTCACGTGTAGAACATGTGAAAAAGAAGCTGGATCTTTCAGCATTGTCTATCAATTGTCTATCCATATCTGGTCGGACATTCCACTGTGGTAATGCTTTTTGTCTATACAGCCAGCCACTCAATGCCGATGGTTGGGCAGTGGTAAATAACCTGACTCCCTAAAGGGGTCAACAGCTATGGATGGATGAGCCCCTTTAGGTGGGGTGATGATCCCCTCTGTGGAGAAAATGCCACTGGAAACCATCACATTGGGCCCAACAGCAAAATGAACAGAGGAGGAACACTGATTCCCAATGGTCAAGGAGGTGGAAGAGGCCATGCCAGATGGACTGGCTGTGAGGCACACCTTGATAATATCCTCAAGGCTGCAGCAGTCAATTGCAGTCCTGGTGCTAAATCCTGCATGTCTCATTTCATGTGTGTCGCAGGAGATGGCTCCGTGATCATAGTGTGAGGGTCACTTCATGGCAAGCTGCTTCAGGAAACAATGCATTCTCAGATATGAGTTGCAGCCAGTGCCAGTGATCCTTTGGAAAGCCTGAAGACAAACAGGAAATTCTCCTCTTCTGAGATATAACATTGCATAACAGTAACTCTGATCTTGACTCCAACTAGTTAATGATTGCTTAAATTGTCCATTTATATATGTGCAAAGAATAACAATTCTGCCTTTTCCCATTTCTGACAGAACTGTCAACCTCTCACTGGTTGGCTTGGCTCTGAAATAAATATATCAGTATATCAAGAGGATATAAACCATCTCTTCAATCCAGTAGATTTTTAGGTTGCAGGTATTTGTGGAAGAAAATAAATCAGCTGTAGGGTGCTATGTCAACAACAACAAAAAGAATCCTAATTAGTTAAGATTGGAAAGAAGGTAGAAGAAAAAACAATGTTTCACAACTGAGTGTTTCATGTCCTTAGTAAAGAACATGAATCATCTTAAATTCAAATTTGATGTTCAGTTTAATATTTATCGCTGATAACCCCATATGGTTACTTAGGACAGCTCTGTAAAACCAGTGTCATAAAAGGAACTTCTAACAAAGGCAAAGCATTGGAATGTGTTACACACTGGGTACAGCTGAGCTTGTGTTGTCCATATTGGTTAATCCATTCTTTTAAAAAGACACCTCCATTAATCACTAGAATGCTATACTTGCCAACAGAATAATGCATGGTGTCATCTTATTCCACTCCACCTCATTTCCATGTGGTGGGCCATTAATTAGCGTCTCTGCAAAATGAGCCTTGTAACTGAATATTTAGTCAGATTCCTGTAAACACATGATTTTGATGGGAATATTTAATGGTGGAACTTTGAGAAGGTAAACTGGTCTTTTGAGAACCATGGAAATGTGTGCTTAATGAAGTTATGTTGTGTATCCCAAGGTGTATGGGAAGAATACCATAAAATCTAAGAATAGTATATTCTACCCATTTCATTTTAATATGCCAGCTAAATTAAGAATACTACTGTCATTGTGTCCAAAATGAGGCAGGGAACTTCTCTGACAAGATGTCATCGTGTTTCAAAGGGGTTTGCATCATAACAGTTTCTAGGAAAAGTGATAAATATGTCCCTTGTCCTACATGTTTAACTTCCATGCCAATGTATATGTCCAAGGCAAATGTATAGAAAGAGTGAAGCTTCAGTTACAGTGTTTTATCAATCTTTTCCCAGAAACAGAATAATTGAGCTGGAAGGGGCTTTTTAGGGCATTGGGTCCAAACCCATGCTCAATCCAGGAATTTTAATCAATGCATATGACAGATGGTTGTCCAATTTTCTCTTAAATGTTTCCAGTGTTGGAGTGCTCACCACATCTCAAGGCAGTTGTTTCAACTGTTGTACTGCTCGAACCGTTAAGACGTTTATTTATTTATTCAATTTGTGTCACTGCCCCAATCGACATGCAACTCTGATATTTTGATATTCATTGGTAATGTGTTCAAAATAGCAAACCTTTAAAATTTGGTGGAGTCACCTATGCTGAAAGATGTCAAGTCTCTTGTTGATACTTGCTAATGCCTTCCAAGTCCCACAGGCATCGATGGCTGTTGGGATAACCATGGAGGTGGACAAATAGAGTCCTGCCATAGGATGGGAAAATTGTATCTTCAGCATACCCCTGCAGTTTATACAGAAAAACTTTGTGGAGCAGCTTTTTTAGGCAGTTGCATCTACATCAGGAATGAAACTTAATTACCAATGGTTTTAATAAGCAATGAATGCAATTAAAGTATCTCAATTGTTGGGATGAATTTCCTATACAGTTACATATGATTGCACATAAATAACAGCATATCTACACCTTATTTCTAAAAAAATAGTTTTGCCATCTGAAATATATTTATATTGTTATACTGGAAAATGCAGGAAGATTATGAAGATAAATTCATTAGTACTTGGAGTTCAGTAGACAGAAGTGCAAATCATTGTCATTAGCTCTCTCTTTATACATTTTTAAATAGAACATGATAATCATCTTTATGAATGCTACATTATTTATAAAGGTCATTGATGTTTGAGACATTTTGAGCCAAGACCCAGATTGGTAAATAGTCTTTTAGTGTTGAATAGAAGAAGCCCAAATGCAATTCTGTCACAGCCCTTTTCAAAAGTTGTTGGGGTTTACAGTTTCTGCAGGGATGTAGTAAGTGACCCATTAAATAGAGGACTGTATACTTATCAAATTGTATGCATTCCAACTTGTGGGTTGATCCTTGATAGGTAGTCAAGGCAGTCCCATTGCTATTATTGCTTGATTTTTTTTTTTTTAAAAAATAGAATATTGATGGAGGAGAAAGGAGAATGCTTGTAGTATTTCAGTAAGAGTCTAGGTCTTTGTTATCTTTTCAGCCTTTCAGTAGGATAATTCTTGAAGGATTCTTAGGTGGAGCAGTACCAACAAGAGGATATATTTTCTCACTTGGTGTAGGTTTAAGGCATCCTGTCACTATATACATTGTTTCATTAACAGCAATATTGTCTTTTTTCAATTGCGCAAATGTACTCCATACTGGAGAAAAGTACTCTGTTGCAGAGAAGCTCAAGGCCAAAGCTGATGTATGCATGGATGGGTTGGGCTTCCCATATATAGTTTGTCAATTTCCTGATGCTATTGTTCCTTGGGCTGACTTTAGCCTTGGTATTCAGGTAGTGCTTCTTAAAAGAGAGTGTCCTATCAAGTGTCATGCATAGGTATTTCAGTGCTGAACAATGCTGTAATTGATTCCCTTGCCATGTAACATCTAACTAAACCCCTGCCTTTCAATTTCAAAGGTGGAAAGCACACACTTGAGTCTTGCTCATGTTAGGCTTCAAATGTTTGATAGTGTAATATCACCTTAATTCTTTAAGTATTCCAGTAAATTTTCTAGCTGTTTCATCCAAACTTGATCCTTGTACACTGCAGCCATTGCAATGTCATCTACATAGATGAGCATGTTTTTAATTTTTATTTTAAAAAATTCATAAAATACAAATGTAAAAATAAACACAATAAAACAACATAACATTACAAGGACATAATAACAATTTTGTATCATTAGGAACTGGTTGATCATTCATGTATATGTTATACAATGTTAGTAACAATATACTTCCTTGCGGCAGTCCATGCTTCTGCACCCTCTATCTACTGTTCTTTCCATTCATCACCACATATAATCTCCAGTTCTGAAGAAAGCTGTAAATGACCCTAGTAAGCTTGTTATCTCTGGTAAGATTATTTACTTTATGTAACTGTACCCTATGATTGAAAGTATTGTATACTACAGATAGGCCAATGAAAGCCATTCACTTAATTAGCTTTCTGACATATTTTAATAACAACCAATATTTCTGTCATATTTTAATAATAGCCAAAACTATAGCAATGTCAATATTGAGTTCTGAAAATATATTTTAAAGCCCAGCAATAGATGTTGTAATAAAAGCAACAAATTAAATATTACATGAAAGTCCCAGATAGGAAACTTGTATCGACATGTCAAGAATCATGACATAATGCCACAATGTTCCGATGCAATGCATAGTTACCTGTACAGGGGAAAAAACCCAAATAAGAAATGGCAACATAAAGAGAAATGACTAGTCTATTCCTCGCTTAAAGAGCATAATGCATTCCACAGGATTGCTCTTTAAGCAAGTTTGCTCTTTAAGCGAAACACCATTGTAAATGACCAATTTGGGGGGGGGGGGATTGCAAACCCCGATTTATTTGTTAAGCAAGTTTTTGGTTGGTTTTATTTGTTAAGCGAAGTGAACATTCAGAGAAAATTCTGCTCTTTAAGCGAGTTACTCTTTAAGCGAAACGCTCTTTATGCAAGATTTGACTGTATATATCTATTTGCTGGACTATTTGGAGGACTGATTTTCTTTCCTTGAGAGCATGCTTGTCATTATGAAATGCAGGCCAATTCTCCCTTTGCCTGCACATGAGGAGTTTTGTGGGACTTACAGATTTCTTCTTGAGTTGTCTCACTGATGAGTCTTGGGAGAGGCATCCTAAATCAGGACAAAGAAAGACTTTATCGAACATTCTTCCTATCTCAGGAAATATTTGCTTCCAAAACTAGAATAATAAAACACAAAGTAGTGGGCATGGCAAAAGAGATGTGGGAGGGCAAGACAGCTGACATTCACATCCCAAGTATATATCTGTGTTCTCTTGGTTTCAGTGCTTGATGAGTTGAGTCAATATATGAATATCCATTTCATCCAAAAGCATTGACTGTAATGTGAGATGATATCATATATGACTAATTCTTCTTTTGTGTCCAGATAAAACTTTGGTCTGTCAAAGTGAAGCCACTTTCTTGGCTTTGTTGTTTGCCAAACTTAAATCCTCGGTAGTACAGGTATGTGTTTCTGGCAGTAATTGGCAGACCAGTAAATGAGCCAGGTTCTGCATCCCTCCAAACTCGCACAGTGTGTTGTTGTCCACCAGCAGCCCTCACTTGAGCATGTTGATCTTGCATTTAGGCACTCTAACCCTCAGACTATTCAGGGTCTTCTGAGTAATGTAGGAGATGTTGAGTTCCTCAGCTATATCCACTTTTAGTATTATCCTTGTCCAGTGAACTCCTTCCTCCATCTTCTAATTTGATTTTGCTCTTGTGTACCATCAATAATGTTTGTTCTTGCCATAAAGATCTTCCTGGATTTGAGCTTGCGGACTTGAAGCTCATATCCATTCAGTGGATGTTGAGGGTCATTCTCTTGTTTAGTCTCTCAGGATCTGCTGCTGCTTCTCTCCTTATCTTATGGTGCGATACCAACAAGAGAATATGTTTTTCTCAACTGGTGTAGGTTTGAGGCATCCTGTCACTATACCCATATATATATAACTGCTCTGTCTCCAATGTTTGATCTGCTGTGGCATATTTACACCTGCACTTTATTGCTATAGTTTGCATGTTTCTGTAAACTCACATTTACTTTTACTTGTTTTGCATTCTCTGCATTCTCCATTAATCTGGCACATTTATTTAAATGTTAATTGATGCTAGTCCAATTTTCTGAGAGCTAAGATCAGAAGTGCCACCCATCCATATTAGCATGATTGCAAGATCTCTTATTTTGTCTTGGTGACGCATTATAACAAATATCTATATGCACTTTGTAAAGGATGCAACAGATGCAGGAGGCAGGTGATACCTTTATTGGATCACTAGGAAAAACAAAACATTGTGGGCACTTTCATGGTTCAAAACCACTTTTAGGCATTTATTAACATGTTCATAGTATGGTGGTCTGCCAGGCTCTCTTCTTAAGAACAGCAAAATAAATTTCATGGAGTTAGGATGCCTCTCCCATAGGAAGAGAGCCTGGTCTCAGTGATGTAGCAGGTGGGGCAGGGGGCAGCCTGCCCTGGGCAGCACTTTTTCGGTGTTCTTGGGCTTCAGTTCCCAGAAGCCCTAGAGGCCACTGTGGGAATGGGCACTGGCATCTTGGGCCCTGCCCAGGGGGTGGCAAATTTGGCTTATGACCTAGGCAGCTGAAATCCACATCCTGGGCCCCAGACACCTGAAGCCCACACTACACCACTGCCTGGTTTTGAACCACAAAATCTCGCACAACGTTTTGTTTTTCTTAGTAATCCAATAAAAGTATCATCTGCCTGCTGCATCTTTTGCATCCTTTACAATTTGAATATGGATCACACGGCTCATCTTCCTTCTTTGCCTATATGCACTTAATCTTTAATATAAAGTGTATTTATGAAAGGGGAGGAGACAGGAAATGCCGAGATGTTACTCTCCAAAATATAGTGACCAAAATTGCCTTTAAATCTGGGAGACAAATATTCTGTACATTTTCATTTGCTGGCTGATGAAGTGGCAGTAGGTTCAAGATTATGTTGACATGAAGAGATTTTATAGTTCAATCCAAATCCAGGTAATCTTTCATTAACTGATTGGTTGAAGTCAATTTGTTTAGTTCCCAGAAAGTCAGTTGATATCCTGGCACATGTCAACCTAATGACTAGGGTGAAGAGCAAGCTGTTTGTCAGATGCAGGGGTATTCACAGTTACACTTCAAATTAATTATTTTCATTCACAAGTGCTCAAAGTGGCAGTTTCCACCTTTTGTCCCAATTTCAGAAGCTCTCTTTGTCTCAGCTGGCTGTCTTCCAAGATAAAAGTAGCATTGTTGTTGTTGTTATTGAAAAACAGATCCTGTGCCTTAGGACAAATCTACAAGCGAGCAAATATTGCTATCATAGCATTTTAAAACTGTAATCAAACATGTGGGTTTTGTGTTTGTTTGCATTCAAAAGTGGAGAAAGGTATGAGGGAAACCATAAGAAAGTGCCAAATTGGGTTTGTTTTTATCATACTAGATGTAAGGTTTTAGTAAAGACTTCAAGGCTCAGAAGGGGAGGGGAAGGAGAAAGCCCCGAAAATTTCTGTTGTGCTGCTATTTTTGTCTTTCATTTCTTTATGACAACTTATTTGTACTTAAAGGAATCTTTCCAAAGAGCTAAGAAGCATCATTAAATAAAGACTGTGAAATGTGCAATATGGCTTATTTATTTAAATGTTAATTGGTCCAACGAACACTTCTAATTAGCTCTATATTTGCTTAGCAAAAAGTTTTACAAATTCCAATTGTGAAAAAAGCAGCTATTTTGAGCCGGTAAGCATGTTGCCGCATCAGCTATGATTTCTGTATAGTTCTCAGCCCTTGAAGGCACAATTTAATTTTTCATGTATGCATACTAGCAACGGTAAACACTTGCGAGTGTAAAGAACCTTCTTTAATTAGCTGCACAACAATTAAAGGATTCACAAACTAAATTGAACCCTGTCTCTGTGCTTACTAGCTGAATTCTACCACCTGTCACAACAGCACTTTGTTCAATCTGTTATGCAAAATCATTATAGCAATATAGCTGAGGGAAAAAGAGAGAGAGAAAACAGCAATTATTTCTTACTTTTCTCTTGAATGGGTTATTTTGGGTTAGATTCATGTCAGGTTCATTGAAGCTAACCTTTTGAAATCTGTAACAACATAATACTTATATGCCAGGCTTAGATTTGCTAGAAGACTATTTTGTTTTTACCCTTTCAAGAGCGAGGAACGCACATGCTTAATGTAAGGTACTTTCTCTGATCATTTAGCAAGGAGGGGGGGGGGGAATCCGAAAGCTCTAAATCTTGTGGCAGCCTGTTATTTTTCTTCATCAGACAAAAAAACCAAACATGTACTAATACAATACCCTCCTTTATTATTAAAGCTTGTTAAGTAATGTAGAAACTAGCTTTAAGAATGCAATGCCAGAGAATTGTCTGCGGTGATTGTTTCATTTTGCTTTCTTGATTGGTAGCAACCTGTCCTTCTTTCCTTTGTTATCTTTTCCAAATCAGAATGCACTAAACTCTCCCTGAGTTACAGAAGGGCCTGCGCTGAAAACTTGCTGCCATAATAATGGCAGTCAAACCTCACATAAAGAGCACCTCGCTTAAAGAGTAACTTGCTTAAAGAGCAGAATTTTCTCTGAATGTTCGCTTCGCTTAACAAATAAAACCAACCAAAAACTCGCTTAACAAATAAATCAGGGTTCGCAATCCCCCCCACAATTGGTCACTTGTAATGGTGTTTTGCTTAAAGAGCAAACTTGCTTAAAGAACAATCCTGTGGAACGCATTATGCTCTTTAAGTGAGGTACAACTGTACAATGGCTATTAGTTGTCCCCCGATACAAAGAGAGGAAGACGTTATTCTGTCAGAGCCACTTCTGTAAGGGCCTTAATAATTAATAATTAAGTGCCATCAAGTCAATTCCAGTGTACAGCAACTCTTCCCAAAGGATGTGTTTTTAACGTTTCCTCATTCTGAGTGTTTTGGGAACATGCAGTTTCATACCGGCTGAATCTTCTCTTAGAGCAGAAGTTCCCTACCTAAGTCCTATGGGCCGGATCCAGCCCGCAGCACCATTTCATGTGCCTCCCACCCTCAAAGGGCATTTGAGAAACAAAGGAAGCTATTGGGACAAAATGGTTGCCCCCATCATGCAGGAAGGGCAAAATGGTCATCGGGCCCTCAAAACTGACTTAGAGAGTATGGCCTGTCCCCCAGCTTGAAAAGGTTGGGACCCCCATCTTAGAAGGCAGAAGTAAGGTATTGAGCTCATGATCCTAGGCTATGTATCCAGCAGCTTCAGCCACAGAGCTAACTGGATGGGTATAAGGACCGCCGTTGAGCACTATTTTCCAAAGTATGTTTTTCAATGTAACATGTGCGTTGCTAACCTTTTCTTGTAGAGTATCTCCTGTCCTTGAATCATGAAGAGATACAATCATAGACAGTTTTCATAGGTGAAGCTCTATTAGGTTTATTACAGTAGTTCAGGGGCTGTAGTGGCTCAGTGGTTAAGAAGCTTGCCTTGTTAACTGGAAGGTTGGCAAGTCAGCAGTTCGAGACCTGGGTACTGCATGACAGATTGAGTGCCCATCTCTGTCTCAGCTCTTGGGGACATGAAAGGAGCCTCAATTGGGCGTCCCCTAAGCGGAGTTTCTCCAGCACAAATCCTTTCAACACAGAATAATTTCTGACACAAAATTATTATTATTACAGCAAAAGGGGGAAAAACACTTTAAAGACTGACATACATCTTATAGTATGGACTTTTACACACTGTCTCTCTTCTTTATCACCTAAATAAAGTGTTATTTAGAGTTCCAGACATGTTAGATGGATATGGGGCTGGGATTGTACACAGCAAAGCCAGAGAGAAAATGAATAGACAAGAAGTATATATACAGTGGTGTATATACAGTGGTATATATAATCCGTTCCACAGGGCTCGTTGTTGTGGGAAACAATTGCTATATGATACATGCATCTTATGGCTATTTTCCCTATGGGATGCATCGTACAACAATTATTTTTTTTTGCTAAGTGGTTTTTCCCATTGAAAAATTGTTGTACAATTTTTTTCCATAGGGAAAATTGTTATGTTGGATGCCATTCCCCCCCCCCAAAAAAAAAAATCTAATTGTTATGCGATTTCATTGCTATACGGGGTGATTGTTGTATGAGGTTCCACTGTATATGATACAGTAAAACATTGGATAACGATTGGATCGGATAACACTAAAATCGCATAATGTTAAGTAATCTGGGGAGGAGAATTGGATTGAATAACGTTAAGGTCCTATGGGATGGATCGGATAACAACCGCTAAAGCCTGTGTGGTTACAATGTATCTCCATGGAGCTTTAACGTTATCTGATCCATCCCCTAGGATTTTAACATGGATTGGATAACACTAAAAATCGGATAACACCAAGACTTGTGGAACCAAGTTTTAGAGTTATCCGATGTTTTACTGTACTGACAATTATATTCCTACCACCAGCCATTTGTAAGGCTGTTCTGGTAACACCAACATTCTGCTACTTAGTACTCAGTTAGCACATGAGGTGTGGTTTTAAAATGGTTGCACTTTAGTTTTGCTTGAGATTGTATAAATCTTTTGCCTTGTGAAATGGTTAGATAGGAATATCATCATTAATTGCATAGCCATCCTAGTATTACAGTTTTCTAGACACTTGCCAAAATGCTCTTCACAATGTGGAGCTGAATAATCATGACATAGTGTATGCTTGTGATCATCCATGCTGTTCCCAATCATATATGCAGGTTCTCTGCATTTATTCAAATCAGTGAACTACCCATTTAGACTAAAAGTATTCACAGTATCTTCAATTATAGGTGACCAAAGGTAGGCAGAAATGAAGGTTAAAAAAATATGTCTATATTACAAGCTGTATAATTTTTTTTTGGCCTGTTAAATATTGGACTTCTAAGAAAGAGTTTTCATCTCTCTCCCAGATCTATCATTTGTTGGCAGAAAGCCAATGAAACACATAACATAACTGGAGCATTACTTGTCAACAATACTACAGCATATGAGGGTTTCCACCATCAATTGCTGCTAAAAAAACTACCTGCTCACTAAAGATCATGTTCTACCATAAATGGTCACTGTTCTAACTTCAACACCAAATGCCATGACGCCTCACTCCCATGTCTGATGAAGTGGACGTGATCCATGAAAGCTCACATTGAAATATAATAGTTAGTCTTTAAAATTCTACAGCATTTTTGTTTTGTTTATTCTCTGATATGTTCAAAACAAAATATTATTTGCAGAATTTCCAGGGAGGTGCAGTTGCTAAAGGAAGCAAAGGAACAGTATCCCACTGGGTATTGTCCTGGCACCCTTAATTTTTAACATTTGTTCAAATGATAAACCAACATTCATATACTCCAGGAGTTTCATCTGTGCTGAAGATTTTGCCTTGGTAGTCCAAGGGAAACATTTGGGTCCTTTGAGCACTAGCTAACCTCTGCCTTAGAAGATGTTTCATTATATTATAAAAACAACCAGCTGAAAACAAGTCCAAACCAAACAAAAAACAAAAAACAAAACACAGGTCTGTTCCCAAACTATTTGGGTGTAATTCTAGATCAGGGGTTCCCAACCTAAGGTCCATGGGCCAGATGTGGCCTGCACCCCACCAAGGGCATTTGAGAAACACAATGGTCTCCCTTTTGAAGCTGTAGTGTCAAAATGGCCACCCCATTGTGCATGAAGGGCAGAATGGCCTTTTGGCCCTCAAAGCTGACTCGGAGAGTGTGACCTGGTCCCTGGCTTGAGAAGGTTGGGAACCCCTACTCAAGATTGATGTTTGACTTTCCAGAGTCTCTTGGGGAAGATCTGCAGACTGAAGGCTGCAATGTTAAGTGGATGCATTTACTGATAGACCCTTCATAGAATAAGGGGAAATTGGCATCTACTAGTAGGTTTCTATCTCAGAGTAGTCTATGGTATGGCATAGATCAGGGTTATAAAGTCAGCAGCACCCCATTCTGTGAAATTTCAGGGCTCCAAATTAGAGCCTGAAACATGACAGATTGCTGCCTTGAGTTCCTCCACTTTGAGAAAGACAAGCTAGTAAGTAAGTAAGTAAGTAAGTAAGTAAGTAAGTAAGTAAGTAAGTAAGTAAGTAAGTAAGTAAGTAAGTAAGTAAGTAAGTAAGTAAGTAAGTAAGTAAGTAAGTAAGTAAGTAAGTAAGTGTGTGCATGACCTGTGACAGAAAATGTTTCCCTTTCAAGTAGAATTTGGCAGTAATTTGGCAGTTATAATTTTCTTGTGGTCACTGTAGACTCAGAAGGGAAATATTTAGGTGTTGATGTGTGGCTTTCTTCAACCCAAACCAACATAGCCAAAGTGGTTACCATCAGTGTCCAGACACTTCTGACTATGCCAAACTAGTGACTGGGCAATGTTGACTTAAGTGTTCACTTGTATTCCTGTGCATGCTATTTCAATTCCTTCTCAAAGTACTGCCAATGTAGCCAGTTTTCTATAGAGAATTACATAGCCAGTTTTAAGGAATGACAAGAATTGCTGTTGGAGGACTAGAAACTATCCACTCCTGCTGTAGAACACAAAGCTTGGGCAGGGAAGATATGGTATGCATGTGCTATCATAATTGCCTGAAATCCATCAATATATTGGGGTGAGGTATAAATCTCTCATCTTTGCTACAGTCTGTTTCCATTGCTACAAGTAGTTCCAGATTTGTGCAGGCACTTAGCATCAGTTCTGCATGCCCAATATCAGGTATATGCCAGCAAAATGTATTTGAAAGAACTGGAGTAAAGACAAGGCTGTGTACTGTACAATGATTATGCTCATTATTATTATGTTATTTCAACTACTGTGTTCAGAATGCAAGACTATACATTTTGCAGTGGTTATGTTCATTATTTCTTTATGGTGGACAGCGGGAATACAGGATTTATACAAAAAGTTAATAAGGAATATTGCCCCTAAATAGTGAATTGAAAATTGATCTACTGCTTCGTAGCATGCAAAAGTTATTGGTGTGATATGAATAGCTTCTGTGACTCAAGTTAAAGAATGTGTTCTTGAGTGAAGGGCACACAATACAAGCATTTCATAATCTTGGGTTATAAATGAATAGCTCTGATTATTCCAAGTAGTCATAATTTTTAAGTCTTCTAATATTTTTAGATGCTTGTCCCTCTGCATCACTTTTCGAAAATGTACAAGAGGGTACAAGGAGGCCTTTTGAAAGCCTAACATATTCTCCATAAAAAGAAATATAAAAGCCAAAGGCCTGGAGTAGTGGAAGAATGTATGTTTTATGCTCTTCGTTGCTCAAAGCTGCAAAAGAATCTGCCACTTAAATAGTTCTGACTTGTAAAATTCTTGGATAATTTGGCATTGCAAAATGAAAAACTGGGATTTGCCAAATGAGTCTTAAAAGCACTTTTTCAATTCCTGTCAAAGTATCTTATTTCTAAGCTTTATGGCAAGAAGAAACAATCTTGAAGGTATGCAAGAGCAAAATCAAATTAGAAGATAGAGGAGCTCACTGGCCAAGGAACAGCATTAAAGTAGGATATGGTTGAGGAACTCAACCTCCCCTACGTCACTTGGAGGACCCTGAATAGTCTGAGGGTTGGAGTCCCTAAATGCAAAATCAACATGCTCAAATAGGGGCTGCTGGTGGACATCAACATGCACTGTGAATGTGGGGAGATACAGAATCTGGCTCATTTATTGGTCTGCTGATTACCGCCAGAAACATGTACTGATGAGGACTTAGGCTTGGCTAATGACAAAGCCAAGAAAGTGACTTTATTTTGGCAGTTTAAAGTTTGACCTGGTCATGAAAGAACTTCTATAGTGTTTGTTAGTGAAGTACCATATTTTCCAGCATAGAAGTCACATTGGAGTATAAGACGCGCCCCATTTTTTAGACACATTTTTAAGGGGAAAATAATTTTCTACATTTTTTCATGAAATTTCCAAAATTGACTCCAGGAGCCAAGCAGAGTGGGATGGGTAGGTGGGGGGCTCCTTTGAATCCCTTTCCCCCATCATCCCACCATCAGTTGGGGAGAGTGGGGTGAGGGGAAAATGGAGGATTCTTTGAATCCCTTTCCCCCCACCATCTCACCACCAGCCAGGGAGAATGGGGGGGGGGAAGAGAGAAGAAGGATCCTTTAAGCCCATTTCCACCCCATCCCACCCCAGCTGTCTGTCAAGAGGCAGGGAGATTGACTGGGCAAGAGAGCTCTTTTGGAAGTTGCCCTTCACCCAGTTCCTAGTGGTCAGTGGCAGCCGTCGAACTATGCCAATGAGGGGGGGGGATGGGGTGAGGACCAAGGGGTAAGGGTGGTTTTAAAATGAACCCTTTCCTGTCTCCAATGATCGATTGTCTCTTGCTGCCTAACTGCACCAGCGGGGGTGGGGTGGGCAACTGTTACCAGTGTAAAAGACATAGTCAGTTTTTCTGGTGTACTTTAAAGGGAGAAGTGCATCTTATACAGTGGCAAATATGGTACAGTATATAAAGTGAGGAAACATAAGATACATTTTAGTATTATACCATATGCAATCTGAAGTTTTGTTGTTCAGTCGCATAGTCGATTCGGACCCTTTGCAACCCCATGGACCACTGTCCGCCAGGCACTCCTATCCTCCACCATCCCCCACATCTCACTCAGCTCTGTGCCCATTGCATCCACAATACCATCTAGCCATCTCATTTTTGGCTGCCCCCTTCTTCCTTTGCCTTCAACATCTCCAAGCATCAAGGCCTTCTCAAGTGAGTCTTCTCTTCTCATTTGATGTCAAAAGTACTTTAGCTTCATCTTTACTATTTGCCCTTATAAGGAGCAGTCAGGGTTGGTTTCTACTAAGATTGACCTATTTGTTCTCCTTGCTGTCCAGGGGACTCTCAAAACTCTCCTAAAGCCATTTCTCAGAATCGGTGGCATCGAATAAAGTATGCTGAGGGCTGTTTCCAAAATAACTGGGCTGATTTTCATACCCGTGACTCCATCTGCATCTTGTATACCATCCTGGGACCCAATTTTGAAAAATGAAGAGTGCTGTGGAATCAACAAGGACATAATTGATATGAACAATGCAAAAGGGTTAGAAGAGTACTCTATTGAAACATACCAGAATGTTCATGGAGATGTATCATGAAAGCACTGTACTCAGAAGGCATCAATAAAAGAGGAAGGACAAATATGAGGAGCATTGATTCTCTAAAGAAAACCACAATCTTGAGTTTACAAGTCCTGAGCAGGGCTGCTGAAAGCAGAAGATTTTGGAAATCACTCCTTCAGAGCATTGCCATAAGTCAGAGGAGACTTGATTGCATGTAATGATAGCTCAGACAATTTATATTGTTTGCAGTAATGAAGATATGGGATGGCAGAGCCCACACATGGCACATTACTGCATACAGCAAAACCCCTACCCAAAGATAACATGCATAGGCTAACCACGTCATTTTCTCAGGTGAAACAGTCATAACACAATAGCTAACTATTCCTTAAGTTCCGTGACATCCTAAATCAACCTTTGGAAGCAGCCACACCAGTCAATTGAATTGCATAGCGGGTCCTCTTGGGAGAAATAAGAGAAAACCAATAAAATAAAATAAAAATAACATCTCCCTTTTTTTCTTTGACAAAGTTTGTTTCTACAGAATGTCACAGATTGTATAATTCAATCGACCTTTGCTGGTCAAGAACTGAGAGGTGGTGGAGTATAAATGTAAATAAATAATATCTGGTGTGAGGTGAAGAACTAGTAGAGAGAGAAATGACAAATACATATTACAATAGTTTTTATAACTACTGTACATGAGATTAGAAGGAAAAGAGGCCTTTTCAGCACTATAAAGGTAAAGGTTTCCCTTGCTCAAAAGCCAGTCGTATCCGACTCTAGGGGTCAGTGCTCATCTCTGTTTCTAAGCCGAAGAGCCAGTGCTGTCTGCTTCTGCAGACGTTTCCATGGTCATGTGGCAGGCATGACTACACACCGGAGCACATGGAACACTGTTACCTTCCCACCGAAGTGGTCCCTATTTATCTACTTGCAATTTCTTGCTTTCAAACTGCTAGGTTGGCAGGAGCTGGGACAGAGAGGGGAGCTCATTCCGTCCTGCAGTACTTGGGAATCGAACTGCTGACCTTCTGCTTCCCAGTCGGCGTCTTAGTGACTTGAGCCACTGCAGTATAGAAAGTACAAAAAAGCAGTCCATACTGGTTAGAAAGGGTTTATTCTGATGCAGTAAAATAGAATAACATGAAGATTTAACAATCTCATTTTCAGTTGCAAGAATCGAGCACTTGAAGCGGATCACATGCCCTGCATTCTTTTGGTTAAATTCACATTCCACAATTTGATCCTATTTCTTAGAGGTTTTTTTAACAGAGTTCAGAGAACACAGAAAAGGATAGATGTAGTACTCCACCAGGACATTAGCGTAGACCAGTGTTTTCCAGCCTTTGGTTTTTGGATTTCCCAGAAGCCTAAGTCAATTCCCCAAAGCACTGATCAGCCAATGTACTGACTTAGGATTTGGGGAATTGATGTTCCCCTATGGGGCATGTGCCCCATGTTGGGGAAACACTGGAGTAGGCTAATGATGCAGCATTATAGGAAGTCATCTACTGCTTAGAGAATGTTTCCAGACTGAGCCGTAAGCAGCTGGCGGTCTCTTTACCATTTCCTATAACTCTTTGGTTACTATTATTTGTTTTCCCCTGTATCTGAATTTGCTTTAATGAGCTTCGATCATATATCCCAGCGCCTGCCAACCTAGCTGTTCAAAAGCAAGAAATTGCAAGTAGATAAATTGGTACTTCTTCAGCGGAAAAGTTAACAGTGTTCTATGCACTCTGGCATGTAGTCATGCATGCCACATGACCACATAAATGTCTGCAGATGCAGAGAGCCCTGGCTCTTTGGCTGTAAATGGAGATTAGCACCATCCCCTAGAGTAGGACGTGACTAGCTTTCAATCAAGATAGACCCTTAGTTTGCCCTACTTTGCTACCTGAGTCGCCATGGTGAGTGGGCGGTGATATAAATTTAAATAAATAAATAAATAAATAAATAAACAAATAAATAAATAATACAAATGCAATGTATATATCCTAAATGAGGGGTTCTCAACCTTTTGAAGTAGGGGGTCGGGTCATGCTCCCTCAGACAGTTGGTAGGCCAGACTTGGTGGTCCAGTCACTGCCTCTGCCACTGGAATTGGCTGCAGACTCGTTTATGTATTTACAACAGCCGTAAATGAGCCTGCAGCTGTCATATATGTGTTTATGACAGCCATAAATGAGTCTGCGGCTGATTCTGGTGGCACCATCAGCCATGGCAGCAGCGGCAGGATGGAGGATGTAGGCCAGTTGATTTGGTGCCACAGGCCAGATCCAGCCCACAAGCCATAGGTTGAGAACCCCTGCCCTAAAGTGATGGCTGCAGAAACCCAGCACTGCGAAAAACAAAGTAGAGATTTATTGTATCAAAGACCTCTTTACCTTTGCTGAGGTTGAAGGATAATGTCTCCTGATGGAAAGACTGTTCCACTCATTTCTATAGTGGGATGTAATTGTGGTTAATTGTCCCTTTCTTTGTTTGTCCTCAGCATGCTTAACTAGTAAGCACATTATGTCACAATCTACCTCTGAGTGTCCTATATCTACAAAATCCTGAAAAGGGCCACCATTAGTCAGCATTGACTTGATAGTATGCAGTTAACTACAGGATCACCTGAGCTGGATACTGCCTTATTTTAGGACAGAGGGTTATTTGTAGCTTTTTTAAAAAATTAAATCAAGAACATTTTTTTACAAATCTGTGCTCCTTAGAAGGTCAAATTGTAAAGATGAAGCTTATGTACTTTGGACATCAAATGAGAAGAGAGGATTCCCTTGAGAAGGCCTTGATCCTGGGAAAGGTGGAGGGCAAAAGAAAAAGGGGCCGGCCGAAAATGAGATGGCTAGATGGTATAGTGGATGCAATGGGAACGGAGCTGGGTGGGCTGAGGAGGATGGTGGAGGACAGGGGTGCCTGGAGGGCGGTGGTCCATGGGGTCGCGGAGGGTCGGAATCAACTGTGAGACTTGAACAACAACAAAATCATACATGATTAGCAGCATTCATATTTTAATAAGCTCTACAAAAGGAGATTGTTGGGATTCATCTTCTTAAAATTGGATGTTGGGGGGGTATGTGTTTATTATGTGTAAAGGTTTCTGTTGCTAAGCAAGCCTAGATTTCTTTCCCACCTCTTCCTTTGATCCACGTTCGTCCCAAGAAGTCAGATCTCCCACCCCTCCTACCTCTGGAAATGTCTGTTTTCTCACTGGGCCCAGCTTTGAACCTCAGAATTCCTAGCCAGCTCACTTTTGAATAATAATACGTATACAAAGGAAAAGAAGGTGTAAAGCATGAATTGTATGGTAGGGGTTTGGGGAGGTATACATTGTTTAATACTGGAAATAAGAATGTGGGTCTTTCTTCCCCACTGAAAAGAGATATATTTTCTCCTTGGGGTATTTTTTGTAGGGCTAACGCAGATGGTGAAAGCCTCACAGATCAGATTCAAAATACCTCCTGTCTCCTAACTAACTAACTAACTAACTATCTACCGTAGCTAACTAACACTTTCTTTCTTTGCTTCCTCTTTTTCCCCTTTGGGTGTTGAGGGAGATGCAAGGTTCTTGCTTTGGCCCTTGTAGCGGCCTCCACCAGTGTTATCCGGTGTTCTTGTAATATTTCTTAATATTATCTCTCCACCTCCCTCTGGGTCAGCCTCATGGTCTTTGTCCTTCTCCTCTTTCCACATATGCCTTGTATGGTATGGAATTCCAGGGCATTATCTCAAAAAGGGCAAACCACTTTACTTGTTGTCTCTGTATGTAATTTACGATTGATTCTATTCCAATTATTTCCCTTACAATCTCTTTCCTGATTTTATCCCTTCTTGTCACTCCAGCAGACTAACTAACTAACTAAATATTACAAGCAGTTCCTTCTGTCATGCTGTTACCAAGATATAATAATAATAATTTCATGTCAGAAATCATTATGGGTTGAAAGGATTTTTGCAGAAGAAACTGCTCAGGGAACACCCAAATGAGGCTCCTTTTATGTCCCCAAGAGCTGGGACAGAGACGGGCGCTCAAGCCATCATGCAGTACTGCTGACTTGCCAGGCTTCCAGCTGACAAGGTGAGCTTCTTAACCACTGAGCCCCCACAGTCCCGACCAAGAGATGACCACAGCAGAGAGCTTTGTATTTTGCTTTTGTAGGGGCTAATGGTATTTCCAGACCAGGGCCAATATCTATCTGAAAAAAATTGGCCATAGAGTCTTCTCTAAGACCGAGGGCTCCTATTTATCTTATCCTATTTACCTTAACTGTTTTGAATTGTTTGCAAATAACTCACTCTCTTTCTAGTACAGTATCTTGAATTTGCATGAATCCTCCAGGTTTCTTTTTTCAGCTATAGACGACTTTTCAATGTTTTGCATCTTTCAGACTTTCCTTTCCATTAATTTCTCTCTTCTCTCCATATGTTTCTCTGCATTCCAGATTCTTGGGTTATCTCTTTTTCCCCCAAGCCCAGTACACCAGGCTATCAGTTCTTAATATCTTTATTCAGTACCCTCTTTTTCTATGAGTAGTAGCATGTTCTGTTTACCTGCACTTTGGGTAGGATAGTAGGGTTGCAGACATTATCTCAAAGGTGAAAACAAACAAACCACAAATGAGAGATGTTTGGAATACCCATAGTTTAAGGTCAATGTCTTGGTGTCCCTTTCTCAACAGTCAGTCATGTCTGATTCTAAGGTGCGGTGATCATCTCCGATTACAGCCAAAGAGCCAGTGCTGTCTGCATCTGCAGACTTTTCTGTGACCATGTGGGAGGCATGACAAGATGCTGGTGGGCATGGCATGCTGTCAACTTCCCACCAAAGCAGTACCTATTTATCTACTTGCAATTTCTTGCTTTCAAACTGTTAGGTTGCCAGGAGTTGGGACAAATTTATTTATTTATTTGTTAGACTTGTATGCCACCCCGCTTGCAGAGTGATTCTGGGTGGTTAACAAAGATACAAGTATACAATTAGAGTCACAGATTGGACATCATCATAAATCGTCACAGTATCAATAATCCAAAACATCACAGTATCACAATATCGTCACAGTATCAATAAGTATCAATAAGTATCAATGTCAGGTAACAATCAAAAGTATCAATATCTCAGTCAAGTTTTACAAAAAGGTATTACAAAAAAAAAAAAAACCTAAGCAAAAACAGAAATCACATTTGCTAAATCCCACAGAAAGTGACTGAGAAAAGTCCATAGCAGACACCAAATCATCAACTACGTCTTCAGCTATCTCCTTTGGAGAAGAACAGTATTTTCTCTAAGTTCATGTTGTGTATTTATTTTTACATTTCACTGGGGTATGTCAAGTTATATCTCATCACAGAGCCTGATGTAATCTGAGGCAAATCAGATGCATGCATAAATGAATTAAGGATTGCTTTCTTTTCTAAGACAGCTCAGAAGCTCTTTGGGTTTTAGGCAAATAGCTGACACATCCCTGACACCTGTGTCCACTGCATAAGCAGCTGAATATGCATTTCCCCCAAACTATTTCTTTCTATGGATGATGTTTACAGATTCCAAAGCAAAACAAACTCGGGTTTCTTCTAGAAATTCCGGACATTTACACAATGTCCTACCCAAACCTTACATCCTTGTTCGCTTTTAATTCCCAAACCTGTCCCCATATCAGCTCAACTGGATAGGAAGAGCATACTTATTGACACAGACATCAAATTATTCAAATATTTAAAATCTTCATAGCATGAAGATGTTGGAAAAGTATAACTGCACTGATGCGTTATAGGAGCTATGACTAAAAGATGTTAAAATTAAACCATGGTTATGCTTTCATTTGTGATAAGCAGACAGTGCAAAAACTCTTATACATATCAGTAAAATAATGTTATTACTTCATTATTTCCAATTTATCTCACACACTACATATATTCAGACATAGAAAACATGGAGAATCATATAAGGGGTGTGTGTGTATTATGCATACTGGCTTTAGTACCATTATTTTTGCATCAATCTAATCCAGGGGTTCTTAACCTTTTAAAGCCGTGGGGTACTCAGACGGCTGGGTGGGCTGGACGGGTGATTCCACCACCGTAAACACTGCTGTAAAACAATGCAATAAAATGCATCTGTGGCTGCCATAAAACATGTCTGTGGTTGTCGTAAATGCATTTATGATAGCCGTAGGCATATTTACAGCTGTCGTAAATGCATCCACTTCTAGTGGTGGTGGCTGCAGCGACACAGGCCACATGATATATCTTGTGATGCTGCTTAAATTTCCTGGACTGGCCCAAAATGCTGCACTAAGGGTGTGACTAAATCAGATTACAGTTGTTTAGTTCTAACCAACTAGGTCAGAGATATCTATCAGAGGGTACTTTCTGGATTACCCACTTAAACCTGAAGGTACTTATTCTGTTACCGGATAAACCCTGTTAAATTCTAGAACCAAGGAAGCAAACACTTCTGATTCACTAAAACGTATATTGAATTTAAATATATTACTTATTTTTTCCAGTTTCTGATCAGTAGTAATGTTTTTGAGATTAGGAACCTAGTAATTACAAAAATGAAACAAAATGAGAACAACAAATTAAGCCTCTAGCCATGCCAACTAAACCTTTATAGTTGATTTTGCTCAGTGTTGCTCTCTGATCTGTATAAGAACGCTCCCTCCCCCCGCCCCCGAATTACATCTATTTATTCCACTGACACCTACCACTGAGAGAGATAATCCATGACAGGCACAGTTGCTGTCGAACTTGGCCAACAAGCAGCTCATGACTCAACCAACAGATGTTTCAGCAGCTTAGGTCAAAGGGAACTTATGGACACCGTGTTTCCCCCATTCCTTTTATTTCTAGACTGAACGCCAGGAATAACAACACCAGGTACAAACATTTGACCTAACCAGTAGTAGAAGCAACTGAACTAAAGCCCTGAGGAGATGAAAAGGCCAAAGCATTAGTCTGTTGAGCCAGCAAGCTGGCTAAAGTCCAGTATTACAGGCATCTCACAATATGATTGTACTCGTGGAATTTAGGAATAGTGCTGTGTAGCTATTTGATGGTCTGTGTCTGAGCTTATGCTCCTGACAGATACCCCTGTGAACAAAACCTCGCTGGGCAATCTTGTATGAATATTTCACTAGCAATCCCGCTTTTGATCTTTGTGGCATATGTGCATTTCACTTTATACCTAGTTTTGAACAGAATCAAATTTAAGCCCCTGTGAAATGGAAATGAAACAATCAACATAAGCCAGGGGGAGGGGAAGTTGGAAATTTAAATTGTTTTAAAATATAGCCATATTTATTTGTAGGGACTTAACCCATTCTAACTTCTGTTGTGTATATGTGTGTGTGTGTGTGTTCATTTGTGCATCTCCACACTGTTTTAGACACAATCACATTGGACTATTGGGTTTATTATTTTATGTCTGGGCCAGAAGATGCGGTAAAAAGAATATATTATACAATACTGTAGTCACCTTCAAATGACAGTACGAGATTAAATATGTAATTCTTCCTGCCTTAACCTCTGTCTTAATCTATTCTGATGATTGAATCATTATTTCCTTGATGAGAATTTGGAACATTAGAGTCTTTGAACAACCTTACATATGAATTGTGCACCTATTCTGCTCTGACCCAACGTAAGGATTACTTTTGAGATTTAGCCCAGAAGCTGACACTTAGTTTATGTCCCTCTGAAATACTGCTTTGCTTCTTGTGCAGCATTTTTGAATGAATGAGGCTGTACTTTCCCCTAATTCTTGTAAATACCCGCCCACCAAAAGAAAGAAATAATTCCTGTAGGCTGTTCTGGTAAAAAAAGTGGTACAAGTGGCTGAGCACTTTGGATTAGTTATCACTTACTAGTTTTTGGCTATTCATGAGATGGAAAACAATAAATAAATGATTTCCACCCCCCACCCCCCAATTGAGATGAAAATCAGCAATGGGTTTTATGATTTTCAACTCTTAAGGTCTCATATAATTAGATTCTAGTAAATTAATATCAAGTGAGTATAACTACTTACAGTATGAGGGGCAAGAGAATACAGTTAATTCCTATGCGAGGATACTGATTGAAATTCATATTTTTTTTTAAATGAACAACAACAACAAAATCTCGTCTATAGCATTCTGTCAAAATTAAGTGGACCCCATGGACCACTGTCCGCCAGGCGCTTCTGTCCTCCACCATCCTCCTCAACTCGCTCAGCTTTGTGCCCATTGTGCCTACAATACCATCTAGCCATCTCATTTTTGGCTGCCCCCTTCTTCTTTTGCCCTCCACCCTTCCCAGCATCAAGGCTTTCTCAAGCGAATCCTCTCTCCTCATTTGATGTCCAAAGTACTTTACCTTCATCTTTACTATTTGACCTTCAAGGGAGCAGTCATATAATTAGATTCTAGTAAATTAATATCAAGTGAGTATAACTTACAGTATGAGGGGCAAGAGAATACGGTTAATTCCAATGCGAGGATACTGATTGAAATACATATTTTTTTTAAATGAACATCAAATAAAAATGAAGGCCAACTATAGGTTTCTTAATTTTGACAGAATGCTATAGACAAGATACAATTAATTAATGAAAATTCCAACAAGTTTCATCCATTCTTAAAATTATCCTAAATATATTTAAATGTGGGTTTAAGTTTTTTTGGAGTGTAATAGCAATAGCAATTGCACATATATACTACCCGATTGCGCTTATTGTACTCTCTGGGTGATTCACAAGTTAGTTTAGCATTTTGGCCCCAATATGCTGGATACCTATTTTACTGACCTGGGAAGGACGGAAGGCTGAGCCAATCTTGACCCCCTCAGGATCGAATTCATAATGTTTTGGGTGCAGCATAGCAGTTTAACCACTGCACCACCAGGGATGAATAATGTTATTCATCCACATTTTTGTGGAAGTATATCATCACCATAATGAATTATTAATTTCAGTGACATTTGCAGATAAATAATTTTCCTTCTGGATTAATTTGGTTATTTCAAATAGAGGCACACTGAGCTAAAGCAGTATTAGTGATATTTAAAAAGATCAGATCAAACTTGGATGCAATGTCAGGTGTGCACTAAACAATTGAATCTAATACAGTAAAACTTTGGATAATGCTAACACTTGGTTCCACAAGTCTTAGTGTTATCCGATGCATGCATCAGATAACATTAAAATCCTATGGGATGCATTGGATAACATTAAAACTCCATAGAGATACATTGTAACTGGCACCGATGCATCCCATAGGATTTAACGTTATGCGATGCAATTTTTTCCCAGATTGCTTAAGGTTATGTGGTTTTAGCGTTATCTGATGCAAGCGTTATCTGAGGTATTGCTGTAATCCTGTTAAGATAAATAGGTCCTCCTTCTTCTTGTTGCTAGGATTTAACTATTTCAAACCTACACCCTTTGAGAAAATATACCCTCTTGTTAGTATCGATCCATCTAACATCAGGAGAGAAGTAGCAGTGGGCGGCGAGAGAACTATGCAAAAGAATGACCCTCAACATCTTCTGAATGGAGATGAACCTCAAGTCCAGTGGCTCAGATCCAGGAAGAACTTAATGGCAAGAACAAACATTCTTGAGTGTACACAAAAGCAAAAGCAAATTAAAAGTTGGAGGCAGGAGCTCACTGAGAAAGATGATTAATAAATAAACAAAAGGGCGGTACACTTGACCTATTATTTGTTGATGGATACACAGTCAATCACAAAAGGAGGATATAGCTGAGGAACTCAACCTCCCCTATGTCACTTGGAGGACTCTGAATATGCTCAGGGTAGGAGTCCCTAAATGTAAGACCAACATGCTCAAGTGGGGGCTGCTGGAGGACAACAACATGCAGTGTGAATGTGGAGAGATAAAGAATCCGACTCATTTACTGGTTTGCTGATCACTGCCAGAAACAGGTACTGATGAGGACTTAAGTTTGGCCAATGACAAAGCCAAGAAAGTGGCTTCATTTTGGCAGTCCAGGGTTTGATTGGGACATGAAAGAAGAACAATTCCAGGCATGTCTTTTGTGATTGACTGTGTATCCATCAACAAATAATAGGTCAAGTGCACCACCCTTTTGTTTATTTATTAATCATCTGGTAAATAAGCCACTCTGTATCCTGCCCACTGCAGCAATATTTGTGATGTAATTTGTTTGGATGCCCAAATGTCACCAACGTTGATTGTAAGAGATAAAAAATGCACTTGCTCAACACACCCAGCTTTGGGCTAAAATGCAAGCATGAAATCTCTGGTTTATTTTTGTAATAATGTTTACAGCTGCTTAATGACCCTGAAAAGGTTCAGGAGTCTGGTGCTCTGTATTTCTTAACAGGAGCATATTATCACATCATAACAACCTTAGTTAAGCAGTCTCTCGGCTACCACAATAAGAATCATATTTAACAAAGTTTTGCCATCTATTCTACAAGGTTTCCTCGGTAATACCCATCTGAGCGTTACTCAGAGCTAAGTGGATGTTGAAAGGCTGAGAGCGAAATATAATTTGGGCAACCAAGAACAATCACAATGGCTGAATGTGTAAAGTAAAATAATAATAATAAAAGTGGGACTCTGGAGTTACTCAAAAATACCTAGAAATTTAGATGACCTTAATGTTCCATGGGAGTAGAACCACCGAGTAAACATATCTATGTAAAAATTTCAAGGATATTATCTAAAGAATGTACTAAGCCATTGCCCTGGGCTTAGGGCTTCGTTAGATTAGATTCTGATTCCACATCTAGAAACAGTGCACACCCCTAAGAAAAAGGCTGTTTATTCTAGCATGAGCTTGCCTCAGTCTACATTTAGCAAACCAACTACTGTTTCCTTTGTAATTGACCAGCTAGGCAATAGGCACAGTGTTGCTTGCATGTTTGATGACTCAGATACCTAGCACCAAAAAAAATGTGTAGCTTGGAGAGATACAGTTACAAGAGCTGGAAATTAAGCCTTTTCTTTTTACGTTGACCTTCAGACGATAGGATGGTATCTTCGTCAATTACCTGTTTTTCAAAAATAATGAAGTCAATCCTATATTTGCTTTGGGGCATGATTAAAATGTTTAGGATGTATCATTGGAACTATCAAACTTGAGAGTTCATTTCTCAACATCCAGATTTCTAGAGCAGGGACTGGGCAACGTGTGCCTTACAGATAGTGTTGGGGAGCTTACTCCTGTCAGCGATAGACACTAGAGCAGTGGTGGTGAACCTATGGCATGTGTTCCAGAGGTGGCACTTGGAGTCCTCTCTGTGGTCAACTGTGCAGTTAGCCCAGCACAGAGTTTGCCCCGCCCTTCTGCCCAGCAGCCCAATGGGAGTGCTTCCTCCCTCAGCACAAAGTTCACCCTTCCCTTCTGCCCAGCAGCCCAATGGGAGCATTTCCTCCTCCCCATTGCTATGTTGGCACTTTGTGATAAATAAGTGGGTTTTGGGTTGCATTTTGGGCACTCAGTCACTAAACGGTGCGCCATCACTGCACTAGAGTGCAGACTAGTGGAGTGATGGTGAACCTTTTAGATGACCATGTGGCTTGATGCCTCATTGCAACAACATGATCAAATTATTGAGATTTGATGTTCTTGTCTGCAAGACAGAAGTCAATGCAAGTATTAAGAAGTTGCCCCCAATGTTCCCTTATGGTAGCAGGAAGTTTGACACTCCGTGGTTAGTTTCCATGTATGCCTATACCAACTGCCAGGGGAGGAAGAAGCAAGGGCAGGATGAGGACTTTGCCGCCCCTCCCCCTGTGCCCACCCCAACATATTATAATATAATGTAATGTATTTTCTGAAAGCCACCCTGAGTTGCCACGGCGAGTGGGCGGCAATATAAATTTATAATAATAATAATAATAATAATAATAATAATAATAATAATAATAATAATAATAATAATAATAATAATAATAATAATAATAATAATAATAATAATAATAATAATAATGGTTAGCCACAGCTTCCATTAGCAGCAGAATCAGAAAATGTGGTTAACACTTATTCAAGTGTATGTGTGAATGCATGAATTGTTATATTAATGACAGGTATGTGTAAGTTCTGCTCCTGAATGTTCCTCTTATGCAGAAGTTGACCCCAACATATTGTATTGTAATGTAATGTAATGTATTGTCTGTAAGCCGCCCTGAGTCGCCACGGCGAGTGGGCGGCAATATAAATTTGAACTAATAAATAATAATAAATAATAATAAGTCAAGTACACATCCATGCATTGACCATGAAGTCTGAAGAGGATCCTGTAAGTGTGTTTATTGGAGTGTGGTTTCCTCTGTAATCATTTTACATTCTCTTCTTCAGAAATAAGTCCTCAGTGCACAAAGATCTATATGAGTTCCAAGTGCATCATAGGATGTATGCATGCATCTCCATTGCCACATAAATAAAGCTTTTCATGTGACCTAGTGAACATCTGCATAGGGCACCCACTTGTGCTCAGTTTAAACAAGCCAACTTTAACACATTAGTGTCAAGTATAGTTTGTCAGTGCATATATAAGAAACAATAACAATAACATACAAGGTAGTTGTACTAGATGTACTATTTTTTAAAATGTGAAAGTGCAGGAAATAGCAGGAATGTCTCCATGTTTATGGTCATTGTCATTGGCTGCAACTCTTATCCGAGAATGTATTTTTCCTGAAGCAGGGAAAATGGCATTAGCATGAATTTCTTTAAGGTGGATTTAGTGGTGGGCTTCAAAAAAAATTTTACTAACACACTGTGGATGTGCCCATGTGACTGGATGGGTGTGGCCTGTTGGTCATGTGACTGGGTGGGCATGGCCTGGAGGTGGCTGGGGAGGTCTTGAACAAAGGGGGGAATGGAGCCTGCCCCCTCCGAATCAATTTCCCCCTTCATCCAAGGCTTTTCTGGGACTCCGGTTCACCCCGAAGCACCTCCCCAGCCATTCCGGAGTGACCGCGGATGAACGGGGGCCTGGAAAAGCCTTGGACAAAGGGGGAAATGGAGCAGTTCACCTCTGAAGACTCTTTTAGGATGAGATGGCTGGAGTAGGAAGGTGTGTTGGGCCATCTGGTTTTATTACTGGTACGCCCAGTACACTGGTGGATCCCACACTGTGATCATGGAGCCATATCCTGCAGCACACATGAAATGGACTGCAATGGACTGCCACAGCCTTGAGGATATTACCATGTTGCACCTTCAGAGCCAGCACATCTGGCATGACCTCTTTTGCCTCCATGACCATTGGGAATCAGACTTCCTCCTTTGCTCATTTTGCCATTTGGCCCAATATGATGGTTTCCAATGGCATTTCCTCCACTGAGAGGACCATCACCCTACCTAAAGGGGCTCATCCACCCATAGCCGTTGGCCCCTTTAGGGAGTCAAGTTATTTACCGCCGCCCAACACTCGGCGTCGAGTCACTGGCTGTATGGTCTACTCCATTACTGTAGCAGGATGTCTGGCCAGACGTTTATAGTAGAGAAAGATTTTTTTTTAAGGACAGACCTTACCTGATTGGATAACATCTTGTTATTCAGTCACATTTTAACTTCTTAGAAGAAACAGTTTGTGTAGTGCTAGAATTGAGTTTTTATGCATGCATTTTTTCCCTCTTAAATTGATGGGAGAAAACGGCAAGGAGAGAAGATTATTATTAGGGTCAATTACGCTGACCAGCACTGAACACTCCTGTTTAAAAAACAGCGTTGAGTTTTAATTTTCTGCAGCGCACAGTTTGTAGGTACCATCTGTACTCATTATTGTATATTGAGAAAGTTATTAAAAATACTTAAACTTGTTGAGGCTTCCTGTGACACTTTTCCTGGCTTTAATTGGGTTTTATCGAGTTCTAGAAAAGAGTTCTTTTAAAAAGCTAATCAGAGTCCCTAACATCCCTGTCTTTTGCACAATTGCAAGTTCGGCTTGTTGGCTACAATGAAGCACCTTTTCCCAAACACAAATGATCTGGATGACAAATTAAGGGAGTAATTTATGCATCCTTAGGTGGGCACCATTTCCAAATGATGGAGGAACAATTGCTTTGTAACATAAGGGTTAAATCTTAATCTCAGAGGTTTGCAAAGCTGCTAGTCGCAGTCTCCTTAAAATTTAATATACCTCGTTAATGCTTACTTGCAAACACTGAAGGATTTTTATGATTATAATCATGTGTTACAGCACCTAGTACTGTTTCTAAGCCGCATACTAATCAGCTTAATGAGATATTACTGCACTTTTTGTTGACTAAAGCAAAATCCTTTTTATTGTTCGAAAGCTTGTCCTTTACTTTATTTCCCCCCAACATTATCTTGTTTTATTGTGTACCAGTAAATATCATGCCATCTTTTCTCCCCGCCCCCATCAAATCATAAAACCATCTTTCTCATTGTGGAATGTGGAATGTATTGAATATGTTTAATGGGACTGAAAGTTTTATAAATGGATTTCTAATTTTGTTTTTTAAAAGGAAGATGAGCAAGATGCATAACATTTCTCTTTTATATAGATTGGAAAATGTAAACAGGTGCAGTTTCACAGGAAAGGGGAGACTGAATGCAGTTGAAAGCTTGATGCTACTTATTTAAGAGCTAGATATTCAAATTGGTAATGTGTTCATTTTTAAATCCTAATTAATACATGCAATCAAAAATATGCGGGTGATGAAGGCCTTGTATAATTAAGAGAAAGCATAATCACAATTGTACACTATACACTTGACATTTAATATACATTTTTTGGTTTGACTGAAGTATTACCACATGTTTCAATGCAAACTGTTTTTGGAGGGTTTGCAGGAAAAAAATGGGACTCACTCAAAATCTAAATTTCTTCTTCATTTTTTAGGAATGGAGGAAGCTAGTTTGTGCCTTGGTGTTTCTTCAGCTGTATCGGAAGCTGATGCCCACCTCAACAACTCCATTCTGAATGGCCAGTATTCGATGAGCCAGAAGCTACATCAGATAACATCCCAGCTTAGTCATGCATTTCCAGAGCTTCAGAACAGGCAAAATCCTGAGGAGAAGTCAACCACACACTTAGAAGACAAGGGCCATGTGTCCATTGCAAACCAGCCCATCAGCAGTCAGATGGCCTTGTTAGCCAACCAGCTTAGCAGAGAGGTTGACACGACTTTGAATGGAAGAGTTGACCTGCAGCAGTTCTTAAATGGACAGAACTTAGGCATCATGTCTCAAATGAGTGATATAGAGGACGATGCTCGGAAGAACAGGAAATACCCATGCCCTCTGTGTGGGAAGCGCTTCCGCTTTAACAGCATCCTGTCGCTCCACATGCGCACCCATACAGGAGAGAAACCTTTCAAGTGCCCCTACTGTGACCACAGAGCTGCTCAGAAAGGAAATTTGAAGATTCATCTGCGTACCCACAAGCTTGGCAACCTTGGCAAAGGCCGCGGGAGGGTTCGGGAAGAGAACCGGCTCTTGCATGAGCTGGAAGAGAGGGCTATCTTGCGAGACAAGCAGATGAAAAGCAGCCTTCTGCAACCGAGACATGACGTCAAAGCACACCCTCTTTCTCAGCCTCCACCTCTTCCTAACTGCAATTTGTCTGTGCCTGCCAACCACAGCCAGCCTGATCTTTCCAACCGTGTTCCCTCTCCAAAGCCTGCCAGCATACAGGAAGAAGTGGTAGCCACAGCGGCAGGGTTTCGGTGCACCTTTTGCAAAGGAAAGTTTAAGAAACGGGAGGAGCTCGACAGGCACATCCGGATCCTCCACAAGCCTTACAAATGCACTTTGTGTGATTTTGCCGCGTCACAAGAGGAGGAGCTGATCAGCCATGTGGAAAAGGCTCACATCACGGCAGAGTCAGCTCAGGGCCAGGGCTCAAATGGAAACGGAGAGCAGGCTGCCAACGAGTTTCGGTGTGAAGTGTGTGGTCAAGTCTTTAGCCAAGCCTGGTTCCTCAAAGGTCACATGAGGAAGCACAAGGATTCCTTTGAGCACTGCTGCCAAATCTGTGGGAGACGTTTCAAGGAGCCTTGGTTCCTTAAGAACCACATGAAGGTCCACCTGAACAAGTTATCTGTGAAAAGCAAATCCCCCAGCGACACAGAAGTACCCGTCTCTATCAGCAGCATGTCACAGGAAGCCCATGCCAACTTGTATTCCAGATACTTGTCCTGCTTACAAAGTGGCTTCCTTCCTCCTGACAAAGTAGGGCTTGGTGAACAGAATCAGACTTACAACAAAGGAGAACTTCCCATGAAAGAAAGAGAAGTTCTGGGCAAGCTCCTCTCCCCTATTGCTGGCATTGGCCACAGTCTTGTTGAAGGAGACAAACACTCTCTATTGGGATGTCTTAACCTTGTGCCTCCTCTCAAATCCAGTTGTATAGAGAGGTTACAGGCTGCAGCCAAAGCGGCCGAGATGGACCCTGTGAACAGCTATCAAGCTTGGCAGCTCATGGCAAGAGGAATGGCCATGGAACACGGTTTTTTGACTAAAGAGCACCAGATACAGCGGAGCCATGAAGACACTTTGGCAAACGCTGGAGTTTTGTTTGATAAGGAGAAGCGGGAATATGTGTTAGTAGGAGCAGATGGCTCCAAGCAGAAAATGCCTGCTGATTTGGTTCACAGCACTAAAATGGGCAATCAGAGAGACTTGTCAAACAAACTAGACCCTTTGGAAGGCAATAGAGATTTTCTGTCTCACGGTATGAACCAAGGGCTCGGTTATAACATGCAAAGCCACAGCAACATGAAAGAGAAGCCAACCGAATGCCCCGACTGTGGCAGGGGTTTTAGAACATATCATCAAGTTGTCGTTCATTCCCGAGTCCACAAAAGAGACAGGAAAGTAGAGGAGGAAATCATTCAGGGAAGCATCGAAGAACGCCGTGGGTCAGGAAGTGATCAGGAATCTCAGTCCGTCAGCCGCTCAACAACTCCAGGGTCTTCTAATATTACTGAAGAAAGCGGAATGGGTGGAGGCCTCTCACAGGCAGGAAGTGCACAAGAAGACAGCCCACACCCGTCTTCACCTTCTTCCTCAGGTATGTGCATTACTTTTTTGTTTCCCGACTGAAACCATTTGAATAATTCTTCCAAACTTTCTCATGCTTGCAGATGTTAATAAAACCACAGTGCTTCCTTTTTTTAAAAAAAAAAATATCCTCAGAGTCAGGAACTTTAACTGTCCTCGCATTGCGTCTTTTGGTTCTTGAAGAAGCGTTATTTTTGTTTGTTTGCTTGCTTGTTTTCTTGTTCTGTTCTCCAGTGTTACATTTATCAGGCACTTTAACTCTTCCCCTTATGGTAGTACTATCTAATAGTTGTTGTTTATTAAGATAAATTATGTATTGAAGGATGTGCCTTCTTTTTTTCTTAATTCATTTAAAAAAAAACTTTCAATCTCAAATTCTTTCCCATGGATATCTTCACTTTCAAGTGAAAGAATAGAATAAGCCCAACATCAGTTCAAGGAGTCTCAAATTTAGATTCATAACTCTTGTGGCCGCTCTCATCACATGCATGCGATTAGCATTCAATAGGATGGTTTATGTACTTAGAATAAGTCTGACTTTTAAAGAAGCATGTGTTTTTGCTTTTATGTTAATGCATTAATTTGCAAAGATGTCATGCCAGTGCTATCAGTGTAACAATGTGAGGTTACTTCTGTTCACTTCTTCACTTAGCCTTCCCTGTAAGCCCAGTCTTGCTTCATTTTCCCAAGTCCTTATTCAGGGATGTGGCTAATTGATGTGGCTAATTGTTTAAGGCCATGGGCCTTAGATAGGCAAGGATTTAAGGACTATATGTGTTTGGATGAAAACCTGTACATAGCCTCTTAAAGTTCTGTGACTCTCTGTAGGCCAAGGGTGCCCAAACTTTTTGAGACATGGGCCGGTCACATGGTTCCTCTCACTGGAAGCAGAAGTAAAATGTGCCCATGCATGCACAAAACACTGCCGTAAATGCACCCACGGCTGTCATAAACACATTTACAACAACGTGGGGTTCTTTATGTGTTTTGCGCATGCATGGGCACATTTAACTTCCACTTCCAGGAGCTGGATTATTAGGCTCCATGGGCCGGTTCCAGCCCACAGGCCATAGTTTGGACATCCCTGCTGTAGGCTGTTCACTCATGAGTTTAAAAACACATGAAAGTTAGCAAGCATTTGCTTTTTTTAAAACAATCAATTGTGTTTAATTTTAACCTGCTGTGAAAAATAAAAGAGGAAAGAAAAATAATAGTTCATTGACGCTATCTCAATATTGAGTTTTCTTGGAGCAGTGAAAAAGAAAAGAAAGGTAAGATTTCTGGCCTCATCTCTCATTTCTAGACTCTTGAACTAATGGATAGTAAATTGAAAGTTATATCTTCTGCCCCTTTATAACAAAAGCACCTTCTAATATTGTAATCATTCTGCAGGCCTAACAACAGAGGAAATCATGCCATAACAAATACTCTGTTACTAATGGCAACATTGATTTCTGCAATCAGCCATTAAGTCTAGAAAATGAAAGACAGTTTGAGAGACCTTAAGGCATTACATTGCCCACTGTTAAAGATCTGGTAGCTGGCTGTTGAAGGTAATTCTTTTTAGGCTCACCCCCTCCCTTTGTTTCAATAAATATTTTAGTATTGAAGGCAATCCACTGTTACAGTTATTAAGTAGATGCCGGTTTATTTTTGCTGTTCTTGTCATGCTTCAGTATCCTCTGTTTCCAAGATTAATATAAAAGAAAAGTGTTCGTTTGGGGGTGGCTTATTATAAACCAGTAAAGAAACTCTTAAGACAAGTAAATCTGCCCTCTGCATTCCGCAGATTCCTATAGTACTTAATGCTGTTGTTTAAATACCCATGAAACACACGGACTACTCTTAGAACTATAGTCTCATTTACAATTTATTATCAGTGAAACAGATTTGAAGCCGTGTATGGGAACAGGGGAACAGTAGAGAACTGATTTTTTTACTATATGGTGGTTTGAATTGTTTTAAGAGGTTTGAAAATACAATATGACAATACAGTTGTACGTCGCTTAAAGAGCATAATGCGTTCCACAGGATTGCTCTTTCAGTGAAACACCATCGAAAGTGACCAATTATGTGTGTGTGTGTGTGGGGGGGATTGTGAACCCCAATTTATTTGTTAAACGAGTTTTTGGTTGGTTTTATTTGTTAAGTGAAGCGAACATTCAGAGAAAATTCTGCCCTTTAAGCGAGTTACTCTTTAAGCGAGGTGCTCTTTATGCGAGGTTTGGCTGTATAAAGATTTTTCTTTTCCATAGAAGTTTGCACTTGACAACATTCTAAACATGAAGGAGAAAAAGAAAATGTTTCCCTTTTTTTCTTTTTGGAATCACTGATTCCCCAAAGACTGGTCAACGTGTTTCTACCACGTGCTTTAAAAAAGTGACTGGAAAACAATGCATGTTAATGATTTTCTTAGTTGCTGTCACTGATTCCCCAAAGACTGGTCAATGTGTTTCTACCATGTGCTTTGAAAAAGTGACTGGAAAACAATGCATTTTAAGCATTTTCTTAGTTACTCTCACCCTGTGAAGGGTGACAGCTTGCCCAGAATGAAAGTGAAAATGTACCATAGTCAACAGGGCCCGATAGTAGCCTACCCCAGTAGATCAGGAGTTCTCAATCTTTTTAAGCCAGGGGCTGGGTCACACTCCCTCAGACAGCTTCAGGGGCTGGACAGCCATTTTGCCCTTCCTCCACTACATGGCACTTCCCGATGTGGTGGAGGTGGTGGTGGGCCACATGAAATGGGTGGGCCACATCTGGTCCATGGACCACAGGTTGAGAATCCCTGCACTAGATCCTTTTGTCTAATCACACAAGCGCTGGCATTCGTTTGAACCACAGTGGGTAACCTGTATTCCTCAACATAATTTTAGAAGCCCTAGGATCAGTTCAGACCTCTGAGAAAAGCAACTACACACACACACACACACCCAATAACGAAAAATAATCAGGGACAAAGAAGCAAAGCAATCACAGAGAAGGAAAAGATAGGGGTGTTAGAGAGAGGGAAAGAGGAAAGGTAGTATGATAAAGACAGGGATGCCCTCCTTTCTTTTGAATCTTGCTCCTTTTACTTTCACTTCTGGCTTCACTCATCCCTAAGACTACTTGAGATACTCCTTCCCTCAATAGAGGAATCATTGTCTTCTCCAGAGCATTCAGCATAATTCACCAAATTAAATCAATCCTTATTATGGTCCAAGACCAGCATAGTATAGCAAATATAGACGGTAAGAAGGAGATACTTAAAATATATTTTAGGAGGAGAGCATCTGTTCAGAGTTAAAGGAATATTAAAATTAGTATTTAACATTAACATTGCTATAACTACTACTAAGCCTATGATGCAGTGCTGCTGGTTTATTACTGGAAGGACCTGCCATGATTGTTCTTCTGATCCCACATGCTGTAGCACTAGAACCTGGCAGTGTTGCAGGTAAAGGCAGGGCTTTCAGAGCATAACTCATTTCAGGTTTTTTTGTCCCATTCTCATTTAAGCATTATTCAGTAGTCTCTTAACCTTAATCTGGTTTTCACCAGGTTATATAATTTACAGCATCATTAAATTCATTGTCGTCGTCGTCTCCTCCTCCTCCTCCTCCTCCTAATATTGAGGTAGTATTTATATATAGTAGTTCTAGTTCATCACAATTCATGTCCATTTTTGCCTTCTCTTGTGAAGAGGAATGTGTCTACAGGGAAGAATTTATCCTATATTTCAGTATTCAGATTCCCTCAACACGTTCGATGTTAACATCTCTGAATCAACCATTAACATTGGATTTGGATGTGAGACTTTCCTCAATAAAAACGAGAAAGTCATAGAAATGGAAGAAAAATCATTCTCCTGATTTGGATTCTTCAAATTCTGAAATGGAGTACCAATCTCATCATCCAACATACTCAAAATCAAACAGCTCGAGTCATTACTTGGATCCAGTAACTTCAAATGGATCAATATTAACATTGGATTCGGAAAGTGGGACTTAATTTCAAAGGTGAAGAGTCTGCATACAAGCAGGAATCTCTTCTCTCCACACATGCCATTCTCTATGTTGAGAAAGCAGTGAAAGAGAATTTTTTTTATGTGCTTCTCTAAGCATGCTGTAGAAGATTCGGTAATTTAATGTGCAAAACCGCTAGATTATCAGTGTTATTTTCTTGCTTACTACATTTCCTCCCTGTAAATCAGTACTTCTGTAATGCAAAATTTTCTGTTCTAACAACTGATGAAACATTCATTAATCTTCCTTGATATTGGGAATATTATATTATGATGCCCTTACTTTAAAAGTGCCAACTACACTTCTCTGTGTTATTCAATTTATGAAATGTAAAGTTTATAAAGATGGAACCCCAATAGGTTCAGTGACATTGATCCTAAACTTGTAACTTACACAGTGAATCCAGTTTTCAATTGTGTGGGTTGGATGAGTTAATTTCTAATTGTTTTCTTTGCTGCCTCTGAATGGAAATTTAGCATCTATATGATGAACCATGTCAGTGATGCAAGATATCAAATACTAACATATTAAACTTTTTCACCCGGTGAAATTGTGTTTTATTCATTTAACCTTAGCTCTTTTCACTTTATAATACTGTATCGGCCAGTTGAAAGTTCCCCAAGAAATAGAGATAAATCATTGCATACTTCTTGCTGCCTATGGGGGATAAACCTGCAGAATATGAAGAATGTCTGTGATTCCTAAAATTAAAAGGAAATAGACACTGACAGTCATTAAGAAATTACTACAGAAAGCACTGTTTAACCAATTTCTAAACCCATATAACAATGTCTCAGAACTTAATTTGCATCACTTGATTCCTTTTTTTGTTGCAAACTGGGTCAGTAGGGCCTGAGAAACTATTTTCCCCTCAATCTTAACCAATGAATTCTTTTTTTAAAGATATAAATTGGTGCTCTTAACATGATAGTAGTTTTGAATTCATCATTTAAAAAAAAACCCTTTATACACAGCGCCTCTTAGAACAGATCTCTAAAAGAAGGGCTTACAAAGAGTGGCAGTGAAGTCTTTTGTTATCTGATGTAATTCTTTGGAAAGGAGGATTGGGAATGGAGTGGCTGGTTTTTCTTTTTCTTTTTAAAAAATGTCTAGTTCAGGCTGAGAAGAAGAAAGGGTCAAGTTTGCAATCAAACAGTTATTGCAGAGATGTGTGATTGTCACTGGCTAGGCTAATGTGGTATGCAGCTGTTTGTTATGTGAGTAAAAGAATGTTTGAATCAGTGAACATGTGAAAACGACTCCAGTGAACCAGAAAATGTGTTTGTTCTTTGGCTCTCTAAACTGCTGAGAACTAAGCTGAAGATCAACTGCTAAAGCTTGGACCTTTTGACAAACGGAGAGGTCATATTTTCCAACAGAAAACAGACAAAACTGGTCACACAGATCATTTCCCTGTCTTTTGGTCTTTGTTTTCTAATCATTCTTACTGTTGTTCCCTGCTTCCAGTACAAGGGGAAGGTGGCAGAAAGTATCTGCCCGACAGGTGACTGTAAATCAACTCACCCCCTTTACTTGGGAGCAACTCTCATTTATTCAAACTGTGGCTCAAGTGGCTAAGGTGCTGAACTCGCTGACTGAAAGGTCGGAGTTCGATTCCTGGGTACTGCATGATGGAGTGAGTTCCTGTCTCTGTCCCAGCTCCTGCCAACCTAGCCGTTCGAAAGCAAGAAATTGCAAATAGATAAACAGGGACCACTTTAGTGGGAAGGTAAACGGCGATCCGTGTACTGCAGTGTCGAGGCATGCCTGCCATGTACCTATGGAAACATATGAAGAGGCAGAAAGTGCAGGCTCTTTGGTTATAAACAGAGATGAGCACTGAACCCTAGAGTTGGATACCACTGGCTTTCGAGCAAGGGCTGCTTTTACACATCTAATACAGCTTCCCTAATGGCTTACTGGTTATGATGCTGAGCGTGGAGACCTGAAGGTCGGGTTTCGATACCCGAGGACTGCACTTGGAGCCTCTTTCCGGCATCCCCTGAGCAGAGATTCTCCAGCAAAAATCCTTTCAACCCAGAGTAATCTCTGACACAAAATTATTACCATTCCTAATGAATTCAATGAACTTTATAACTACTTACCTACAGCTGGATTGTTCTCATAAGCTTGAAAATAAAGACTGCAAATACTTCATATATAATAACATCTATGCTTCATAGAAATGGTCTCCTTTTCCAGATAAACCAAGTACCCAGGGTTGTTCTTGTATTGCCCTTCTCTTAGTTCAATCAAAATAAGCTTTATGGATACTGGAAGAACACATGTCAGGCTTGTGCTCCACATACAGCATGTAGTTGTTTTGGACTCTTTGTATGAATCTGAACTGGGCAGATTTTTGCCTAGAAATTAGCACACAGAATAATTAAAATTTAACGTAGTAAGAAATGATACTGTTACAGCTAGTTGGGTAGTACCTTCTGCATTTGCCTATAATTTTGGTGTGGAGATAATTGAAGTCTTGATAGTATGAAAGGGGTAATTGAATGTACTGACCCTCCAGTTCATTAAATAAAGTAGGCCAAATTGCATGATCAATGGAAAGTACAGAGAATTTTTTTTAAAGGAAAGAGGGAAGGAAAATAAAATACTGTTAACTATAATGATTTATTCTTGTCCATAGTATTTCATGTTGACTTTGGCACAAACTGTTTGATCATCTGGTTTGGAATATTTTCAGTATTTCTGATTTTTCTATGGCAGCAAACTCCTTCTTAAACAATGCATTTTAGTCTATATTTATGCCCATTGACAGAGCATAAAAAACGCTTTTGTACTGGACAACACTGCAAAGATATAGGACAGAAAATGTCATGATGCTTTTCTTTCTTTCTTTCTTTCTTTCTTTCTTTCTTTCTTCACAGTGATGATAATCAAATATTCTATGTGAACAAAAACAGGCAAAAAAATTTAAAGTCAGAGGATTAAGATCTTCATTTTTTTTGCTTGCACATTCCAATTGTTCTTAAAATATTTGGCAATGTCAATTAGTAACTGAGCAGAGTTAGCTGATGAACACAATTTTCCACTAGACTGAGCACCCTATTGTAGTCGAGCTAACAGCAGATTTCTGAGGTCATTATCATTCCCTGGTAGCTTTGCCCAGCTGCTTCATGCTGCAAAAGCCAAACTTTATACTAGAGCTTTGGGATGGCACGCAGCAACAGGGGGTGGGAAGGGAGGAGTGGGAAGTTGGCTAAGAAGCTGGTGCGGGGGGGGGGGGAGATATTACCACCAGAGGAAATAAAATGCCAATGTTTCCAGGTGTTTTGAGGAAATCTTACTTATCACTTACGTCTCCTTTACTCTTTCTCCTGGTCCCTTTTGCTTTGTAATCCTGCCTAATCCCTGAAATGAAAAATTGAGGTTACACTGTTGTTTTTATTGGCTTCATGGGCTTCTATTGCTCTGTGATAAAAACAGAAGCCTTACTCCTCTAATAACCACTCTTTCTTTGGGTTTGGTCTTACCCTCTTTCCCCTAGTCTATCCCCCCCCCCCCACACTGCCAGTGGTTTAGCATCCTCACTCGGTTTATTTGCATCACAACGGTAAGAGATGATGAAACTCACAAAAAGGGATCAGCAACAAACTTGTTCCCATAGGAATTCAGAATGGAAGAAAAGCTTGCTCTGGGTTCTCCCGTCTACCAGTAGACCAAGGGCTGCTGGATTGTGTAGATATGTGTAATTAAAGGCAGAGACACCTACTTCTCCAGAACAGCAAGAATTTGTACTTGAATTTGTCTACCATAGCCCCGGTGGGGCAGTGGTTAAATTGCTGTACTGCAGCCAAAATGTTGCGAGTTCAATCCTGATCAGGGATCATGTTGACTCAGCCTTCCATCCTTCCAAGGTCAGTAACATGAGTACCCGAATGGTCCCTATTTATCTACTTGCAATATCTTGCTTTCAAACTGCTAGGTTGGCAGGAGCTGGGACAAAGACAGGCGCTCATTCCGTCCTGCAATACTCGAGAATCGAACTGCCAACACCCCGCCTTCCAGTCAGCATCTTAGCCACTTGAACCACTGCATTATGGGGTAGTATTCAAGTGTAATTGCTATTGCTACTTTTCCCTTCCCATTATCCCTCTTTTGCTTTTTATTGTGATTTTGAGATCACGTGACTGCAGGCAGGCACTGCTTTACACATTAGTCTCTGTGTTGTTCTTCGAACACGTTGGATTAGTTAAACAACAATAACCATTGTATCACCATATAAGAATGTGTTTCCTGTTTTAAGAATCCAGCCAGTCAGCTATACAGTAATACCTTGGATAACGCTAAGACTTGGTTCCACAAGTCTTGGTGTTATCTGATTTTTAGTGTTATCCGATGCATGTTAAAATCCTATGGGATGGATCGGATAACATTAAAGCTCCATAGAGATTCTCTGTAACTTCACAGGCTTTAGCGGTTGTTATCCGATATATCCCATAGGACCTTAATGTTATTCGATCCAATTCTCCTCTCCAGATTACTTAACATTATCTGATTTTAGCGTTATTCCGAGGTAAACGTTATCTGAGGTATTACTGTACCTTTCTTCTTTGCTACACTTTCCATTTTAATTTTACCGCCCAGTGAACGCACACCACCGTGTGACTAGGAGAAAGCTGAGCTTTCACCGGGAGGCTTGTGAAACACCAGTGCCCAGATTACTTTAAAGAGGTAATTCACTCTGTTACCTCCAGTAGTTGGAAAGTGAAACGACAGAGTCTTGTGCAGCTCTGAGTGACACTTATTTTCAAGTTTAAAATAGAACAGAATACACGTCCAGCATAAATGATTAATGGCAAGTGATAACAACAGCACAGCAAATAATGCAACAGTAAAAATGGATCAGAAATTCCTGGGCCACCTTGTACGATTGAAAGCTAGCAACCAGAATTATGCAACAGTAGTGTTACTTGTCACACACAAAATGTAATGCTTCAATGAGCTGTAGCATTGTTATTGAAAAGAACCATTGTTGCCCTTCTTCTCAAAAGTAGCTACAATAATTTTAATAGGGTACTGTTTGGTGTGTAAAATGCAAAGATATCTGATTCTTCCATATTGTTTTTCATGCACCTGTTTTGGTTTTCTTCATTAACTTTACCAGGGTTTTCTATTACTAGGAGTTATGGAGTCAAGTAGTCTCTGTTACAGAGAAGAGGACCATTTTATTGATAATGGGACATACTGGGGAAAGGAACTCTTCTATGTTCACGCCATACCTAACCACAATCCTCCTTATTGACATTCGGCATATTCTGTTTGAGGATCAGATCTGAGGAGGCCAGATTGCATATGTCGGGTAGAATGATTACACATATTGGCTAGAATTAATATAAGTCTTTGGAGAACATTCCATATAATTTTTGTGAAACATTATTGTTTACAGATATTGGGTGGTCCCTTAAGTTCTTTACCAAAATTAGCTGGAGCCACTGTCTTTGGCTTCAGTTAACTGGAGCCAATAACCCAAGAGTTCTCGACCTTTTAAAGCTGGGGGCTGGGTCACAGTCCCTCAGACAGTTTCAGGGGTCAGACAGGCCACAGGTTGAGAATCCCGGCAATAACCCATCAAACTAAATCTAGTTAACATGTTGCTTTAGGCAGCTATATGTTTGTCAGTGTGTAGATGGTGAACATTACATGGACAGTAAGGGAATATGTTTTACCTTATGATTATATATTAAATACCAGTATGCTGATGTACCTTTCCCTTTGACATTTCACTAGAGTCACCATAATGTTTTGGTTTTAGTGAGATGACAAGTCAAAATCTCTCTGTGTCTTCCCCATTTCCAGGAATCATACCTCTTGAAGCCCCCAAGAGGCATTTTTTCCTTCTGAAGCAAAGTGTCCCCACTGCACTTTGTTTTAGCAAAGGGTTCAGTGCTCATCTCTGTTTCAAAGCCGAAGAGACAGCGCTGTCTGCTTCTGCAGACATTTCCATGGTCATATGGCAGGTATGACTAGACACTGGAGCGCACAGAACATTGTTTACCTTCCCATCTAAGTAGTCCCTCTTTATCTACTTGATATTTCTTGCTTTCATACCGCTAGGTTGGCAAGAGGTGGGACAGAGACGAGAGCTCATTCTGTCCTGCAGTACTTGGGAATCGAACTTGGGAAATATCCCCTTACTCCATAGCATTTTCCACTGAAGGACACCCCAGGGATGTGTGGACTTGCAGGGGGAGAGAAAAGGAGAAATGCTGGATTTAGCCTATTCAAATATTTAACTTGCAGGATGAGAACCCTAAAATCAAAGCAAGGGTGTGTGTGTCAATTTAGAAACCCTTAATTTGCAAATAGTATCTTTGTTTAGTCCTTCTGCAGTCATTATAGTGGAAATATTTAGTGACTTCATATTAATCTGCATCAGGCAAATAAGAGCATGACAGATACTGTTTCTACTATGTGTCGAACCTGAATATATCTTTGCCCAATGTTCACACAGCCAAGATTTTTTTAAACTAAATTAGACTCTCAGAATTTCCTTTATTAATTTGTAGCTGAAACACATAATTCAGATTAGAAGAGTAGACTCATTTTCCAGGAGATGAAGAATCCTTCCCCTCCCATCCCACCCTCTGTTCTTTCTCGTTTCACCCAGAGATAGACAATTTATGCCAGGAAATAATTAAGAGTGTTAAATTTTAAAAACAGCAAGCAGTGATCCCTGGGTTCCTTCGATTGGCAAAATATTCTCTTGAGGAGACGACAGACTTTTTTAAAAAGTAAATGTATCAATGTTAAGTTAGTGCTTTGAATTACTGTTATTTTTATTTGCTGGCCTCATTTGGTGTTAGGTAGCGTGAGATGGTAAAGCTGCACTTCTTTTAAAGCTCAGCTGTTAAAACTGAGTACCATATGCAGCTTTTCAATCCCTGATATGGAACAACATACATGCTGTTCCATGTTTGCAAGAGATTTACAGAAGCTTGAGTTTTGTGTATTAAAGCTGTGTACATCTAGACATTTGAGAAAGTACTTATCACAAAGCTTCTGGGGGTGCAGGCCTATACTAATAACCTGGCAAAGGTTCAGCATTTTGTTCTTACGTAATGCAACTAAATTACATAAGAACATAAGTTGCTTCAGACAAAGGTCTGTTTAACCCAGTGCTCTGTTTCCGACAATGGCCAGACAGATGCTTTTGGGAAGTTCACAAGGAGGGCATGATGGAAGAAATTAAGCCTGGTAATTTGGCAGTGCATGTCCCAGGAGGGTGGAAGTTCTCCTATGGAAGTGGTACTAGGGAAGACAACTCCAAACTGACGCCTTCAAATCTTAGAAGACTTCATCCTTATTTCAGTCTTTGAACGTATGTAAAATATACATCAATAGAGCGCAAGGTTCTAATTCTGCCTTGATTTATCGTCGTCATCAACTACTGCAACTTGTATCTGAAAATGTATTTTTTTCCTGAAGCAGGAAAAATGTCATGGGTGTGAATTTGTTTAAGGTGGATCCCAGGTTACCATGAAGTGACCGACAGGCTATGATCTTAGAGTCATCTCATGCAGCACATATGAAATGAGAGATGCAGGATTTAAGTCGGGGACTGCAGTGGACTGCTGCAGCCTTGAGGATATTATCAAGGCACACTTTCACAGCCAGTCCATCTGGCATGACCTCTTCCACCTCCATGACTGTTGGGAATCAGAATTCCTCCTCTGCTCATTTTGCAATTGGGTCCAATATGATGGTTTCCAGTGGCATTTCCTCCACTGAGGGGGACCATCACCCCACCTAAAGGGGCTTATCCGCCCATAGCCATTGGCCCCTTTAGGGAGTCAGGTTAGTTAACCTGACACTCAGCATTGAGTCGCTGGCTGTACGGTCTACTCCATTGCTGTAGCGGGATGTCCAGCCACTCTTGGCTTATCATCTCAGTTGTTGCTCTCTTTACCTTTGGAGTGCTATGAATTTGAAGAAGACCAATCAGCGCTGTTTCTGGGGCTCTCTATGTGGATCTGGACCCTGGAAAATTAAAGCCCTGACTCACATCACCAAAACGTGGCTTCATTTGGCAGTTTCACATCTTGCCTAGACATGAAATAATAATAACAAAACTTACAGCATTCCCACAGATATTGTAACCTTCTTCAAACTCACCACTATACTCCAGGAGAATGAGGGCAACAGACAGGTGATGGTGCAGTGGAATTAGAATCCTCCCTTCCATGTCGGATTATTCTAAAGGTAAAGGCCTCCTTTGCTCGAAAGCTAGTTGTTTCCGACTCTAGAGGGTGGTGCTCTTCTCTATTTACAGCCAAACAGCCAGCACTATCTGCATCTGCAGACATTTCCATGGTCATGTGGCAGTTATGACTAGACGCTGGAGCACATGGAATGCTGTTACCTTTCGTGCTGAAGTGGTCCCTATTTATCTACTTGAAATCTCTTGCTTTCGAATGACTAAGTCAATGATGGCTAACCTTGGCACTCCAGGTGTTCTTGAACTTCAATTCCCAGAAGCCCTGATCAACAGGAGTGTTGACTTGGGCTTCTGGGAATTGAAGTTAGCCAAGGTTAGCCATCACTGGGCTAGGTTGGCAGGAGCTGGGACAGGAACTCACTTTGTTGTGCAGCACTCAGGTCTTGAACTGCTCACCTGCTGATCTTCTGGTCCATACCCTAGAGTCAGACACAACTGGCTTTCGAGGAAGGGAAACCTTTACCTATGATGAATGAATACCCACATTTGCTCCCAGCTTCACATCTTAGTATTTACACTGCGTACCTCTGTCTGTTGTGCTCAGTGCTATGGGTTCTTTAACACACCTTTTTTCAAAAGAAATGAAATATTTTGAAAAATACATGATCTTGGCACATTGTTATGCAAGTGAGAGCCAGGGTTTGCCATCCACACCCAGAATGCTGCTTTCTTTTGATTCGTATGGATTTGCGCTGAAAATAATTTTGTGAGCCTCGGTACAATTACTGAAAGACAGCCCTGCATTGCTACTAATAGACAGGAAATGCAAGTATAAGAATATTCCTATTTAAATTTTCATTACTAGTTATTTAAGGACATTACCAAAAATATTTCACTGTCACCATATGATATTTCTATATATAGCAACTGTGAATCAGATTACCTACTGTAGGATGCATTATAAAAAGAACGCACATTATGTTCATGCTTAGAACTCCATTTAGAGTTGTTGGTTTTTTTAAAAAAAAAATCCAGGCAAGGTAGAGTCTGCTTTTTTCAGCTTCACAAGATGGTTTGGTGGGGAAGGACTCTAAATATGGCATTGTTAATGTTTCCTGTAAAAAGTTGTGATTTAATGTGTAAGATCCATGGCTTTCACAGTATGGCTAGCTAGGTACAACAGAGAACATCCACTTGATTGCTCAAATGACTGAGAATAAGCTTCCCACATTCACATTTGTCAGGTGATCTACTCACCAATTGTCTTTTTTCTGGTTTAGTTCTTAACAGCTGGAGATGTGAAGAATACTTGCTAAATTCCTCAGCAGCAATTTTGAAATGCCTATGACAGGAGTTCTTATCCTTTTTAAACTGGGAGCTGGGTCACGCTCCCTCAGATAGCTTTGGGGGCCGAATGGCCATTTTGCCCTTCTGGGCATGGTGGAGGATTGGGGGGGGGGACACACACATGAAATGCCGCTGTGGGCCATAGGTTGATATTCCATCCAGCTAAGAAAAAGGCAAAATGTTTATTACTGTCTTTGTTATTTGTGCAAAATACGTACAAATTGATTGTTCTTTCAAATTTGCAATCAAAGCGTGCAACTGCAGCAAATGCAGAAGGAATGATTGCTTATGCAAAAGGAGGCAAGTAACCCATCCAACAACTCTCAAGTGTTTAATTTCTTTGAATCTAAGAAGCAATCATCCTAGCTTTGTGCCGGTTTTGTGCATTTTCTGCATAAACAAAGTCTTCCTCACAAATGAGACAGCAGAATGAAGAACTTCAGACAATCTTACATAGTTTTGATAGGAGAAAAAGAATATTACAGTTCTCTTTGTCTCTGTGACTCACTCAAATAATGTTTGTGGTTAACTTCAATTTCTGTGTTTTCACAGATGACCAATCAAAGAACCACAGTTACAACAGCAACCCCATCATTCCTTGCCCCTGCCTACAAGGGTGAAAGTGAGGATTACTGACAAAAATAAATAAATAAAGATTTCCACAAATTTCCTATTCCAACAACATGCTTATATGAATCCCACTGATATTGTAGATCTATCTGTACTCCATGACAATAACCTTTGGAATTATCCTTATATTGCTATTAGCAGCAGTACAAACATACATATTTATTATAGAGGGGGAGACTGTTTTTCTAGAAGAAATAATTTTTGCTCAAAAATCTAGAAGCTACATGCACAAAGAAATGTTTGATGCATAGTTTTAGAAGTCAAAGACTTCAGCAATTTACTTTGTTGCCAGTAGGTTGTTCAAGACCTGCTTGGACTCTTCACTGCTGTACAGTTGTTTGTAATGATCCGTATACATCAGAAAGCTTCTGGAACAAGATTCTCCCCATCTCTACATCTTCTCAAGAATACCACACCAAAATGACCATTTAGTAGACATACCCTATTTTCCTGTAACAAATTACTGTACTGATAGCAGAAAAGGGGTGGTTGAGGTTGTTTTTGTCCAGTAAGTTTCCTTTATTTAAAATAATGATGAACAGCAAAAACCATCTTGGAAGGGAATAATAGGAAAGTGTTGGGCTAGCACTTTAGTTTTAGACTTATGTAAATTGTGGAATTTCCTTTGTCCCTCCCTTTGGTCTCTTTTCAGAAGTGGGAATGTCCTTGTAAGTTCAAGTTACATATCCTACTCTAGCCATTTCTGGGGCTTTGCAAGGGCTGGGACCAATCCATGTCAATATACAGTGGTACTTCGCTTAAAGATCATAATGTGTTCCACGGGATTGCTCTTTAAGCGAGTTGCTCTTTAAGTGAAACACTTGGGGGAAAAAAACAGCCGCTGCCATTGTAAGTGACCGATTGTGACTTCTGGTTTGGGGTGGTGGTGATGGTTGTGAACCCCAATGTATTTGTTAAGTGAGTTTTTGGTTGGTTTTAGTTGTTAAGTGAGAGTGACCGTTCAGAGAAAATTCTGTTCTTTAAGTGAGTTAGTCTCTAAGCGAGGTGCTCTTTATGCGAGGTTTTACTGTACGTAGGCTCACATGCATAGCCATTACTGAGAATAAATATCAGTTGATAGACATCCATGAATGAATCACAGAAGTGATCCTTCAAAATGTTGGGCAACAGAGAAACCTTAGGAGAAGGAAGGAAGTTACATCTGACATCTCGCAAACCTAAAACTTGCAACAATCCATGGTTCTGCACAGATGTATTGCTGTGCCTTTTCCCCAGCTTAAACATATTTCTTAAAGCTTGTGGGTGGCAGGTACAAACATCTCTACATCTAGTGACACAGTCTTGACCCATTTCTCTATGCAAGAGCATTCAGTTTTTGTAACTATTTCTTCCGATTAAATATATTTTGGTAAAAAAAAATAATCAATGATTGACCAGACTAAGAGCAGAAAGGAGTACAGCACAGTGTAATTATTCACACTTAAGGGAGAACATCATTTGCTGTGTCCCTGCCAGCTGTATTAAGCAGCAAGTGGCCAAGCATGCTGTATATACTCATGCTGTGCAATTAGAGGGTGGGTAAGTGGGTCCTCTTCTGTTGACGATATCTTATTGTGGTTCCTACATAATTTTCACCCTTGACATGGCCCATCCCCTGTTCAAATGATGACTGGTATTAGGTACCTACAGATTTTACTGGAGTACTTCCAACTGATTAAGGATTTTTAGATTGTGTCTTGCAGCCTTGATGTTTTATTTCCAGCCATTTCTCATTCCTTCTGATTTTAGTATTACTTTATTTATTTAAAAGCATTGATTTAGACTAGGCTTGCCAGAACTGGCACCTTTCAAATATAGCATGTTTCTTTAAAACAGCAACAACTGGAACAATACAATCATAATAATCAAACTTCTTCATCAGCTAGGTTTTCACGGCTCAAGTCAGAATTTGAAAGGATTCTTTGGCCAAAGAAAATAACAGATTTTAAGTAAGAGAGGGCTTACTTAAATTGTAGAGTAAATTTTGGCATCTGCTGAAGGGAAAGTTTCAAAACCTTATGTTTTGATTGTTGGTGCCTCCATTCAGTGGAAGGTCCATGCAGGAGAAAATCCAAACAATGATTATTGCGGTGAGAATAAACATGGGAAGGTTATATATATATATATATATATATATATATATATATATATATATATATATATATATATATATATATATATATATATATATATATATATATATATATATATATATATATATATATATATATATATATATATATATATTAGACCCTGTACATTTCACACTGATTTATCAAGGAAATCTTTTGTAAAACAGATTTGAATGCAAAGTTTATGTGTTACCTTGTTAGTTGTACACAAGATCTTTGGTGGTGCAGAGTCCCTAAATAAACAACCAACATGCTCAAGTGGGGGCTGCTAGCAGACAACATGTCATATGAATATGGAGAGATACAGAATCCAGATCATCTGATTGCTTGCTGGTTACTGCCAGAAACATGTACTGATGAGGACTTAAGTTTGGCCAATGAGAAAGCCAAGAAAGTGGCTTCATTATGGCTGTTAAAGTTTTATTTGGATACAAAAGAAGAAGAAATATAGAATTAGCTACTGCTGTAAAAGCACTTATACCTTATTCGTGGGTCCTTCTGTATGATCACAGAAATGCACCAGTGAACAGAATATATAAGGTAATGTAGTTAGGCGTTCAGTTAACAAAATGCCTTTCATATTATTTAGTGCCATTTTCTAGATACAATTATATCTTTCTTTTCCTCCAGAAAGGCCTGTGAAAAATTTGGTCACAAAAATAGCACATGAAGGAATTTATTATGGGTAAAAGTTGGAAGCATGGTTGTACTGACACCTGTAAAACATAATTATAGCTGCCATAGCTGGTTCCCCCACTCATATTTAGAAAGGAACATTTCTTTGCCTCTCAGGTGCATACCTGGTGGAAGGTTTAGATTCCTTTAAGCAGTATTAAAGTAGTGACAACAGAGTGCAGCTGCTAGCCGTCTTTTCCTTGTAGTTCCTCACCCAGCTGTTTGGAAAAGAATGGCGGGGAGGGATGACAAAATAATCTCTCTTTGTTATGCCATATGGCAGTGGTTCCCAATTAATGGTACGTGTACCCCCAGAGGTACGCGAGATTGCATCAAGGGGTACGCGCAGCAATCTCTTAACTAAAATATTAAATCCTTAAAAAACAATAATGCAATAACAATTGCAAAATTTATTCAATTTAATTAAACGATCAGTAGGTAAGTCAATTGTATGCATCAAGCGCTTTCTCCCATGGCGGTGGTTTTTCCCGCACCTCCCGCGCCGCGCGTCACCCGATCGCGGCCGCCCCCGTTCCCACCTATTTGCTCGTCATTGTCAACATGCACATTTGTCACATTAATGAAACATGTGTTCTCTGTCATTAGAATGTCTTTTGATGATAATAAATATAAAATACACCTGATTTCATTTTTTATTTAACGTTCCTGCAATAAGGGGTACGCGATATTTAACGTTCCTGCAATAAGGGGTACGCAAGTTTGAGGTCTTTCTTGAAGTGGTATGTAGAAAAAACTAATTGGGAACCACTGCCATATGGGATAAAGTTTATTTGCCACAAAAAAAATGTGCAGGTTCGATCAGAATTGAAAAGGTTGGTGTAGCACAGTGATGACAAACCTTTTAGAGACCAAGTGCCCAAACTGCAATCCAAAACCCACTTATTTATCACAAAGTGCCAACACAGCAATGGGAAGGAGGAAGCGCTCCCATTGGGCTGCTGGATATAGGGGCGGGGTGAACTTGTGCTGGGGTGACTGCACAGGTGCCCACAGAGATGGCTCCGAGTCACTAAAAGGGCACTGGACAGGGAGGGAGGGGGGTACTGTATGACATCATGGATTGTAGCTGCCAGGTGACATACTCCTGCTCACCTCTGGGGGCACAGTCACTGGGGTGCACCGGAACTTGTCCCTGTGTCCCAAATGGCCAGCATGGGCCTGCTCCGAGTGCCACATCTGGCACACGTGCCATAGGTTTGCCACCAATGATGTAGTACTTTGGGAGCTGACAAACCAAATGTTTCAAGTCAAAGTCATTATGATTTCAGGTGCCATGCAATTCTATTTTTATATGACCTCACTTCATGTGAGTGTTGCTAGATTAATCACTGTATCGCCCAAACCTAAAAAAAGAGATATATGAGAAAATAAATCTTAATCATTACTCAATGTGAATGCTATGACTGCTGTCTCCAGTCATAGAATAGATTAGAAACCAGATGGATATAACCTAAAAAAGGTTTGGTGGTGAGGTTTTTACTTTTTTTTGTTGCTTTTTCTCAAAGTCTCATGTGTTTCTAATATAAATGTATCTGAATTTGGTGAGTAGAGAGTTCAGAGTGCAAGTAGCATGTAGCATGTACCAAAATGACATATTTTGCCCATCTCTAGAGATGGGAGGTGGGGCGGCAGTGGCTTAGTGGTTAAGGCGCTGAGCTTGATGACCAGAAGTTCAGCAGGTCAGCAGCTAGAGATCTAAAATAATAACTTATGAGACTCTTTACATATCCAGTGGGTACCTTGCTTAAAGAGCATAATGAATTCCCCGAAATTGCTCTTTAAGCGAGTTTGCTCTTTAAGCGAAAGACCATTGTAAGTGACTTTTGGTGGTGGTGGTGGTGGTGGGGATTGTGAACTCCGATTTAGTTGTTAAGTGAATTTTTGTTTGCTTTTAGTTGTTAAGCGAGGTGACCCTTCAGAGAAAATTCTGCTCTTTAACCGAGTTAGTCTCTATGTGAGGGGTTCTTTATGCAAGGTTTTACTGTACATTGTAACAAAAGTAGTCAGCTTTTGTGAACCATCCTTCAAGAATCTCAGTTTTTGAGGCTCAAAGTGTTTAGTGGCAGGAAAAGTGAGAAATTTTAAGGCTGATAAATCAATAAATCATGCGCTGATGAGGCACTAGTCTTAATGAACATTAAGAACAGTGTTCTTAGCTTGCATTGGCAACTTTGAAAAAGAAGCTAGATTTGCACTCATTGTGAAAAACTGCTGATGTTCTTCAAAACTTTATTTTATTCTTTTCTCTCTTTTCTTCTTCTATTTTTTTAAATTGTCTCAGCTGTTGCAATCAAATCCAAGCCTCTGTGCTTTACTGAAGGATTTTGGTAGGTATATATTTCCTCCTCTTAATTTTAGTTCTGCTGATGAGGAAACATCATCCTTGTTGGGCCATACTACTTGTCAATTGAGTCTGCAGCTGGACTTTTGGAGCGTTTATTTGTGGCCTGCAGCACAATAGCTGTAAACTACTACTCGGCTGTACAATAAGAAAACTAAAGGCCAACGTGGTCATCCAAAATAGGCCTCATTAGACACTGCATCCATATGGTAATGGACTCAGCACAAGGGACTGGATACTGCCTTGTTTCAGAAAGACCTTTTTTGGAACACAAGCTCATTGACAACAAGAATCATTGTGTAGAATTTTGATGGTTTGGCTTGAGCTACAGATGCGTTTTTATCTGTGAGACACTCTGTTATTGGAAGAATTTTGTGTAACCAAGTAAAGTCTCAGGTTTGCTGGCAGGATGGCCATTTTGCACATCACCACAAAGGCAAAAGAGCAGTTGGTTATGTGTGTGTGTGTGTGTTTGTTTTTTAAGAACAAAACAACTATATTTGTTGTTTTAAAGTTACATGAACAGTGGTATGAAATAGTTTAGAACAAGATGGGTGCCCTCAAAAGAGCTGCTATTGGGAATCACCTTGCCCTATATCAATGATATATCGCTGTATCACACACACAAAATATTTTCTGCTATTTGGTCTAATCCATGTGTCCAATACTAAATCAAATGCGCTGAATCCAAATCTGAAATCCGATTTTGCCTAGGTCTAGGACATCAGGCTCTTAACTTAATTACACATATAGATGTGATTGTCCCGTTTATTAACACAGCTGCACCCACTCACTTTTAGCTCAAAACATACTAACTATTTCTTAGCTATAATAAGATGGTTTCGCACTAGAGACAAGCCCTTGGTCTATCTCTCCTTATATACCTAAATCTGATGTCAACTCACTGGCTTGCCCAGACATGCCCGGCTGCTGCTGGAACATACATACCACCAGAGGACATGATTCAGCTGAGGTGACCGCAGGCATAGTGGTACCTGCAACTGTTATAATGTTCCCATGTAAAAATATATTACCCAGTTACTGACCATTTGAACAGCTGTATCATGCCTACAACTTAAAATCTGTACATGATTGGCAAATTCTGACCTCAGACTTGGAATCAGCACACTCTATATCAAATAAATCACATGTGTTATTCCCAGTAGCAAAATCATTGTTGTGCAGTGATTCTGAACCAAGAGCCAGGTGTCTTTTCGAAAATAGCAATAGCACTTACACTAAAATACTTGCCCATAAGGCTTAATGCACTCTCTGGATGGTTCTCAAGGTAATTAGCATTTTACACCCAACACACTGGATACTCATTTTACAGATTTCAGGAGGATGGAAGGCTGAGTTAACCTTGATCCACATCAGGATTGAAATAACAACGTGAGCAGTTTTGGCTGCAGTACAGCAGTTTAATCACTGCGCCACCACAGCTTTTGCAATCTCTTTAAGTCTAGTTTGACCATGAAGGGCTCAAGGAGAAAGGATCTATCCATTGATGCACAATCCTAATAGAGGTAGGTCATTTTTTGCCTCCAGGGGGAGTTAGCCTCAAATTTTTGGCACCACTGGCATAGTCGACTAAGACTCACAGAAGTTGCAGTACAGTAAAACACCGGATAATGATTGGATCGGATAACGCTAAAATCACATAATGTTAAGCAATCTGGGGAGGAGAATTGGATCAAATAACGTTAAGGTCCTATGGGATGGATCGGATAACAACTGCTAAAGCCTGTGCAGTTACAATATATCTCTCTGGAGCTTTAATGTTATCCGATCCATCCCATAGGATTTTAACATGGATCGGATAACACTAAAAATCGGATAACACCAAGACTTGTGGAACCAAGTTTTAGCGTTATCCAGTGTTTTACTGTATAGTAATACCTAGAAAGTGGCAACTGACTCTTGAGCAAGGGCGACTTTTACCGTTACCTAATGACACCTGAAAAAAGCCGATGGAAGTTTTGGAGCCAGAGGGGAGAACAGAGTTTCATAACTTTAGTGAACAGAGAGATAAAGTGGAAGTGGAGAAGATAGTTAAAGTTTGGGACTGGAATTGAAGGAGTTTGGTTATGGTGGAGGAAACAGAAAGCTTGAAGGAGTTCAGTCTTGAAAATATCTGCCAAGGTCTGTAGAGGTGGATTGGAAGATGGAGAAGAGCAATAATGGTAATGTCTTTAGATTCTAAATGGGTGACTGAGAATTATGGTTATTATTTTCAAAAGAAGAGATGTTTACGACTTGTAACTAGAAAGGGAGTCACTCATAACAGTGGGAAGATCTATGAATTGTTTGTGAGAATAGAATACTCCAACTTCCTATGCAAAGGAAGATCCTTGGGAAGAGAGGCCCTGGGCGTATATGGACCTTGTGGCTGAAAAACCTGAGAGACTGGTGTGGAATGTCTTCAGAAGAATTGTTCTCAGTACAGTGGAACCTCAGTTAAAGAACGGCTCGGTTGGCATAAAAATTGCATAACAAAAAGAAATCCAAGTCTTTACAGATGGTGCTGTTCCAGGTGCTGATACTGAGAGAGGCAGAGAAGGTCTCAAAAAGGACATGAACCTTTTTAGTGGCAGCACCAACAATGTGGAATGCCATTCCTTTAGATATGTCAGCCCCCCCCCCCCTAGTTCTGTTTAAGAAAAGCCTGAAAATCTTCTTCTTCAAGGAAGCCTTCAAAGATCAATTGTTAGCAGCCAAATCATTCGGTTCACTTTAGTTTAGTTTCATTTTGGGGTCAAGATTGTTTTGAACTGATTTAGTTTTATTTATACTGAGTTTCTGGACACAATATGTTTGATTAATTTTTATACATAGAGGCAAAGTTTAATCTGGCACCGCTAGGGTATGGGTTTATTGTATTATTATGCTTATATTTTCTCATTTCTAAATTGTTTATCTCTTATGTCTTTGGGTTTTTTAATTGAATTGTAAACCTTCCAGAGTGGGAATGCCTCCCAGATGGGTAATACATAAATAAAATAAAATAAAACCACTACTTAAATATCTCACATCAAAAGCCCTATTAAGGTTGTGATAAATTGGTTCCAACCTGACAGCATGTAACGATAACAGAAATAAGGATGACCCTGTATTTGTGCCCTTGCTTGTGGCGGTGACAATTCTACCCATTTTTGCTTCTTCCTTTCCTTTCCATTTCCTTTTCATCTACAGATGGCCAGTGCTGTCTATTTTGCCTTCAGGCATCATAATATAGACCAGGCGTTCCCAACCTTTGAAAGTTGGGGGCCAGGACACGCTCTCTCAGTCAGCTTCGAGGGCCAGAAGACCATTTTGCACTGCCTGCATGATGGGGGGTGGCCATTTTGACCCAACAGCTTCAAAGGGGTTGCCATTTTGTTTCTCAAATGCCCTTGGAGGGATGAGGGACCACATGAAATGGCACTATGGGCCGGATCCAGCCCACAGGCCTTAGTTTGGGAATCCCCTAATATACATTTTTATTAGTCATTCAGGGTCAAGATGAATCTATAGCAGGCTCAGGTTGAGGAAAGTTGTTATCACTATTCTTTCATATCAACTCAACATCATACAATGATGTTTTTCTGCATGATGTTTTTTGAACCAAAATCTAGAGTAGAAGGTAAGGCTTTTTGGGCTTTACTCTGCCTTCTCCCAAAAAAAGACACAGTTTGCAACCACAATAGGAGCACAGCCCTGCACCAGTACGTGACGCAAGGAGGTATAAGAATCCATACAACTGCCAAAAGGTGAACTGGAATCCACCTGAAATGATGCCCTCAGGCTAAGCATTCCAGGGTTTTAGCTAGCCTCTCATAGCCCTTGGCTGTTAAAAAGGTAGCAAAGAAGTCAGAAACAGCTCCAGTCTTGTCATTTCTTTACTTGCCAGCTCAAAAGTAAAAATAAAAAAGGCTACAGCAGAAATAGAAGGTTCCCTAGGCAAACAGAACAATTTTCAGTCAGAGACGTAAGAAAACTTATCTAATTTAGAACCTAAGAAGTGAGAGCTGGACCATAAGAAAAGCTGAGTCCAGAACAATACATCCTTTTAAGATGTGGTGTTGGAGGAGAGTTTTGAGAGTATCCTGGACAGCGAGGAGTACAAATAGGTTGATCTCAGGAAAAATCAACCTGGACTGCTCCTTCAAATAGCAAAGATGAAGCTAAAGTACTTTGGACATCAAATGAGAAGAGAGGATTCACTTGAGAAAGCCTTGATGCTAGGAAAGATTGAGGGCAAAAGAAGAAGGGGACTGCAGAAAATGAGATGGCTAGACAGAGGAGGATGGTGGAGGACAGAGGTGCCTAGTCTTGGTCCATGGGGTCACAAAGGGTCGGAATCAACTGTGACTGAACAACAACAAAAGAAGGGCTTCCCAGCCTCAGTCTAGCTCCCAGCTATATGATTAGGGGTTGTGGTGGCTCAGTGGTTAAGAAGTTCACATTGTTAGCTGGAAGGCCAGCAAGTCGGCAGTTCAAGACCCAGGTGCTACATGACGGAATGAGTGCCAGTCTCTGCCCCAGCTCTTGGGGACTGAAAGGAGCCTCATTCAGGCATCCCCTGAGCAGAGTTTCTCCAACAAAAATCCTTTAACCCAGAATAATGTCTGACACAAAATTATTATTATACTCCACACAGCAAACCAACCCTTGCAAAGCACTGGCAGCTTATATATCTTTTTCCTCCCTCCCTTAGGATTGAAATGGGAGTGGCAAAGGGCTCTGGGCTGTTATGGCCAACAGCCACCTAAATCTGATACGAGTTTGCAGTCTATTCTCCTGGGAAAAAACATGATTTCTCTCAAAGGCTGCAGTGGCATAAGTGGCTAAGATGCTGTTTGGAAGGTGGCAGGTCAGCAGTTCGAGACCTGGATACTGCATGACAGTTTGAACGCCCACTCTGCCTCAACTCCTGCTAGTGTAGCAGCTTGAAAGCAAGAAATTACAAGTAGATAAATAGGGACCACTTTGGTGGGAAGGTAAACAGCATTCCGTGTTCTCAGGTTTCTAGGCCACATGCTCATGGAAATGTCTGCAAAACACAGACAGTGCTGGCTCCTCAGCTATAAACAGAGATGAGCACTGAACCCTAGAGTCAGATAGGACTAGCTTTTGAGCAGGGGTGACCTTTACATTTAAAGGCATAGCAAAGAGTCCAGCCTCCCCTAAGACTTTTTAGAAGCAAGGCATCTCTATTTCAAACCTATTCTGGGCCTTACATGAGGAACACAAACACACCACTTATATCTGGCTTAACTACTCCTCTTTCTAACTTTTGAATCACAAAAGCTGAACTGAAAGTGCTTAGCTCAGCCTTAACAATGTTATGCTATACAGTAAAACCTCATATAACACTAAAACCTGGTTCCACAAGTCTTCGTGTTATATGATTTTTAGTGTTATCTGATCCTCTATGGGATCCATAGAGATACATTGTAACCACACAGGCTTTCGCGGTTGTTATCTGAAGCATCCCATAGGATCTTAATGTTATCTGATGCAATTCTTCCCCCCAGATTCCTTGATGTTATGCGATTTTCGTGTTATTCGATACTAATGTTATATGAGGTATTACTGTATTAACTTTTCTTTAGGTTTGCATTTGAAATGAAATTTATGTTTGCTTTGAGTTGGTTTAAATCTGTCTTAAATTTTTCTCATGTCCCCCCCCCCCTCTCCTTCAGTTTTGGCAGGCATTATCAGTCGCTCAGTAAATATTCTTTCTTTTAACTGAGGCTTGTTGTCAAATTGATTGATAACTCTTTCTCCATTTTCTTTTCCTAGACAGTGTTTTTGTCACTTGCCTGCTGGCAAAAGCCACACCTAGTACAGGATTAATCGATTAAATGCTCTATGGTAGCAAGCAGGCTCTTAAGGAAAGGAATGCTTCCAAATTGTTACACTTTGAAAGGAATTAAGCAATCCTATGATATATTTCCATATTTGCTTCTAAGGGCTTGGCTCAAGAAAGAGGTCTGTGAATCATGTGGTTGTGTTTAGTTGCTGAAATAAGACATAAAAGATAGAAGGGGTAGAAAGGAAGGATGCCAAGGATAATGGCATTAAAATTAAGATGTGTTTTGTGAGCTCTCTTTGGGATGGGACTGTGCAGGGTGACAACCCATCTTGTCAGCCCCTTGCTAACTCTTGGTGGAAAGGCTTAATTTAGTTTCTGTGAGGTCCCAAGCTTGTCTTCAACTAAATCTCAGGTTCATTCATTTTGCTGCTTGGTTATAGTACCTTTTCTCAGGTGAAAGAAAAATGGCTGTAATGATCCTGTGACTATGTTAATGCCTTCATACCATTCCTGTCTTTATACTCCTGCCCCACAGAAAGCTGGGATGAAGTTTCAGACCTACTGCTGAGAAGCTCATGAAGAAACAGAGATTGCCCCCTTACAAGCAGGATATAAGATTGGCATACAGTGTTTCATATTCTCATATAACTATAAGGAAAAGGAATAGAATTCTGGTTCCTTAATGATCAAAATATGACCACGGGTTTGGAGACAGTTGCTGTTTTAGCAGTGTAGCTGATGGTAGTTGACCACATTTTGTGTGGTATGGAATTGAGCTCTGACGCTGTCAAAAAGTGGTCTCTATGAAGGGAGACGTTATAATAAACATTATAAGAGAGTTGGTTTTGGATGTATAAACTAGAAAAGATACAATAAGAAATGGAACTACGGTGGTACCTCATACAACGATTTTAATCCGTTCCACGGGGCTCATTGTTGTACAAAACAATTGCTATATGATGCATGCATCGTACAACGATTTTTCCACTAAGTGGTTTTTCCCATTGAAATATTATTGTATGGATTTTTTCCATAGGGAAAATTGTTATGCAGGACACCATTTCCCCTCAAAACCTAATTGTTATGTGATTTCGTTGCTAAACGGGGTGATTGTTGTATGAGGTTTCACTGTACAGGTATTAGGATTCTTGTAGGAAGTTAATTGAAGAATTGGAGGAAGTTCCTTAAAGGTGGTTAGTTTGTTGTTGTTTGTTTGTTTCTTCCATCTTCTTTTTTAAAATAAACTAGGTTTGTTAGTATAAATAAAGAACTTTTCTTCTTTTATTTCCCCCTTTCCTCTTTTTTTTTAGAATGTTAGCTGATATTATTTGTGTTGTTCAATTTAATTTGCACACAGGATGCATATAAAATTTGGCTACTGTGCTTCTGCTATTGTATTCTTGTTATATATTTCATCTTTTTAATGTTTTTTGCTTGTTGGTAATAAAAATTGAATTCAAAATTCAAAATTAAAAAAGTGATTCTTGAGGTGAACAGAGGCAAACACTGACTAAAATGAATGCCTTAGTAAACACAATGAGGTATTTTGGTATCATGGGGTGGGCTGGGAGAATCTACAGAAAGAGGATTGCTAAGGAAGTAGGGCCAGAATTCCTAGGCCAGATGGAATTATACATCATGCCTGTCGGTGGGGGTCACAAACAAGCTAACGGCCAGAAATCATGAATATTTGGAAATGTGTTACGGGTCTCCCCCTCTTTATAATAAATGTGCCCCCAGGATGTCAGGGTGTTAAATTGAAAACACTGGTTCAATGTTGCTCTGCTGCACAGAAACCACGACTTGGGATGGTCCCAACACTTTTTCACAGCTATTAATTCAAGAAACTAGAAAGAATGCCAGCGCCCCGGCTGCCACTTGCTGTAGAATCTGCTAGCTGCTTTGCACATAACAGAGCACAGTTTGACACACAGGCATGCTTCTCATCTACAAAACTATGAGGGGTCCCCCCCCCCCAATATATGAATCTAATAATCTCTGTATTCAGAGACAACCATATATTCACAACTCTCTCTCTCTGTGTATGTATGTATAGTGTGTGCATATTCAGTCATCTCACCCAAGTATATTTAGTTTTATAGTGCAAGTGTATTTGATGTTTTAATCTCAGCTTTCATCTCTTCTTATGATTAGTTTTGCCATCAAGTGTCTTGCTCCTAGATTTCTGCTGATACAAAATGAGTTTGGGATATATTTTTTTAAAAGCTTGTCTGGTCCTTCCACTTGGCTAGCCACAGCAAAATATCTAAAACATTTTTAAGGACACAGCCTCTTTTTGATGGATATGATAATACTCGTGAAAATGGGTCCCAGCATCCTGGGAATCCCAATGAACATGTTTTTGGGACCAGGCATCCAGAGGAGGCGTTCATAATCTCAAATGTATCCTAATTGTCATAAAGGTAAGTCTCCCTTCCTCGAAAGTCAGTAGTTTCCAACTCTAGGAAGTGGTGCTCATCTTTTTTTTACAGCCAAAGAGCCAGTGCTGTCGCATCTGCAGACATACATGTCCATGGTCTAATGGCAGGCATGAATAGATGCTAGAGCGCACAGAACGCTGTTACCATTCCTGCAGAAGCAGTAGCTCTTTATCTACAGTACTTACACTTTCTTGCTTTCAAACTGCTAGGTTAGCAGGAGCTGGGGGAAATGACAGGTGCTCACTCCATCGCACACACTCAGGTCTTGAATGGCTGACCTTCCAGTCATCAAGGTCAGCATCTTAACCACTAAGCCACTGTGGCCCTTATCTGGATTTAATTCTTTTCTCTAGCTCAACTTTGCCTCAAGAACTCAGAAAAGGAAGAGTAGTTCGTAAGCCATCTCTTACCTCAATACATGACAAACTCTGCTTGTTTTAGAACTGGATCTTCAGGCTAGTTGGGGATTAAAGATAAGAAGAAGAAGGTCTGGGGTAGTTCATGGACTAAATGGACAGCTAAATACCCTCCATGTAGAGGAAACTCAAGGAGCCTCTCCTTTATGCTATTAAACATTCATTTTTGTTATAACCCTAATTGAATTTAGTTTCTTTTCATTGACATTCCACTTTTAAATGTGAAACATTTTGTTTCACTACCTTTATAGAAATATATAACATGCTTATTTCTCTCTCTCTTCTTTATTCTTTCTCTTGGCCCAAAAGAACCCATCATTCTAACGAAAACTGCAGTTTCCTGCTCTCAAAAAGACATATATTTGTGCCTCCCAAAAGTTATGACATATTTTGTCAAATGGATAATGCTAAGAATTTGGTTTCAACCCACAACAGTGTTTTAATCAAGGTTTATAAAGATCAGGAAATTATTTTGTTTTTGGATTTTGATTTGGAAAATGAAACATAATACAGAGTAATAATGAAGGCCCAGCCCAATCAACCTCAATGAAGTCATCAGCCCAGTGACTAATGATGCTCATGAATTCTCAGAGCTTGATTAAAGACATAAAGTGTTATTCTAATGACCTTACACAAGCTATTGGCAATTCAATATTCTTGCTGTGGTGTGTGTTGTATGCTTTCTTTCAAACAGCACATTTTGTAAAAATATGTAGGCATCTGCTTAGAGATTTAGGGTTATCCTGTGAGATGGAAGTGGCTGCTACGGATTAAGCTTGCCTTTCCATGTGTCATAGGTAATTGTAAAATCATAGATCTGATAGAAATTAACAGGATTATATTATTCTGCCTTTTAAACACATTTTTATGAGATAAGGTCTTCTGGGATATAACCACATAAAGATTTGGTATCTCCAGGATAGAGACTTCTCAGGGACTCAAGCACACATAATGTATGGAAACACTTCTATATCATGTGGAGGATAGTCAGATAATAATAATAATAATAATAATAATAATAATAATAATAATAATAATAATAATAATAATAATAATAATAATAATATATTATATTATATTATATTATATTATATTATATTATATTATATTATATTATAATAATAATATATGTCAGAGATTACTCTAGGTCAGTGGTTCCCAACAAGGGGTACACAGCCCACTAGTGGACTTCAATTCCCAGAAACCTAAGTCAGTACATTGGCTGATCAGTGCTTTGGGGAAATGACTTAGGCTTCTGGGAATTGAAGTCCAAACACCAGCATTTGGGAAACACTGCTCTAGGTTGAAAGGATTTTTAGGGGATGCCCAATGATGCGCCTTTCATGTCCCCAAGTGCAGGTCTCGGGTATTGAAACCCAACCTTCCAGTCTCCAGCTCAGCACCTTAACCACTAAGCCACCGAGGGAGCTGGCTAGGTAAGCGGCATCCAGTTTCCTGAGATTTCAGAGTCAATGCCTGAGACCCTAGGAGCATACCTTCATAGGGGTTAGATTTCATCATGTTACAAATTAGATTCTTCAGCAACAATTAGTAAAGGTAAAAGTCTCCCTTGTTTGAAAACCAGTCATGTCTGACTCTAGGGCAGTGATGGTGAACGTTGGCACTCCAGGTGTTCTTGGACTTCAATTCCCAGAAGCCCAAGTCAGCACTCCTGCTGATCAGGGCTTCTGGAAATCAAAGTTGCAGAATACCTGGAATGCTAAGGTTGGCCATCACTGCTCTAGAGGGTGTTACTCATCTCCATTTACAGCCAAAGAGCATCTGCATATATTTCTGTGGTTATGTGAGAGGCATGACTAGATGCCAGAGTACATGGAATGCTGTTATATTTCCTGCTGAACCTATCTACTTGCAATTTCTTGCTTTCAAACTGCTAGGTTGGCAGGAGATGGGAGAGACAACAGGAGCTCACTCTGTCGTGAGGTGACCTGCTGACCTTCCAGTTGTCAAGTTCAGTGTCTTAACCGTAAGCCACAATGCCCCTACAGCAACAATTTCATAATTTATTTATATTTATTTCTTTATTAAATTTTATACCATCCATCTGGGATATTTCCCACTCTGGGCAGTGCACAGACAAATTAACGTACAGTAAAACCTCGGATAACGCTAAAACTTGGTTCCACAAGTCTTGGTGTTATCCGATTTTTAGTGTTATCTGATCCATATTAAAATCCTATGGGATGGATCGGATAACGTTAAAGCTCCATAGAGATGCATTATAACCACACAGGCTTTAGCGGTTGTTGCCCGATCCATCCCATAGGACCTTAACATTATTCGATGCAATTCTCCACCCCAGATTACTTAATGTTATGCGATTTTAGCGTTATCTGAGGTAAACGTTATCCGAGGTTTACTGTAATGTTATTTATATGATGGACATACAAATAAACATGTTATTTATGTTTCTATGAGAAATAGAAAGACCAGGTTGCCAGGCTTCTGCTAGCAGTATGTTTGGAATAAAGTTACAGTGCTTCTGAATATGTTTGAACATAACATGCCTTGGAGCTGTGAGAATAAACTCCAAAGTCTAGGGCTGCCAGGTAAGCAGCATAATACTCCCTAAGATTTGAGGTTCAAAGCCTGAGATTTGACAACCCTTCTGATACAGCTTGCCAGAAACACATGTGAACTATCAAGCTGATAACCAATCGCACATGTATGCTAACCCATCACAGCCTTCAGTTTTGCCACCCTTCAGAGAAGTTGCTATATATAACTATTAGCATTACATTCAGCTTGGCTAGTCAAAGATTTTACAAGCCTGTGAAATCACACTGAAGAGTGAATAGCTTTCTAGTCAGTAGGGTGTCCTGAGGGATTGCCTGTGTAGATATGTATATCACCGACTTCTGAATTTGTGTGAAAACTTCCTTGTTGCAGTTCTTGGGGGCCCGGCAGAAAGGTGATAACATCCCATTCATTTTCTCCAAGATTACACAGACAAAAGAAATGGTGCTAAGATAAGAGTCATTTTTATGACACTGCAGACATGACAGTATGTCTGTCAGTTCTTCTCCTCCCACATTTCTCTCCTCAGTACTGCTTACCCACATATTCCAAAAAAGCAAAACATTAAGCTGTATTTTCTTGTCGTAGTTGTCTACATAGGTGTTTCACAAGCAGAATAGAGTCATGTACTGGGCCGCTCTTACCTCTAGACCAGTGGTTCCCAATGTGGGGCTCATGCCCCACAAGGGGACTTCAATTCCCAGAAGCCTAAGTCAGTCCATTGGCTGATCAGTGCTTTGGGGAATTGATTTAGGTTTCTGGGAATTAAAGTCCAAAAACCAAATGTTGGTAATCACTGCTCTAGACATAGTTGAGATTTGTTTTCTGGACTTTGAGGCGCGTCTTCAAAACCTGTTGCCTGGTTCTTTTCAGGATGGCCTATGATTCATCTGGATAATTTTTTTGTCTTTAAAACATCTGTTACTCCTAACCCTATGGCTTAATTCTGTCTCTTTTGAGTTAGCTGTCTGCTTGGGTGCTTCTGGGAAATTCAGTGTTTGCTTTGACCAGAAAGAATGAAAAGAGACTTCAATTTAACTTCCAAAGGGCATACATTATTTTACTATGACTGCGTCTGAATTAGCAGGATTACATTATTCTACTTTGGAAAGAAAAGGAAAGATTATTCAGCACCTTTTCCATAGCAGGAAAGATCAAATCCTATATAAATAGAGTGTTTTCAATATAATGTTCCTTTTATCCTGCATTGCTGTGTAATATTCAAAATTGTGTTTTTATTAGCGAGGCCTTTGGCAAGAAGCCAACGTGATTTTCTTTTAACTTGATATTTTGGGTTCTGATCTTTGGTAAATCGACAATGGCATGTATCTCAATGAGTGAGAGGTCATGTCTATAGCTACTTCCATTTCCTATCATTTCTGGGAGGAATGTTTGTTTTCAGAACAAAGAATGAAGTCGAAGCTTAAATATTGTATTTCAGAATGTATTTCAAGTTGAAATTAAGAATGCTAAAACCTTTCCCATAAAGGTCAGATCTTATTTATTATTATTATAAAAATGATCTGTGATTTATGAATGTAACTTATCGTAAACCTTCTTCGTAACAGAATATGCAGTCAGAAGCTTAACATTACATTGTTTTCCTTTGACAACGTATCCATGAGACCACTGCAGCTGTTCCTTTACTCACAATAGCAGATTAATTAACACAATCATTTGCTGTTGGCTTCTACTCAATGAGTAGGTCTGCAGTGGGATAGATAGGTAAATCCTTTAAATGTGTATGAGATAAAGGATATACTATAGTAGTTTTATAACTAGCCAGTTTTGCTTCTGACTAGTCAGCCCTATCAGCAATGGTTCACTGAATACAGAAGCAGTGAGCTTGCATTTCAAAAGCAACCATACCTTTTTGTAGAATAATAATGTTGGAATCATAATGTAGGGAAGCACCAGGCCCCTTACAAAATCAGCATATTTCATTAGAACAACAGACAACATAACAGCCTCCAGCATTCTGGAATCAGCAGTGAACTCCATTTTTTTAATTTTTGGGAAATTCTAGTGTTGATATCCATGAAAATCATGGTTTTGCCCAATCTTGATTTTGTTTTTTTTAAGTGCCTTTTATCTTGAAGACAGTTTAAGCAGTGAACATGGTATCTCATCCCCACCACACAGACACACTTCCTTAAAGAAGTTTTCCTGCTTGTGTGTTAATGAATTTGTGAACAGCTACATCTCCTTTTCCTGAAGTTTCAGTAGCAGCATTGTAGGAATGTAGCTGGCAATTTTTGCTGATATATTAATGATTGTTGGGGAAAAAAACACCTTCATTGTGGAATTTGTAAATCTGCTTTTTAATTCTTCAAGAAGACACAACTTTTGTTTTGGAAAATCTAATAACGCAAGTGAAAGTTGAACAAAATTGTGGGTTATACTGTAAGAAACAATAATTTTACTCATGTAACAGTGGGAAATGTAGCAAAGCTATGCTAAAGTAGTATTTGTCTGATCTCAAGGCCTCACACCCCACTTCCCTGAAAATCCAGATTTTTATAATCCTTGCTTTTCCATGTTGTAATTATTTATATTTTATGTTTGTTTTTCTCTGTGTTTTTCCAAGCACCAATAAAACATGCTTTGCTTGCTTCAGAATCAGCTCAGTATTTATAAGCTTTCCTGGCAAATATTTAGAAAAAGTTTTTTTATTTTAGTGTTCTTTTCTGGCTTGTGTTGCTTTCAATTTTAACTCAAAATTTGCTCCTTTTCTTAACCAGGTCTTGGGACACTACTTACAAATCAGAGTTGGGCAAACACCCCCAGAGACTGGTTTTAAGGCCCCTGGGAAGGTTTGTCTCCACTGTTGAGGAGAAACGTCCCAGCCCAAAATTTAAAAATGGTTTTAAAAATAGGCTGGCAATAGGCTAGCAAGTCGGCAGTTCGAGACCAGAGTACTGCATGACAGATTGAGCACCCGTCTCTGTCCCAGCTCTTGGGGACATGAAAGGAGCCTCATTTGGGCGTTCCCTGAGTGGAGTTTCTTCCGCAAAAGTCCTTTCAACCCAGAATAATTTTTAACATGACATTATTATTATGTTGTGGGATATATATAAAATCTAACCTACCTTGTCTACAATCCATGCATCTTTTAATTAGCTAAAAGTCCAAGTTATCCAGTACAAAGTAATGTCTTTATGTATCTTTTTAATCTGAAAGAACTCACTGATGCTATGTTTTTTAATCTTCCATTAACATTTGGATAATTTTTGTTGTTCAGTCGCACAGTCGATTCCGACCCTCTGCGACCCCATGGACCACTGTCCTCCAGGCACTCCTGTCCTCCACCATCCCCCTCAACTCGCTCAGCTCTGTGCCCATTATCTCCACAATACCATCCAGCCATCTCATCTTGGGCCGTCCCCTTCTTCTTTTGCCCTCCACACTTCCCAGCATCAAGGCTTTCTCAAGTGAGTCCTCTCTTCTCATTTGATGTCCAAAGTACCTTAGCTTCATCTTTACTATTTGACCTTCTAAGGAGCAGTCAGGTTTGATTTCTTCTAAGATTGACCTATTTGTTCTCCTCGCTGTCCAGGGTACTCTCAAAACTCTCCTCCAACACCACATCTCAAAGGCGTCTATTTTTCTGCGCTCCGCTTTCCTAATGGTCCAGCTCTCACAACCATACATTGCCACAGGGAATACCATTGCCCTGACTATGCGAATCTTTGTTTGCAATTTAATGTCTCTACTTTTCACTATGCTCCCCAGGTTTCTCATCGCTTGCCTCCCGAGAATCAGTCGCCTTTTTATTTTGTGGCTGCAATCACCATCTGCAGTGAGCTTTGATCCTAGGAAAGTAAAGTCTGTAACTGCCTCTACTACTTCCCCATCTATTTTCCAGGGACTGATAGGGCCTGTTGCCATGATCTTGGTTTTCTTGATATTTAGTCTCAAGCCAGCTTTTTCACTCTCTTCTTTTAACCTAATCAGGAGCTTCTTTAGGTCCTCCTCACTTTCCGCCATTAGGGTGGTATCATCTGCATATCTCAAGTTGTTGATGTTTCTCCCAGCAATTTTGATCCCCAATTGTGTTTCCTCCATTTCTGCATTGCGCATTATGTGTTCTGTATATAAGTTGAACAAGCAGGGTGACAAAATGCAGCCTTGTCTTACTCCTTTTCCTATTCCAAACCACTCAGTCATTCCATTTTCTGTCCTAACTGTTGCCTGTTGATTCATGTACAGATTTCTCATGAGGCCTATAAGGTGTTCCGGAATTCCCATCTCTTTAATTACTTGCCACATTTTGTTGTGGTCGACACAGTCAAAAGCCTTAGTGTAATCAATGAAACAGAAGTAGACTTGTTTCTGGTATTCCTTTGTTTTTTCCATGATCCATCTTATGTTGGCGATGTGGTCTCTAGTCCCCCTGCCTCTTCTGAAACCCTCCTGCACTTCTGGTAATTCTCTCAAAATAAAATACCAAAATAAAATACAAAATAAAATATAAAATACCAAAAAACACAAAATAAAATACCAAAGTGTTCTCTCGTTTGGATGAAATTAAAATTTGGATAATTAGGTAGGTATAAATGACATTTGGGACTTTCTCTCTCACACACGCACACCAATTCAAAGTAACAGACAAATAGCTAACAGTCCCTTATAGTGAAGTTCTCTCGTATGCTAAGATAATATAAATTAATAATGGCTTTTTTTGTTATGCCATTTGGTTCACATTTGTTTGTCATCTTTTGTATATATAGTCTACAGCCTTACACAACAAGGTATACTACAGAATTGGAGGACTACTAATCATATCATTACCTTCCAGCATAAGTACTGGATGGTGACAATGAGAGTAATAACAAGGTACCAAGTTTGGAATGAATGGCTTAAGTCTGGGATAGCCAACCTTGGTGCTTCATGTGTTCTTTGGACTTCAGTTACCAGAAGTCTGAAGTCAGCACTCCTGCTGATCAGAGCTTCTAGGAATTGAAGTTCAAGAACACCTGGAGAACCAAGGTTGGCTACCCCTGGTCTAGGTCATTAGTACTTGCAAAGTGAATTGTGTAAAATGCTTTACAATAAATGACTCACTGCTGAGTCTGCGAAGTGACTAAAGTCAAGTTGGCACCGTCTTTCTCCTCCTATCACACATGGCTGTTGCATAAGTGAATGAGTAATGATTTGTGAAGTACTTCAACTCTCTAACCTACAGTACATATACAGATCTTAATTTCTTAAGTTCTTGCAAATGAAGAAAAAACACAAAATAAAATACCAAAGTGTTCTCTCGTTTGGATGAAATTAAAATTGTGTTTTTGTATCATATTTTAGATCCAAATTTGTGTGTCAAAAATTATTTGAAAACTTGTGTTTTGCGCAAAACAATGGATTTTGCGCAAAATCCATTGTTTTGCACAAAAGTTGCATTTTCCCCAAAATGGCTTTTATTGCATTAAATATAAGTACATTTTGCTTGGGAGAGAAAACACATCCCTTTACATCAATAATAAGAAAAATGGTTAGTATTTGTTAAATCCCTATTCACCACACATATGCTAGTGTCATGTAACCAAGGACATAAACACTAGCTCTAGTTCTTAGCCCTCCTTGTTGTTATAAGCTTAATATTCAGCATATATGTCATAGTTTAAGGCTTGTCAAATTCTTCACATTATAGATGAGTTAGCCTTCCCTACTAAACTTGATTTGGAAGCTAACATGGTAACCATTCCAAAAAGGAAATTTATTTGACTTTTTTCTCACCTTGTAATATTGGTGCATACTTTTGATGCTGTTGCTGTATGTGCATTATTGCAATACTCCATGGAAACAACATTTGGCATCACCTAGAACCCATTTTGTGGCAGAAGCATTGTTCTCATTCTCCTCCTCCTCCTAGACTTTAAACTGCCACAATGAAGCCACTAGTTAGTGAATTCATTCTGTAGTTCCATTTGGCTCAACTCTCTTCTTCAAGGAAACTTTTCAGGGTGTTGTCCCTTTACTGATAAATTGTAGGTCAGGTTGAGTTCCTATGCTCTCAGACGCCAATTACTTTATTTTATTTGGTTTTTGTTTAGTTTGTGACGTATTTGTCAGTTGTTTGTTTGATATACTGTGTGTTGCTTTTATTTATTATCTGTTCTTTCACCACCCAGAGTGGGATACCATCCAAATAGGAGGAATATAAGTACAGTAATACCTTGGCTAACGCTAAGACTTGGTTCCACAAGTCTTGGTGTTATCTGATTTTTAGTGTTATCCGATCCATGTTAAAATCCTATGGGATGGATCGGATAACGTTAAAACTCCATAGAGATACATTGTAACCGCACAGGCTTTAGCGGTTGTTATCCGATCCATCCCATAGAACCTTAACGTTATTCGATCCAATTCTCCTCCCCAGATTACTTAACGTTATGTGATTTTAGCGTTATCTGAGGTAAACGTTATCCGAGGTCTTACTGTAAATAAATAAATAAATAAATAACGTACGCTCTCATTGCACCCAGAATCTGCAAAATATTCTAATGAGAAATACAGTAAGGTATCCGTCTCTAGGGTTCAATGCTCATCTCTGTTTCAAAGCTGAAGAGCCAACGCTGTCCACTTATGCAGACATTTCTGTGGTCATGTGGCAGGCATGACTAGACACCAGAGTATACGGAACGCTGTTTACCTTCCCACCGAAGTTTTCCCTATTCATCTACTTGCAATTTCTTGCTTTGGAACTACTAGGTTGGCAGGAGCTGGGACAAAAACGGGAGCTCATTCCGTCCTGCAGTATTCGGGAATCGAACTGCTGACCTCCTGCCTTCTAGTCAGCATCTTAGCCACTTGAGCCACTGCAGTCCCTGAGAAATACAGTAGGTTCCTCTAGTCCTGCTGCTGGTTTCTTTCTAGGGAAGGCAGGCTAAGCATAATAGAAAGCAAAACCAAATGTAATTTAAAGACAAAAAGGACCCACAAAGACAACAAAACACAGCAGCACTTAAATGGCATGAAACAAGGCAACAAAGTACATAAAGGAATGAAGGTGCCTGGAAGGCTTGCAGGTAGTCAAAGGGGCCTAATGTATTAGCATCAGTGGATTTTTCCTCTTCCTTTGTTTAACCTAATCGGTTGTAGTCAGTGACCCTTCCTTCATTCTCTTTAATTGCCAGCGAAGTGTTAAGATGCTGAGACTAAAAAAATCTGATTCATCTGATAGTATAAAGTTATGACAGTGCTGTAAAAAAAAGAATAACTGAAAATATGTGAGTTGTCTTGAATGGCAAATTATAGATTCCTGCGCGGATAATGCTCAATTTCTCGCAGTGACCTTTTTAAGACATTTACATTTTCTTACAAACCTGCACAAGTTACAAGATCAGTTCCTGTTGGTTAAGGTTCTTCTAATTGCTACATGATTTTTAGATTTTTATCTCACCCCATGGAGAAGAATTAAACTGGGCCAACAGTCTTTGTAAAGCCATTCCAAATAGAAATCTTGAAGTAAAATACCCTCTGAGGTAAAAATGGGCTATAGAAATGCCATTCCAGTGTAATCCAGCCCCATTCTAAGTCCTCCCCCTAATGATAAACTTCCAAAGATTTGTTTTAAATAGCTATAGCATTGTAAGAAACAAGCAGTCATGGTTCCAGCTTGTATGGAGTATGACTTGTAGTTCTTTTTGGAATTTGTCTCCTAAACTTTATAGGAGAATTCTTAAGGAAAGTAACTAATAATAATTTTGTGTCAGAAATTATTCTGGGTTGAAAGGAATTTTGCTGAAGAAACTCCACTCAGGGAACGCCCAAATGAGGCTCCTTTCATGTTCTCAAGAGCTGGGACAGGGATGGGCACTCAATCCATCATGCAGTACCCGGGTTTTGAACTACCAACTTGCCAGCCTTCCAGCTAACAAGGCACGTTTCTTAACCACTGAGACACTGCAGCCCCTTTGGAAAATAATTCATCCACTCACAAATTTTTTTTCCAAGGAACCTGGGCAGAGGGACAAAAAAACCTGGAACAAATACCACGGAAATGTCTGCAGAAGTGGACAGCGCTGGCTCTTCAGCTTTGAAACAGAGATGAGCACTGAACCCTAGAGATGGATATGACTGGCTTTTGAGCAAGGGTGACCTTTACCTAAGACCCACTTGCCCCCTTAAAATACACTGGAAAATGGAGTACTGTATATAATGGGTTATTCTGGTAATAATGGGGTGCGTCTTATACTCCCATGCATCTTGTACACCAGTAAATACAGTATTTAGAATATGTTTCAGACTTCCCTTTCAGACTTCCCTCACAAACTAGCTAACAATAGAGAAGGCTCGCTGGAACTTTTAGGGTCTTCCTTGACTGCCATTCAACAGCATCATTTCCTGCTAGGTATATGACATCCCGCTATGGTAATGGAGTAGACTGTACAGCCAGCAACTCAATGCCGAGTTTGGGCTGGTGGTAAATAACCCTACTCCCTAAAGGTGCCAATGGTTATGGGTGGATGAGCCTCTTTAGGTGGGGTGATGGTCCCCTCAGTGGAGGAAATGCCATGAGAAACCACCCTATTGGGCCCAACAGCAAAAGGAGAGGAGGAGGAACTCTGATTCCCAATGGATACTGGAGGCGGAAGAGGCTATGCCAGATGGACTGGCTGTGAAGGTGCACTTGGTCCATGTCCTCAAGGCTGTGCAGTCCATTGCAGTCCCGGTGTTAAATCCTGCAACTCTCATTTCATATGTGCCGCAGGAGATGGCTCTGTGATCACAGTGTGTGGGTCACTTCATGGCAAGCTGGGATCCACTTTAAACAAATTCATGCCAGTGGCATTTTTCCTGATTGCCACAGAGGGCAAAGGGAGCCCGGAACCAGCTGGCCTCCAAGACCAGGCCTCCCGGTGTCCTGGGGCAGAAAAAAACAACAACACACACACACTCGGATCGAATTGCCACTGCTGACGATTTATTTTCTATATCCCTCACTTTCCAACTCTTGATTCTGTTCATTCATAATGGGACATTCCACCTGAAGAATAGGCTTGTTCTTGTAGACCAGGGGTGCCCAAACTATGGCCTGGGGTCCGGATCCAGCCCCTGATGCCAATTCATCCAGCCCACAAAGCCCTCATTGCTCCTGGAAGCGGAAGCAAAACATGCCCGTAAGGGCCCGTTTTACTTCCGCTTCCAGGAGCGATGAGAGCTTCATGGGCCGGATCATTTGGCAGCGGGAGCTGGATCTGACCCCCGAGCCACAGTGACCGGCTCCCTGAACCACGTGACCATTCCACAGCCCAAAAAGTTTTTGCACCCCTGTTTGGGCACCTGTGTTGTATTATAGCACTCCATGAACAGCCTTGTGGACTAATAATAACCTGAAGGAACAAGTTACAAACAACTATTTTGTTGCAATTAATTCCTTTTTGCTATAACGAGGGAATAATTAAGTAACATTATGCTTAAAGAGCAACAAGGGAAACTTTATTCTTTTTACAGTAAGATTGGAATTGTGCCTGTTGTTCCCTGCAGTATTGTAGCATCTCACTCCTTAGGTGCACTTTATATCACAATCAGATGGCTTACAACATTCTGGTCTTGTTCTTTAAAGTAACTATCAATGAGTAAGAGGCTTTACTTTACTACTCATATTTGCTATCCCGCCCCAATCAGGGAAACCCGACTCTGGGCGGCTGTGGTAGCTTAGTGGTTAATGCACTGAACTTGACATCTGGAAGGTCATCAGGACAGCAATTCAATACCTGAGTGCCAGTATTGATGAAGCTGCTGCAGTTGAATCCCCAAGATGGATTCATGTAGGATTTAATCCACTTGGGGACCATCATCCATCCCGGTGAACTTCACAACCCAAGACTGTTAGTCCTCAGGGTTGTCAGGCTATTTAACTGCCACCCAACGATTGGCACTGAGTCACTGGCAGTATGGTCTACTCTATTACCATAGCAGGATAACTTGGCCAGTCTGGCAAAGTCCATTAATAATGCTATTTTAGGACACATCTCAAACTTTATAGCCAATATTTAATTGATTTTTTAAAAACAAACTATTTCCCATATCATCTTCATATTATTTCATTCCCACCAGATATTAAAATATGTCTCAACCTTTTTTTTTACATCTTCAGTAATGATTTATATAATTTGTATCATAATAACTTAACTGCACTGGAATCATACAGTAAAAGTAAAGATTTCCCTTGCTCGAAAGCCAGTCGTATCCGACTCTAAGGGTCAGTGCTCATCTCTGTTTCTAAGCCGAAGAGCCAGTGCTGTCTGCTTCTGCAGACATTTCCATGGTCATGTGGCAGACATGACTGGACACCGGAGCGCATGGAACGCTGTTACCTTCCCACCGAAGTGGTCCCTATTTATCTACTTGCAATTTCTTGCTTTCGAACTGCTAGGTTGGGAGGAGCTGGGACAGAGACGGGAGCTCATTCCGTCCTGCAGTACTCGGGAATCGAACTGCTGACCTTCCGCCTCCCAGTCAGCATCTTAGTGACTTGAGCCACTGCAGTCCCATCTCCATATTATTTACAATCATTCTCTATCAGATTGTTCTAGTTTTAAAGAGGCTACAGCAGGGGTTCCCAACCCAAAGCTCATGGGCCACATCTGGCCCATGGTGCAATTTCATGTCACCTCCAGCCCATCCAAGAGGCATTTGAGAAACAAAATGGCTACCCATTTGAAGCTGTTGGGACAACCACCCCCAAAAAATCGTGTAGGCAGTGCAAAATAGCCATCTGGCCCTCGAAGCTGATGCTCAATCCATCATGCAGTTCTGGGTTTTGAACTGCTGACTTGCCAGCCTTCCAGATGACAAGGCGAGCTTCTTAACCACTGAGCCACCACAGCCCCTCCTAGGGAGTAAAGTGATGGATTAGGACACAAGATATATGGGTGTGAATCCCTGTTCAGCCATGGAAGCTAAAGGTGGTGGTCTTGAGAGTGTTGTATATCTCACTTGCTTTGAAGACCCTGTTAGGGTCTCTATAAGTTGTCTAACTCACACTGTATCACAAGCTGATTGTAGGGAAAGAGACTGTAAGCAATATGCTTTAAAAATCCAGTTACATCGAAATGGTTAAATAGACTGTTCTTCCTCATTACTTGTAGATTTCCATTTCACTTCAACTGTGGTTGGCAGCTGCTCAGGCCTTGATTTGTCAAGACAAGTAGGCTTAGCAAAGGAATGATTATGTCCTATATGAAGGCATTATCATTAAATCTCAAATGAAAATATTACAGGCAGAAATTATAAGCAGGAGTTTCTACAACAAAGATACCCATTGGCAGAATGTGCCCTTATAATCAAGCAATGAGCATACCATATTTTTTTAAAGGAGAGAAAAATTTTGCCCACATATACACTAATAAAAATAAATCTGTTTCCGATTACTAACTATGCAGCACAGGTGCTTGTTTGTTATGAGAGAGGCATGTTCATTAATTTTCAGCTATGAAAAGTGCACTGTGCCATAAATATACAATTCAAAATGTTCTGCTGATGAATGGATACACAGATTGTTAATGTGCCAGAGTAGGGTATTGGGCATAAAACACATGCCAAACAGGAGCACACTGGTGATGTGCTAATGCTTTTAAATCTGGGTTTAATGTAAGCACATAACCAGCTTTTTATATTATTGCGCTAAGTTCTAGCAGAATTTAGGGCAATATCTATTTTATGGGACATTTTACTTTCTACTTTATTTAATAATGCTTCACACCCGTACAGCTGACACCCTGAGATCACACGGCTCTTTACCAATGTTAATTAATGAGTAAATGGAGTCACAGATCAGCTCATTGTCTCTACTGAGGCTAGATACTGGAAGCACAGATTCCTGAAATGTTAAATGGTGCAGCATACAAATACTCAATGATATATGCTTATAAGGGAGTATGGACAAAGTATATGAAAGTTTGCTCACTTAGAAGGGGTAGAATACTCCCTTAGGATTTTATTTACATTCAAATGTTTTATTTCAGTTTGAACTATGGCTCATGAGAAACTAGAACACAGTACCATCTTTATACAGTAATACCCCGAATAACGTTATGACTTGGTTCCACAAGTCATGACGTTATCCGATTTTTAGCATTGTCAGATGCATGCATCGAACAACGCTAAAAAAAAAAAGCTCTGATTTCAGGGACAAACTGCTTTAAAGGCAGGCAGGGAAAGAAAGAGACCTCCCTGCCTTTAAAGCCACCCCCCATGCCTCTGCGACTGCAGTAGGGTCGGGGAAAAGCACCCACCTTTCCCCCAACCCTACTGCAGTCGCAGAGACTCTTTGTCTCTTTCCCTCCCTGTATTTAAACTACAGGGAGAGAGAGAATGGCTTCTGTCTTTCTTTTCCTCCCTGTATTTAAACTACAGGGAGGGGGAAAGAGAGAGGTGTGATTGGTTCTTACCAATCTCTCTCTTTCCCCCTTCTCTGTAGTTTAAATACAGGGAGGGAAAGAGACAAGGAGTCTCTGCGATTGCAGTAGGGTCAGGGGAAAGGCAGGTGCTTTTCCCCGACCCTACTGCAGTCTCAGAGACCGCTGCGCATGGGGGGTGGATTGGGTATTTCTACCCAAATCACCCCACGCCTGCAGACCATTGCATCTGATAACGCTAAGAATCATTATCCAGAATCATTATCCGATGCAAGTTTTTTCCAAAAAACTTGCATCATTAACCGATTCTAGCGTTATCCGATGCAATCATTATCCGGGGTATTACTGTAGTAGAAATGTTTAGGATTTCATAGAGGGAATGTTTGAGAATTTAATTTGCTCTGCATTTTCACATACACTTTTAAACTGCTCTACAATTCCAACACTAATAACATAAATTGGGACACAGTTACCCTTCTGTTTTTTGTGTTTTTCCCTGTTTTCAGATGCTCAGCGCAAAAATATATACTAATGTAAAACACATAGTAAAGGTCTTTCTTGCTCGAAATCCAGTTATGTCCTACTCTAGTGGTTGTTGCTTATCACAGTTTACGTCCAAACAGCCAGCGCTGTTTGCGTCTACAGACATTTCCATGATCATGTGGCAGGTATGACTAGACACCAGAATGCATGGAACACTCTTACTTTTCCTGCTGAAGTATTACCTATTTATAGGTCTACAGTATTTGCAATTTCTCACTTTTGAACGACTAGGTTGTCAGGACCTGGGTCAGACGATGGGTACTTACTCTGTCATGTGGCACTTTGGTCTCAAACTGCTCCCCTGCCGACCTTCCGATCATCAGGCTCAGTGTCTTAACCACTAAGTCATTGCAACTCTGTAAAATACTTACAAAACATCTTCTTTAACATTTTTGTATGGGATAGTTATAAGAATATGGAATGGCTGAGTGGTTTGGAATAGGAAAAGGAGTAAGACAAGGCTGCATTTTGTCACCCTGCTTATTCAACTTATACACAGAGCACATAATGCTCAATGCAGGGATGGAGGAATCACAAATTGGAATCAAAATTGCTGGGAGAAACATTAACAATTTGAGATATGCAGATGATACCACCCTAATGGCAGAAAGTGAGGAGGACCTAAAGAAGCTCTTGATTAGGTTGAAAGAAGAGAGTGAAAAAGCTGGCTTGAGACTCAATATAAAGAAAACCAAGATAATGGCAACAGGCCCTGTCAGTCCCTGGAAAATAGATGGGGAAGAAGTAGAAGCAGTGACAGATTTTACTTTCTTAGGATAAAAGCTCACTGCAGATGGTGATTGCAGCCACAAAATAAAAAGGCGACTGATTCTTGGGAGGCAAGCGATGAGAAACCTGGAGAGCATAGTGAAAAGTAGAGAAATCACATTGCAAACAAAAATTTGCATAGTCAAAGCAATGGTATTCCCTGTGGCAATGTATGGTTGTGAGAGCTGGACCATTAGGAAAGCTGAGTGCAGAAGAATAGATACCTTTGAGATGTGGTGTTGGAGGAGAGTTTTGAGAGTCCCCTGGACAGCTAGGAGAACAAATAGGTCAATCTTAGAAGAAATCAACCCTGACTGCTCCTTAGAAGGTCAAATAGTAAAGATGAAGCTGAAGTACTTTGGACATCAAATGAGAAGAGAGGATTTGCTTGAGAAAGCCTTGATGCTGGGAAGGGTGGAGGGCAAAAGAAGAAGGGGGCGACCAAAATGAGATGGCTAGATGGTATTGTAGACACAATGGGCACAAAGCTGAGTGAGTTGAGGAGGATGGTGGAGGACAGAGGTGCCTGGCGGACAGTGGTCCATGGGGTCGCAGAGGGTCAGAATCGACTGTGTGACTGAACAACAAAAAAGTTATAAGAGTGGTTTCTGGACCTTAGAGAGGCAAGGAAATTATAGAATAAAAACTTCATTTGGAAGCATCATGCACTTTAAAAAAACTTCAGATGTTTTGAGAATTTTCAAGCAATTAGATATGGAAACAGTACAGTTGTTAACTTATTAATTAACATATACAGAAATGAAACAGACTGAAAGTAGAATGATCATTCTATCTATACTTTATTCTTGATTTTACCGTTTATCCAAACAATCAGACAGAAGTGATAACCACAGTAATAATAGCTAATGCAAAATCATGCATTCTTCATGAATATAAAGGGCCAGTTCCCATTTCTTTTGATCACACTAAAAGAAAGAAATGGACATACTGAACAAAATTTATTTAGCCTTTTATATTTTCCTCATGTCTTCCTATTGAATAGATCTTTGAATGATTCTTCATATTCTTCTATTGTTGTTGACAAATGGGATTGCACACAAACCTTTTGTGTTGTTTCAGAAGGGCATCTCCAACCGAAGTGAATGTGTAATAAAATAGAAAAATTCAGTTCAGTGTAATTTTGTATCAAATGATATATGTACCCAGAAATACTATATTTAGTATTTACTATATAAATCCTGGCCAGGTTATCCTACTATGGTGATAGAGTAGACCATACTGCCAGTGCCTCAATGCCGGGCGTCAGGTAGAGGTTAGCTAACCCGACAACCTTGATGGCTAGTGGAATTGAAAAAATCCACAGGGAAGGGTGATGGTCCCCAAGTGGATTAAATCCCACTTGTATACATCTGGATGGAGGGCAGCAGCTTCATCAATACTGGCCTGGGGCTGAGGAGGACTTTGTGTGCCAAAAGGGCTCAGGCCCAGAAAGTGACTTGTGGAACTGGATCAGTGGTATGGGGGTCACACTGCAATGCAGAAGGCAGATGAAAAGCCATGACATCATATTTGCAGGACAGTCTTCATGGCTGATTGCCATGATGATTGTCAATATTTGAAAATGGATATGGCAGAAGAAGAAGAAGAAGAAGAAGAAGAAGAAGAAGAAGAAGAAGAAGAAGAAGAAGAAGAAGAAGAAGAAGAAGAAGAAGAAGAAGAAGAAGAAGAAGAAATAATACAATACTAACTAGGAAAGAGATCTTGGGATTCTGGTGAATAACCCTCTAGTGCAGGGTTCCTCAAACTTGGCTCTCTAGATGTTCTTGGACTTCACTTCCCAGAAGCCCAAGTCAGGAGTCTAAGAACTCCTGGAGAGCCAAGTTTGAGGAACCCTGCTCTAGTAGATCATAATAAACAGGATCACCTAAAGATGTAATATGCCATTTGGGCTGTGTGTATTGTCTAGTGTGTAGCAGCTGTGAAGAAGGTCAATTTCAAACTATTTAGGACACATTTAAAAGTACATTAAAGTAAAGCATCAATACAGTTATTAAATATAATAATACTTCTATAAAATCCATGGTGCAATCCCACTTAGAATACTGGCTAGAATCCTATTACTGTTTGTGTAAAGCAGGGGTTCTCAACCTTTTAAAGCTGGGGGCCGGGTCACACTCCTTCAGATAGCTTCGGGGTCTGCACAGCCATTTTGCCCTTTCTCCACACCATGGTGTCTTGTCATGCCTCCACAACATGGCACTTCTGGGTGTGTTGGAGGTGGTGATGGGCCACATGAAATGGTGCTGCAGGCCGCATCCATCTCATGGGCCACAGATTGAGAATCCCTGGAGTAAAGTCTTTTGTTGTTGTTCAGTTGCACAGTCAGTTCCAATCCTTTGCAACCCCATGGACCATCGCACACCAGGCACCTCTATTCTCCACTTTCCCTAGAGTCAGAGTCAAGCCAAGGGGACATTGTAGACACAATGGGCATAGAGCTGAGCGAGTTGAGAAGGATGCTGGAGGACAGAAGTGCCTGGCGGACAGTGGTCCATGGGGTCGCAAAGGGTCGGAGTTGACTGTGCAACTGAACGACAAAAGGTTTATATGCCATATAAAGTCTACTTGTGAGTAAATGATAGTATGTCTGGTGCATCAGGCACACATCTGAGACCCATCCTGGTCATCACATCTTTAAAAGGGAATTATAGAGTTAGAAACAATGCATAAAAGGAAACATTGAATGATCCTATAGCTGGAATAAGCCTTCTTTGGTGAAAGACAACTCAAAATGTTTCTTATATGCTAATGTTATGTCACCATTATGGATCCTTGAGAACATACTCAAAATAATTCAATATGTTTACATCTGTGTTTCCAGCTAGAGGCATTTTGAAGCAACATCAAAACATAACAATTAAAAGAAATCTAAAATGTTTGGGGAGTTTGATCATCATTAACAAGTGTAAGAGTTTGATGATAGTGCTGACTTACATACAGCTTTTAATGTTGTACTATTGTGATGTCAATTTGCAGCCAAATGTAGAATGTTATCTACATATAGGGCCACTCTATAGAAAATAGTAAGATTAAGACCAGAGCTGCCCTAAGAAGTAAAAGAATTTGTTTTTTTCTAAAATGAATACTTTTCAGCTTCAGAGGTTGTAAATTAGCTTGATTTTGCTTTGCAATAATAATAATAATAATAATAATAATAATAATAATAATAATAATAATAATAATAATAATAATAATAATAATAATAATAATAATAATAATAATAGGAAAGTTGAGCGCAGAAGAATAGATGCCTTTGAGATGTGGTGTTGGAGGAGAGTTTTGAGAGTCCCCTGGACAGTGAGGAGAACAAATAGGTCAATCTTAGAAGAAATCAACCCTGACTGCTCCTTGGAAGGTCAGATAGTAAAGATGAAGCTAAAGTACTTTGGACATCAAATGAGAAGAGATGAATCACTTGAGAAAGCCTTGATGCTGGGAAAGGTGGATGGCAAAAGAAAAAGGGGGTGGCCAAAAATGAGATGGCTAGATGGTATTGTGGATGCAGTGGGCACAGAGCTGGGCAGGCTGAGGAGGATGGTGGAGGTCAGAGGTGCCTTGGAGGACAATGGTCCATAGGGTCGCAAAGGGTCGGAATCGATTGTGCGACTGATGATGATGATGATGATGCAGATTATTATTATTATTATTATTATTATTATTATTATTATTATTATTATTATTATTATTATTATTATTATTTCATGTCAGAGATTACTCTGGGTTGAAATGTTTTTTGCTGGAGAAACTCCACTCAGTGCATGCCCAAATGAGGCTCCTTTCATGTCCCCAAGAGCAGCCTTCGGGTATCGAAACCTGACCTTCCGGTCTCCAAGCTCAGAATCTTAATCATTAAGCCACCAGGGGAGGTGCATGCAATTATTTGTTGGCATTTAGACACAGGTTTCATTTATGAGCCCCTACAACCATGATGGCAAACCTTGGCACTCCAGCTGTTCTTGGACTTCAATTCCCTGAAGCCCAAGTCCCTGTGAATCCATACGAATGTGTGTATGCGTAGTAAACCATATTGTGTCAATTCACAGGGACTTAGGCTTCTGGGAAGTGAAGTCCAAAAACAGCTGGAGTGCCAATAAACCCATTCTTGTGGATTCACAGAAACTTTGGCTTCTGGGAATTGATGTTCAAGAACAGTGGAGGGCCAAGATTCGCCATCACTGAACTAGATGACACTAGAGAATTTGGATTCCCCCCCCCCATCCAAAGAATAGATATTTAATTTGCATTACGAAACTAGGTTATAAATACATTAGGAATTTTTTTTTTGTGGGGGGCATTACGAAACTAGGTTATAAATACATTAGGAATTTTTTTTTTTGTTTTGAGGATGGTGGTAGATTTTTCAATGCATGCTATCATCTGTCTGAATTAAAAGTGATGGTGCAAAGTTTTCATTTATACACAAACCATAAAAAGCCATCAGGTTCATGAATTTCTAATGGAACCAGATCTGACAGTATATTTTAATACTGTTTGATTTTTTTACTGTTTGCTTTCTCATGCAAAATATCTATTTAGAAATGTCTCGTAGAATAAAAGCTCATTTAACAACATTTCTAGATATATTCTGCATCAGTCACTTCAAATGTTTTGTGGGTCCATATTAAGATTTATTTAGGAATTT
>CP126892.1:116540000-116557500 GCA_030440675.1 Furcifer pardalis
ACCCTAATGGAAGAAAGTGAGGAGGAATTATAAAAGCTCCTGATTAGGTTGAAAGAAGAAAGTGCAAAAGCTGTCTTGAGACTCAACATCAAGAAAACCAAGATTATGGCAACAGGCCCTCTCACTCCCTGGAAAATAGATGGGGAAGAAGTAGAAGCAGTGACAGATTTTACTTTCTTAGGATCAAAGCTCACTGCAGATGGAGATTGCAGCCATGAAATAAAAAGGTGACTGATTCTTGGGAGGCAAGCGATGAGAAACCTGGGGAACATAGTGAAAAGTAGAGACATCACATTGCAAACAAAAATTCATATAGGCAGAGCAATGGTATTTCCGGTGGCAATGTATGGTTGTGAGAGCTGGACTATTAGGAAAGCTGAGCACAGAAGAATAGATGCCTTTGAGATGTGGTGCTGGAGGAGAGTTTTGAGAGTCCCCTGGACAGTGAGGAGAACAAATAGGTCAATCTTAGAAGAAATTAACCCTGACTGCTCCTTAGAAGGTCAAATTGTAAAGATGAAGCTAAAGTACTTTGGACATCAAATGAGAAGAGAGGATTCGCTTGAGAAAGCCTTAATGCTGGGAAAGGTGGAGGGCTAAAGAAAAAGGGGGTGGCCAAAAATGAGATGGCTAGATGGTATTGTAGAGACAATGGACACAAACCTGAGCGAGTTGTGGAGGATGGTGGAGTACAGAAGTGCCTGGTGGACAGTGGTCCATGGGGTCGCAAAAGGGCGGAATCAACTGTGCGACTGAACAACAAACTGCCTTCTGCACACCAGGAAGAGCCATGTGGTGGAGGAAGGGCAAAATGGCTGTCTAGCCCCAGAAGCTGTCTGAGGGAACATGACCCAGCTCCTGGCTTAAAAACATTGAGACCTCCGACACTAAGCCACCGCAGTCCCTACACCTTTACCTTTACTATAAATAGGAGATGTTATTAAGATGCTGCAGAATACAACATCCTGGGGCTAGACATAGATGGACTAATGGGTCAGTCTAACTTACTTTCCACTTCTCATTTTCACATGAAAATCCATAGGCACAAGTACTTGCATTTCTCCACACTTATCCCCTTTTGTACATAATTTCCCCTAACAGTCACTTATTTTGCAGGTAATTATCCTAATGCAATACATGTTTAATGTAAACCATATACCGTATATACTCGAGTATAAGTCGGGTTTTTTAGCACCCAAAATGAGGTCCAAAACTGGGACTAGACTTATACTCGGGTCAACATAAACACTCAAAAACATACCCACACAAATGTCTAAATTAATTAATTTTACTGTATTTTCATGTATTTTAATTACTGAAATTTACTAGCAGCTGCTGCATTTTCCACTCCAATTTATACTCAGGCCAATCTATTTTCCTAGATTTAGGTACCTCGACTTATATCCGGGATGACTTATAGTCAAGTTTATATGGTACTCCATAAGAGCTTATTCCAAGTAAAACTTGTTGTTACCCTGAGCCTTACGGGTACTTTCTCTTAGAACAGGTGAACACGCCATTCTTTGTTATTTTTACCACTGAATGTATTGTTTCTCTTCTTCCCGTATGACAAGTTATGTCCTACTATTTTTTTTAACTAGCGAGCTCAACTTTTTAAAAAGTAGGGAAGTGAACATTTTTGGGCATAAATGAGATTTCAGAAAATGTAATAATCCAAATACATGAAATTAGATTAATTCATACAAGCACGTAAAGAAAACAATTTTTTCTACCACCCCTACTATTAGATAGTATCAGATTTATATGAACTTGGCCAGAAACTCTTAATCAGTTTAATCACTTAATTAATCAACTAGTTATTCATGGAATTAATCAAGAGGTTGCCTATGTTGTTAAGAACGTGTCCATTTCCATCTTCCATAAGACGTGCAGTTGACACCCTTCTAAGGATGCTGCCATTTGAAGGGGTCCACTTGAGAAGCACATGTGAGAATGTTTTCTCCTGTGTTGCTCCCAAATTGGAACATCCATCCCCCTTAATGATGAGAATGAGCCCAGTTCCCTTTCCTTTCTGATTAATCATTAGGGGAATTCTAAAGCAGTGGGACCCAGACTGCAGTGGCTAAGTGGTTAAGAAGGTCACCTTGTTAGCTGGAAATCCACCAAGTCGGCAGTTCGAGACTGGGTACTCCGTGACAGAATGAGCGCCTGTCTCTGTCTCAGCTCCTGCCAACCTAGCACATCGAAAGCAAGAAATTGCAAGTAGATAATCAGAGACTACTTCAGTGGGAAAAGGTTTGCGGACATGAAAGGATCCTCATTTGGGCATCCCCTGAGAGGATTTTCACCAGCAAAAATCCTTTCAACCCAGAATAATTTCTGACACGAGAATCAAGGGACTTTGGTTGGTTGGTTTCTGTGCAAATGTTAATTCTGGAGTATGACGTGTTTGGAGTATAAGACAGATACACCTCATTATTACCAAGATTGCCCACTATCAACCACTATATACAGTACGACACACTCCATTTTCCCAGTGTATTTTAAGGGGGTAAAGGTGGGCCTTATATGACAGAAAATAGGGCAACTATAACAGAAGACAGTACACCTTGATTCTTCTGCTATCCTTCTAGCAAACATCAGCAGCAAAGGTAGTATAATTTCTACCAACAATGACTACTATTTTTACACTTTTCTTCATAAAATAAGTCTCATTTGAGGTTTTTATTATGTAAACATAATTAGTGTGGAGGGACTGCAGTGGCTCAAGTGGTTAAGACCCTGGGTCAGAGTTCGAGACCCAAGTACTACATGATGGAGTGAGCTTCCGTCTCTGTCCCAGCTCCTGCCACCCTAGCAGTTAGGAAACAAAAAATTGCAAGTAGAAGAATAGGGACTACTTTGGTGGGAAGGTAAATCAGTGCTCTGTACAATCCAGTGTCTAGGCATGCCTGCCCTATGTCCATGGAAACATCTGCAAACATAGAAAGTGCTGGCTCTTTGGTTACAAACAGAGATGAGCACTGAACCCTGGAGTTGGATACAACTAGCTTTTGAGCAAGGGTGGCCTTTACCTTTACCTAATCAGTGGGATTAAATCATCAGAAGGTGGATGCTTAATAAACCAGCAGTACAATCCTGTACATATCTGTTGTCCAAAGAAGTTCGGGTTAGTGGAATTTAACCTTCAGTAAAATAAGTAAGGCTTATACCACACACACAAAAGAAAGCTTCTTATAATGAAAATGGTAACTACATGGGACAGTCTTCTCTTGGCAGCAGCCAAAGGATAACACTTTGTTGCGGGACACTTGTGCAATTGTTTGGCTTGCTGTAGTGTAAAGTGGAGTTCGCCCACTTAAAAGATCAGAGTTTGTGTTTGCAAAAAAAGAAGGCTATCTGGTAGACATCCCTTGTGTAAACTTTAGAAAACTTCAACTATTCAAGTAACAGAGTGTCACCCAAGCAATAGAAAGGTAGAAAATCTTGCCCATGGTATTAAACAGCACTCAGTTCTGCTTCATTTCTCCCTACGCCCCATGGTTCAAAACTACTGCACAGATGTGGGTTCTTTCTACTGCTTGGTGATTTAAGAACACTTCCTATCATAGTAAAGGTAAAAGTCGCCCTTGCTAAAAGCCAGTCGGGTCTGAACTTTAAGGCGCAGTGCTCATCTACAGCCAAAGAGCCAGCGCTGTCTGCATCTGCAGGTGTTTTCATGGTTATGAGTAGACACTGGAGTGCATGGAATGCTGTTATCTTCTCACCAAAATGGTACTTATTTTTGTTGTTCAGTCGCACAGTCAATTCCGACCCTCTGCGACCCCATGGACCACTGTCCGCCAGGCACTTCTGTCTTCCACCATCCTCCTCAACTCGCTCAGCTCTTTGCCCACTGCGTCCACAATACCATCTAGCCATCTCATCTTGGGCCGTCCCCTTTTTCTTTTGCCCTCCACCTTTCCCAGCATCAAGGCCTTCTCAAGTGAATCCTGTCTTCTCATTTGATGTCCAAAGTACCTTAGCTTCATCTTTACAATTTGACCTTCTAAGGAGCAGTCAGGGTTGATTTCTTCTAAGATTGACCTATTTGTTCTCCTCACTGTCCAGGGCACTCTCAAAACTCTCCTCCAACACCACATCTCAAAGGCATCTATTCTTCTGCGCTCAGCTTTCCTAATGGTCCAGCTCTCACAACCATACATTGCCACCGGAAATACCATTGCTTTGACTATATGAATTTTTGTTTGCAATGTGATGTCTCTACTTTTCACTATGTTCCCCAGGTTTCTCATCACTTGCCTCCCAAGAATCAGTCGCCTTTTTATTTCATGGCTGCAATCCCCATCTGCAGTTATCTCGAACTGCTGACCTTCCAGTTGTCACCTTAGATGAGAGCTAGTGACTCGGGGGGGGGGGGGTTGAATCTCTTTGGGTTTCAACCTGCAAATAACAAGTGTTATCCAAGATACTGAGCCTATTTAGGTGATAGAGTTCAGCACCTTGGATAGCGTCATTAAAATGCAAACTAAAACTCAGAGTAGATTTACATCCTTTCTCTTCCCAGCTGGTAGGAAGTACTCCCTTCAAATGAAGTGAGCTCTGGGTTGCTACTAATAAGAGAACTTCTTCTATAGCAGCACTCCAGTTACACAGAATACTCTCCCTGGTGGTAGATTGTAGAGCCACATGGTATTTACATCACCATCTCTTCTGTGACAGGTACAGATCTTACCAATGCTCAGCTGAGAAAGAAAAAAAGTTTTCTACTTTTCCAGATCCTAGCAGTGTTATTCAATTTAATTGGGCTCTTTACCCTGTTTGTTTTTCAGCTTTTGTGCCTTTCCTCTATTTTACGGCTTTTCCATTATTTCTTGACTACAGAGGGAGTACAGGAATGTAATTAATTGATTAGGTAAAGGTCACCCTTGCTTGAAAGCCAGTCGTCTCTCACTCTAAGGTTCTGTGCTTATCTCTGTTTCATAGCCAAAGAGCCAGCACTGTCTGCTTCTGCAGACGTTTCCATGGTCATGTGGCAGGCATGACTAAACACAGGCACCAGTGGTGGGCTAAAAAAAATACTACAACACTGTGGGTGTGGTATGATGGGCATGGCCAGGGGGAAAGCCCTGTGTTGCACTCGAATTAGGACTATGTACTTTATTTCAAAACTTGGATGGGTGGAGCCAGCCAGAATTTCTGCTACCGGTTCTGGCAAACTGGTGCGAACCTTCTGATGCCCACCACTGACCGGAGCACATGGAATGCTGTTTACATTCCCACTGAAGTGGGACAGATGACAGGCATTCAATCCATCCTGCAGTATTCGGGTATCAAACTGCTGACCTCCGCCTTCTAGTCAGTGTCTTAGCCACTTGAGCCACTGCAGTCCCTAATTAATTAATTAATCATATGTATATTTTGGGGGAAAACTATATGAAAGGTGCCATCCTACTAGCGATTACATGGGAAGTTACTCAGACCAACATAGAATAAGCATGGATAGGATTACAGTTGTACCTCGCTTAAAGAGCATAATGCGTTCCACAGGATTGCTCTTTAAGCGAATTTGCTCTTTAAGCAAAACACCATTGTAAGTGACCAATTGTGGGGGGGATTGCGAACCCCGATTTATTTGTTAAGGGATTTTTTTGGTTCGTTTTATTTGTTAAGTGAAGTGAACATTCAGAGAAAATTCTGCTCTTTAAGTGAATTGCTCTTTAAGCGAGGCGCTCTTTATGCAAGGTTTGACTGTACTTTCTTAGCAATGCATATTTTTGAAAGAAGCATATCTGAGAGTAAATAAAACAACGACAAAAAAAGACAAAAAATGCTGTGGTACCTTAAAGACTGAATAAGGTAAAGGTTTCCCTTGCTCGAAAGCCAGTCGTATCCGACTCTAGGGGTCAGTGCTCATCTCTGTTTCTAAGCCGAAGAGCCAGCGTTGTCTGCTTCTGCAGATGTTTCCATGGTCATGTGGCAGACATGACTAGACACCGGAGTGCACGGAACGCTGTTACCTTCCCACCAAAGTGGTCCCTATTTATCTACTTGCAATTTCTTGCTTTCGAACTGCTTGGTTGGCAGGAGCTGGGACAGGGACGGGAGCTCATTCCGTCCTGCAGTACTCGGGAACGAACTGCTGACCTTCCGCCTCCCAGTCAGTGTCTTAGTGACTTGAGACTGAATACTTACTCAATTTTCCCTCACACTGATACCTTACAAGGCTATTTCATAGATTATACATTTATTATCACCTTTATCGCCTGCTTTTTCCACTACTCAGAGCATCTCACACAAAACATAAAGGTGGGATACAAAAAGGAAAATAAAAACAGACACATCTGTAAAAGCATTTTTAAAAATCAGCTTGATCTTTAAAAGATGTTAAGAGTCTTCCAATAAATATTAACCGGCTGAATCACTGACTATTATTTCAATATTAAATAATTTACTCTAACAAGATGTGTCTCCATATCCTGACGAAAAGCTGCCAGACTAACAAGGAAACTGGACATATCAAGATCTGGTGACTGATGCATAAGAAGCCTAAATTGTTTGTTCTATGGTTTGTTCTTTCCTCCTTAAAATGCTTCCTCCCAGCCTAGAAGCTAGAAATGGCTGTACAAAATGGGTACTTTTTGTCCACTTCTAGTAACTTTGTTCTGTCTAGCAACTTCATCATAATACCGCAAATGGTCTTCCTAAAATCATTTCTAAGATGGGAGGGGGGATTACCCCACCCCACATATTAAAGGCTTCTGCAGCTGGCTTTTAAGCTATTTATGAAAAAGACAAGAAGGAGAAAAGAAGAGAAGAAGAGAGGAAAAAATTAACCCCTGTGGCTCTATTAGGAACAGTATAATAAATGTGCATTTAAAAGATCTATAAACACATATTTATCTCCAAAATGTTCTTGCATAAAACTGTTATTGAAAAGGCTTTCATTTTATCTTTACGTTATTGTAATTTTATTGAATTGCTTATTCATTCTTTGATATTGTGTTTTAATGATATTATAAATCTGTTTTATGTCTGATAGGAGTCTCATTGTAAACTGATCTAACAGATAATACGGCAATTCACCATAAAAAGTCTAAACAAAAAAAGAAAGAAAGAAAGAAATGCAGATCAGAATGCAAAGAAGCACTTTAATTCATTCCGGATTTCTTTTCATTTTATTTTTTAATTATTTCTCATGTGCTGCTTGCCATCTGTTGATAAAAGATGGTTGTAGAAACGCATCCTAACCTACACAATAGAACTTTTCTCCCCCATTTTTGCAATAGTTTTCATTAAAGAAAATAAAGTATAAAAGCATCATACCTTTAAAAACTAACATTCATTAGGTGGCTCGTATGGAGTGTTTTGAATTAGGGATTTTTTGAATGAAACCTGGTTTTACCCATCACGAAATCCTTATTTGGGATAAATTTTCTGTTAGCATCATGAACAATGAAAAGAGCGGGCCGATTCCTCTTCTACTGTGTCTCCTACTACCCCAATTCTTTTATTAAAAACAATTAAAATAAAAGATATTATCAACATATAGAGCAATTATGTTATAAGCCAGTCCTTGCTCTCTCCAGAAACTTAGCAGGAAGTTCATTCAATAAAAGCATGTACGCCTGCCAAATCTAAATAATAAAAACTCTATTAACGGGAGCTTATTATGAAGGAAAGCATATGACCTGGGCACCAGTATTTGACAGGTGGCCAATCCCATTAAGTACACTTTAAATGTGAAAGTGTATTTGGAATCATTACAGTTGACTTCCACAGCTTATGAGTTGACTTACATTCCACCAACTCCTGTTGCCACAGCTATACTCATTCTGTCGTGCGCCAGTAGATAAAAGTATTCTGGCCAGGTTCCAAAAAACTACACAACTATCCCATTCACCCGAGTGGATTCAGTCTCAAAAAAAAAATGTTTCCATATTCCTTTTCCATTACATCAGAGAAGTTTTGAAGGAGACGAGAGTTTTAAAGCCAACTTTTACTAGAGTTTGGACCTTTTATTAAAAGGGAGAAAAGTATTGGCTGAAAATATGCAGTTACGCCAACATTATAACTTGTAGATGCAGATTGCCATAAATTAAGAAATCTCCAATGGAATTATCTGCACATCAGATGTGTGACTCAGTATGTATCAGATAATGTCTACAATGATTTCTTGACAAGTGACAATTCACAACTAAAAGTTAAATGATTTGTCTCATTGCACAAGAGAATTTTATCCACTATGTTAGGATTGACTTTTTTTTAACTAACACATTATTCCTTGAACCTTATTCTGCAAATAGCATGATAGCAGCATACTGCCCAAAATTCTCCTGCACAACTATGTAAATTCTCCGGCCAACTATGTAAATGAGTTGCCTCAAGCCAAGAAATCATGGTAGACATTACCAAATGTACATTCAGTCACACAATACAATATGTAATTGCTGAAATCTATGCTGATTGGGGCAATTTACCTCCTAAATTTATGGCATTTGTGCTATGCCCCCATAACTTGGTACATTAATGTTTTACTTTTCATTAACTATATAAAGAATATTTTTAAAAAGAAACAATGGCCATAAATAGCCTCAAATTTTCCAAAACGACTCCCTAATAAAGATATTTTAGAAATAACACCCATTGTATAAACACCATAACTAAACCTTATCGTCAATTATTTTAGAATAACAGCACCCTTAGACTCTTGTTATCAAACAAAACAAAACAATCCCTATATCACGAGTAACATCATTACTTGAACTACTTCCAAGTAGTTTTTATAAGGTTTTATTTAAGGCAATAAGTATCGAGTATCCTTTAAAATGGAGTTGCTGGGTATTGAGCCTAAAACTGTGATGCCAGGTATGTGTTATATTCCTTTCCCTCAAACAACACCCCCTTTTGGAGGTATTGCTACCAAAACGGAAAGACAAAATGGCGCTTCTTCATTTCAGTGTTGAAAAGTTGACAGTGTAATCTTGGCTGAACAGCAGTGATGGGCCAGCATCTTCCATTCGCTAAGCAACAGGTCAGTTCCAGTGATGGGATGATACCTGTTTGGACTGGTTCACCCGAACCGGTAGCACCCCATCAGGAAGGGTCACTGTGGGTGGTGTTAACCCCCGGGTGACCGGTTCGGTCACCTCTCCGGCCCCCTCCAGAAATGTATTTCCGGGCAGCCAAAATGCGTCAAACCTCTGTTTGATGCATGCACAGTTCTATTTTTTAGTGCACATGCATCAAATAGAGGTTTGACGAATGCACACAAAAAAAAGAACTGTGCATGCGACAAACGGAGGTTTGATGCATGCACAGACTTTTTTATTTCTTATTTTTTGCTCCGCCCATGACGTCATTACATCATGACGTCGGCTACACCCACGACATCCATGACGCCACGGTGGGGTAGCGGAAATTTTGACAACCCACCACTGACCAGTTCATTAATAGCTCTCTTCATCAATACCTCAGTTCCTCTCCTCATCCATTAGTACCAGCCTACTCTCCCTAATGGAAGGGCCAGTTTTCTGGAACAATATTATTTCAAGAAATTCTAGGATGAGTTAATTGCACCCTTAATTCACCACATGAAAACCAATATTCTCAGAAAATTTTCCCATGCCTGATATGCCGCTAGAACAGATATTTTTCAATCAGAAGCAGACCTGTGCAGCAGCTTTCACTGCTCATGTTTTGGAAATGCAGAAAGCACAGGATCCATAAAATGGCTTCAAAAACAGGCCTGGAAAACCAAGAAAGAACTTCAATAGTTTAAAGGCCAGACTCAAACATGAAAGGAACTTTCTGTACTGTGGTCTCACTTAATCTTTGTATTGTCTGTCCAACTTTATAACGACTTTAGGAATCTGACTACATTCTCCACAAGCATATTAACAACAGAAACAGCCTCTTGAATAATTGTATATTGTAGGCTTATACCTCTGTTGTCAGTTCATTTAATTCTCTCTCACTGCGACTGAAATAGGGACAGACTGAATGCATCAGTGGATCATCATATATTCAAAAGGCCATCTCCAGGTTTTTGGGGTTACCTCTTTCCATACATAGACACATCTGCACACACATGTTTGCACACAGAATTTATGTGAGGTATTCCTCCCCTTGTAAGTACTCAAGAAACAACTCTTCATAGCATCCTAAAAAGCACTGGCACTCTGTACAAAATCATCAGTGGACTGTATAATATGAACAAGCTGAACAATTTTTTTTGCACAAACGAATAAAGGAATGTCAAATAAGTTAACCTACATAAATATATCCTGTTTTTGCAAGCAGGTAAGGAGAAGCAGACATGGGAAGTTGCAAATGAAAAGGTAAATCCAAACAGCACAAGAACAATTAAATAGCAAGATGGTGTGAAACATCCATCTTTACCCCTTCTTCATGTTCATGTAATGCTGGGTCAGGCTAATCCACCAGAATAAATGATGATCATTGTATGTTTGTGGAAGGAGAGGAGCCTCCAGCATCTGTGCTGAATCAGTCCCATGACGGTTGCCCATCTGTCCTGTACAAGTTTTATCTGTCCACATTTCCAATCAGCGACTGGAGATATTGGAAGCAATTTAAAGCTCACAAAGATTTGTGGGAAAATATGTTCTGATCTGCTGTCTGGGAGAGTTTACCATAGAAAAGATATACCTGCTTGTAGATTGCAAAGAAGGCCCTTTTTGGTGAATTTATTCAGTAGTTATTTTCTCCTGACCTAATGTGAGAAACATTAGCTGGCACAAAGTTGACAGTGCCTGGGATATGCCCGGTTGTTGTTCAAAAATACCTCACTCTTTAAGGAGGATCAGTATTTACTGCTAAAACAGCATGTATATAAATGTGATGTTCATTCACAACTGAAAGGTATAGCACTGGCATACTCTAGTAATGTACAGAGGTTTCCAACCTACAGCCCATGGGCCTAATCTGGCCCATGGAGCTCATTTATACAGCCTGCGGTGGCCACCTGGGCACTTCCAGAAGCTGCTACCAGAAGTCACATTATGTCACTTGCCATTGCAGCAGCAATTGTGCCATTTTTTGCACCTTCTTGTGCAGACTCTGCCTTTTCCCAGGGTGGTGGGAGGCTTTTTGGAGGATTTTCGATCCATTGTGGGATTTTTTTCCCACCACTTCTCCATTGCGTTTCAGCACATAAATCATAGTGGTTGGGGACTTCTGGTGCTAGGTGGAGTTTAGGTCAGGTCCTGGGTTACCAGTGAGGAACCAGGAAGTTCCCAACCACTGAAATGCAGTGGAGAAGCAGATTTAAAAAATCCCAAAATAGAACAAAAATGCTCCCAAAAGCATCCCATCACCCCGGCAAGTGGCAGAGGCTGTGCAAGAAGCCGCAAAAATGGTGCAATTGGCACAGCCACCAGCACTGCCACCACCAAAAACATAAGCAGTGGGTGCAGCTACACTATGCCTCTGGCCTGCACAGCTGAGCACCCATACCAGGAACTGGCCCCTGGTGGGAAAACGATGGGAACCCCTGCTCTAGTAGGATTTATGTAGTGGATTACCAACCTGGTTTTGGACTATCACTCTGCCTTTCGCCCCTTTCAATTACAGCCACCAAGCCCCTTGAATGCTGAGTTGAAAAAGATTTCCCATCACAAATCTGTGCATTACAGCTGTTATGTTGCAGCATACATAGATCTGCAGGCCGGAATACTCAGGTTTACACTGAACTGAATTTGCAAAAGCATCAAATAAGTGTGTTTTTCTGTATTGTCTGCTTTTTAACATTGCAGAAGAAAATCCAAATGAATACTTTAGTATGAAAGCTTCTCTTTTGAACTGTGTCATTGTGCTGTCTAACAAACTCTCTTTGAAAAATTCTGTGAATTTTGATATGAATAGGCCTAGGCTATCCAGACTTCATTTTTCTCCAAATTTTGTGATATAACCATCAGCTCAGAAAAGAATGTTACAAAATATACCTAAAATGTACTTTGAGATACTTTCTTTAAAAAAAACATTTTAAAGAGACACTTAAATCAAGTAAACACATTCAAATATTCTTCTTTTACATGCAGTTTTTATGCTTAAAAAAAAAAAAACAAGAATGCAAACTATGTAGAAATAGATAAAGATTGATCTGCTAATCCCTAAATCTGACAATGTCCTGGACAAAATATTCCATTTAGCAGTTACAAAGGACTGAATGTTTGGGTCAGATTTATACAGGATTGAACACTGGGGGGGTCAAACACTACCATACTCAACTACAACAGCAGAAATATTATCACGATTAAGGATGTACATCTGGATTTCAAATGCTTTGTCTAATGCTTCATCTGATGTGTTCCTGTCTGTTGAGTTTTGCTTTGTAGCCAAGAATGTGCAGTCCTTCTTTACATCTGCAGGGCAATCTCAGTTATCTGCTATCTACTTCTACCTCTGCCATATGTCTTCTATCCTGTATCTTAGAGAACAATCTCCTGTCACTGGTATGCCCTTCATCTTTATCCTGTAGCAAAGTCCAGTCTATTTTTTTCAAAGCCCTAATCCTACACAGTTCAGTCTATTGCTCAACTTTGGTTTTATAACTAGAAATGAAAAACGAAAAACCAAACCAACCATAGGAGTCGAAACCCTCTTTAAAGGAGATGGCTACCTGATTAACATTTAATAAGTCACTTTTATTGTTGCTCAGTCGCACAGTTGATTCCAACCCCCTGCAACCCCATGGACAATTGCATGCCAGGCCTCCCTATCCTACACCAACCTCCTCAACCCGCCCAAATCTGTGCCCATTGCTTCAACAATACCATCTAGCCATCTCAGTTTCTGCCACCCCTTCTTCTTTTGCCCCAGACCTTTCCCAGCATCAAAGCTTTCTCAAGTGAATCCACTCTTCTCATTTGATGTCCAAAGTACTTTAGCTTCATCTTCACAATTTGACCTTCCAAAGAGCGGTCAGGGTTGGTTTCTTCTAAGATGGGGGGGGGGGATAAAACCATCAGATCTTCTGACTGCCAGTCCATACACTTGTGAAGAAAATGCACACTATCTTACACTCAAATATTTTTCTACACCCCCACACCCCACTCCCACACACATACTTTTGTTTCAGTTGGAATCATTTTCTTTCCCAGTGGTAAATTGGTATACAAAACACTAGGTAAAGGTAAAGGTCGTCCTTGCTCAAAAGCCAGTCGTATCCACTCTAGAGTTCAGTGCTCATCTCTGTTTATAGCCAAAGAGACAGTAGTGTCTGCATCTGCAGACATTTCTGTGTACATGTGACAGGCATGCCTTAACAACAGAGTGCATGGAACACTGTTTACCTTTACGCTGTTTACCTTCACTACTTGCAGAGTCTTGCTTTTGAACTGCTAGCTTGACAAAATACTAACAAAACATTATTATTTTTTAGGCTATGATAGCTCTCTGGAGGAATAATGGAATTTATTTTATCTAAAAAGCAAGCAGTTCCCAAACACTTCTGCACACACAGACATAGAAATGGGCAGAGGTAGGGTTAAAGTCAGCTTATTGGATGAAAACAAGAAGCCCTGTGCAATTTCATCTGTTGATAATTCAGGAATTCTTTCTAACTGTCCAAAATCTGATATCCATTGCCGATCCAATACCAGATTTACAGTGCTACAGTTCGTTGGAAGCAGCAGTTGTTGCCACATGTTGTTGAAGCCCATGAAAGATTAGCAGGGTGCAATGGGATTAACGCACGAGGAGATATTTAAATGTTTGCTGTTTGCATACTCCAATAATGAATAGAACCGTTAGATGTGTTTATATGGAAGAAAAGTAGCAAATGTACAAGGCAACAGAGCTTGGTCTATGAAAGAGTTGGAAAGGTTTAATTTGTGTCTTCAAATGGCGGCGGTGGCAGCTATAACTCATATCCAAGAATATTTTTCCCCTCTGAAGCAGGAAAAATGCCATTGGCCGGAATTTGTTTAAGATGGATCCCAGCTTGCCATGAAGTGACCCACACACTATGATCACGGAACCAACTCCTGCAGCACATATGAAATGAGACACACAGGATTTAACACTGGGACTGCAATGGACTGCTGCAGCCTTGAGGATATTAACAAGGTGTGCCTTCACAGACAGTCCATCTGTCATGGCCTCTTCTGCCTCCATGATCATTGAGAATCAGAATAGTGATTCTGTGGTTCCTTCTCTGCTCTACTGTGCTGGTGGTGGACCATAAGCAATTGATTGGTTGGTTGGTTGGTCGACTGAGTATCCTGTTTAATATGATGGGCAAATAACTTTGCCAACCCACTTTTCCTTTCCCCAAGATAATCCATTGTACTACTTCTCCCTCATCTCATTTTCCATGCTACTCTCTCTTCTCACAGCAGAACCAATCTATGGCTGCTGAGAAGGTCTTGTTCGGCTTTTTTATTTCTTAAAGTATTTATCTTGTGATAATTGTTTTGAAAACTTTCCTCCACCATCCTGAAAGCTCTTCCTCTCACCTTCTCCATAAGCCCATTTTGGCAGCCATCCTGTTGGCGCACATCAGATGTGTTTGCTATTAGTGGAGGGGGGAAAAAAGATCACAACTGCCACTGTAATGGAAGGTTAATTTTTCTGCCTACCATTCGGCTAGGTTCCAAAATGCTATTTTTCATAAGCAAGGACTTGTTTCTGTTTACTAGGATTTAAAAAAACCCAAAACCTTTGTATGTCAAACAAGCTGGTAGAACTCTCCATTTGGAAAGGTCTCTCTGCCCTCATCTCTTATTTTCCAGAGGGACTGCAGTGGCTCAGTGTTTAAGAAGCTCGCCTTGTTAGCTGGAAGGCCGGCAAGTCAGCAGTTTGAAACCCGGGTATTGAATGACAGATTGAGCGCCCATCTCTGTCCCAGCTCTTGGGGACATGAAAGGAGCCTCATTTGGGCATCCTCTGAGTGGAATTTCTCCCTCAAAAATCCTTTCAACCCAGAATAATATCTGATATGAAATTATTACTATTTTCCAGATGTGTAATAAATGAAGTAATCAAAAAAAGTATGAATATTTATTAACCAAAAGAAGAAGAAAAAGAGGAGGTTTCTGCGTTGATGGGTTGGAATTTCTGCCATCAATCATTAGCAAAGTAATGTATAACATCTTTTGCCATTTTCTGCAGAGAAGGACCAGGATATGGGATGTTTTCCATAAGGCAGAAGAGAGTATCACAGACATCACAGTGTAGTGCACTTTTAGGATGAATTTTATTATTATAAACTACTTTGGATGATAAGCTTGACTGAATTGGAAGGAAGGAAGCTACATCAGCAAATTTGCTGAATCTTGAAAATCAAGCTTTCTATTTTGTAACAAATGAGAACTCAAAGAGAACACAGAATCTGGAATGAACAGGAACCACCAGGCCTAATAACGATAACCAGGGTTAGTTACAACCTCCAAATCTGAGATGTTGCAGGTCAGTATAAAGTTCAAAAATAAAACTTTGGGCTAGCCCTCTTGAAAAAAAACCTTACTTAACTAGCTTCTTCTCCTCATCTTCTCTGAACTATCTTCACCACAGCTAGTCATTACAAGATCTCCAGACGCTTACCTACTTCTATCCACCTTTCCCCCAAAGTGATGCAAAAAAGCAAATCCCTGTTCTCTTCAATGTGCCTCTGTGTGTTTGTGTGTGTGTGTGTGTGTGTGTGTGTCTGTGTGTGTCTGTGTTGTGTAAGAGAGAGAGAAAGATGCATTTCTTCTTTTCTGATCATCCTGAATTCTCAGTTCTTCTTGACCTTACGTGCAAAGTAGTTTGTCCTGGATTGGTCTTGGTGGGCCATTAAAAACCATTAGCTTTACAAAAGAGCTGATGCTGGTGAAGGGGAAAACTGAAATCAGTGTGTGTTGATACGGACTGCAATATTTTTTCTCTCCTTTGGACAAAGCTCTGGTAATTATAGATCAGCAAATGGCATGAACCGCCTGCAAAATGAGTATGCACATAAGTAAATAAATAAATCCCTCTGGAAAAACCTGAAGCGGCTAGCATTTCATTAAACAGGGAAACTCTGATCTCACTGCCCATGTAGAGCATAATGCATTAATGAGACAGGAAAAGTTATGAATGTATTCTGTTCTTAATTTCTAAGAAACACACAAACAGATGGGAAACATAAACCAGCATGGTGAATATGTAGCTATCTAGATCAGGGGTTCTGAAACTTTTCATGTCAGGGGCTGGGTCACATTCCTTCAAACAGTTGGTGGGCCAGATTGGTGCTCCAGACAACAATGGCAATGCCAGAATCAGCCACAGACTCATTTACAACAGCTGCCAATGAGTTTGCGGCTGTTGTAAATGCATTTATGATGGCCATCAATGAGTCCGCGGCTGTTGTAAATATGTTTACAATTACTGTACATGAGTCCATGGCCAATTCCACCAGTGACTAGAGCGAAGGCAGGGGCCAGATTATTTGGCACCATGGGCCAGACCTGGCCCATGGATCATAAATTGAGAACCCCAGATGTTCTTGGATTACATTTCCTATTGTCCTTCACCATTGACTGTGTTGGATAGAGATGATGGGAACTTCAGTGCAGCAACATTTGAAGAGCTTCACTTTCCTAGTTTGAGAGAAGCACTTTCTCAAAATTGTGCTCCTCATTACCTTTCTTTCTCCCTCCCTCCCTCCCAGACTTAATTCTCCTATGTAGTGATGTTGCCAATGCTACAATGAGGAATAGCTAAATTTATGAGAGGGAAGGAAGGAAGAAGCCAGGCAAGGAAAAACTGGAACTCTTCCAGAGCTAATGGGCACTGTCAAAATACTCCGATTTCCCTTATAATAAACTAATTGTTTTTCAGAATTGCTCCCTGCATTAATAAAAATAGGTGAATTGTTTTGACTGCATTAATTAATACTGATTAAATTACACAGTGAAAATTTCAGAGCAAGAAATAGATTCCTGATTTTTAGATACTCCCTCCCCCTCATATGCTTAATTTTTTGGGACCATATGCTGAGAATCTGGTCAAAAATACAATTAACTAAAAATGGGTTGTTGTTTTTCCTAAAGTAGAACCACTACGCTTCAAATATGTTCTTTATATACACCCATAGGTAAAAGTAAAGGTCACCCTTGCTCAAAAGCTAGTCATATCCAACTCTAGGGTTCAGTGCTCATCTTTGTTTATAGCCAAAGAGCCAGCACTGTCTGTGTCTGCAGATATCTCTGTAGACATGTGGCAGACATGTCTCATGAAATGCTGTTTACCTTCCCACCAAATTGCTCCCTATTTTATAGGTTGCTATAGGTTTCCCTTGCTCTAAAGCCAGTCATATCTGACTGTAGGGTTCAGTGCTCATCTCTGTTTCAAAGCCAAAGAGCCAGCACTGTCTGCTTCTGCAGATGTTTCTGTGGTCATGTGGCAGGCATGACTAGACACCGGAGCGCACGGAATGCTGTTTACCTTCCCACCAAAGTGGTCCCTTTTAGTTTATCTTTAATCTTTTATTTTAAAAAATAGCATTTCACTTTGTTTTAGTACAGTGGAACCTCAGTTAACAAATTAAAAATCA
>CP126892.1:116562500-116707500 GCA_030440675.1 Furcifer pardalis
TGGCCAAGGTAAGTGAAGGATTTCTTGTCTGATGATTATGGGATTTGACAACGTCATTTTAGAACCATCTTTACTAAGATATCAATAATTAAATGTGTTCAGTTCACACTTTGTTCTTGTGGATATTGGGCTATTTATCTCTGTACTGTGAAGACGCTAATGGCATAATGGGCAAAACATCAAAAATAATTAAGAAAAAGACCTGTACCAAAAAAAAAAGTCTTTGGAAGGCGAAACAATGTCTGTCCTCATCTCCTGTCTGAAATATTACACTCTGCATTCACTTTTGAAATTTGCGAATACAGGTTTCTGATTGGGAACTCTGAAACGGTCTCTGTGGTTAATAGAAAGCTTTTAAAGGATGACCCACTTAAAACTCATTTTCCCATTTTCTACTTACAGGAAACTCTTTAGAAGCCCCATTCAGACATTCCATGAACAGATGAGTGGGTTTGCACCCATTAGATAGGTAGAAAACACATGAATGTCCCTCCATGATATGAGAAAATCCTTCACATGAAGAAGTCTTGACAGAACTTTCAATGTTAGCTTTTATGCTACAATTCTCAGATTCCCACAACTGGCATGTCTACTTGGACATTATAATAATAATTTTGTGTCAGAGATTACTCTGAGTTGAGAGGATTGTTGCTGGAGAAATTCCACTCAGGGGACGCCCAAATGTGGTTCCTTTCATGTCCCCAAGTTCAGCCCTTGGGTATTTAAACCCGACTTTCCAGAATCCAAGCTCAGCATCTTAACCACTAAGCCACTGGGAGAGCTGCTATTTGGACATTAAGAGTTCAAGATTCAGGGGAAATAATGTTTGAATTTATCTCCTAAATTCTATATGAGTGGGGTGTGGAGTGATGCCATTCTGTACACACTGGTTTACGTGAGGAAGTTCTTATATGTCTTCTTTTGAGTCAGTTACTGCAGTAGGTAAAGGTCTCCCTTGTTCGAAAGCCAGTCGTATCCAACTAAAGGTGATCATCTCCATCTACAGCCAAAGAGCAAGCACTGACTGCATCTGCAGACATTTCCATGGTCATGTGGAAGGCATGACTAGCTATCGAAGCAGACAGAATGCTGTTACCTTTCCCACCAAAGTGGTACATATTTATCTAGTTGCAATTTCTTGCTTTTGAACTGCTAGGTTGGCAGGAGCAGGGATAGATGACAGGAGCTCACTCCATCGTGCAGTATCTGAGTCTTGAACTGCTGACCTTCTGACCTTGCAGTTGTCAAGCTCAGCATCTTAACCTAGGGCCTTAACCTCCATGCCCCCTAGTCACTGCAGTACAGAATGGAAGTAGCCAGAGACACAACTGAAGTGAACTTGGCTAAATATGGTAAACTCCAAATCTCCAATTAGCCCAAATTTCCTTGGCCCATTACTACTGGTGTTACAGCAATGTTAACAAGGAATTGCATTCCAAAGCATATGGAGGACATCTGAAACAGGGAAAGCTCCATATGGTTCTAGACTCATAGTTAACCATTCCAGATTCACTTCATAAGCATTGCATTCTAGAGCCTATGGCAGTGATCGCAAACCAGGGTGGAGCAAACTCTGTGCTGGGGGAAGGAGGAAGCACTCCCATGGGGCTGCTGGACAGAGGGACAAGGCAAACTCCATACTGGGAGAAGAGAGGAAGCACTCCCATTGGGCTGCTGGGCAGAGGGGTGGGTTGAGCTCTGTGCTGGGGTGATGGCGTGCATGCCAATAGAGAGGGCTGGGAGTGCCATGTTTGGTTTGCCACCACTGGCCTATGGTATTCTGGAGCCTATGTTAAGTGAAATAGTGTGAAAATTGCCACTGGCACAGTTGTGCTGGATTAAAGCACCACAGAACCAGTCACACAATGACATGCACAACCTCTCTGAAAATATCCTTTTGTTAATTCTGAAAATCAGCAATCCGCTATGGGAAGAATTATATTGCTGAATACAGGCCCATGCATTTATTATAATGCGGTAGAACAAAATAGACTAGGAAACCCAGTTGCCTGATGTTCACAATGTCCTCCTAAGAATTAGAGGTCACTATGGTCTTTACATGGCAGTTCATCTTCCTTAATAGACTGCAGAAAATGGGAGAAAAACAGTCCAGCCAAAGTACCAGCTGCTCTTATAAATACAAGATCCCCAAAGAAGTGTGAAAGCCCCATTCAAGCATGAAAATATATTAGGAATGCTTTAAGGAGTTGAGCATTAAGGATGTGGAATAATAAGAAGCTAACTGTTGACTGACCTCGAGAAAGAAGCTCTCTTTCAGATAAGCAGTTGCTCATAGCTATGTATCTCAAAGTTCAAACCATATTAATTCTATAGTAATTTGAACATATGTCATTTTCAATCCCCATTCATAAATTGTTTCGGCTCTGTGTCCAAGTTGGTGGCAAAGTTCTTATATGCATGCCAAGAAAAACACCAACCCGACGTCTCTCCCCTGTATTAACTTCATAAATGTTTATCTTTAATCTACAAAATAACTGCACTTGGAGAAAATGAGATGCCGACTTTTCATCATCACATTATGCAAGAATTTGCAATTTCCACAAGCAAATTTCTCACAATGAAAACAGACAGTTCCACATGACTTACCCAGGAAGAGAAATCAGAAGTTGAAATGTTCCCAAAAAGCTAAGTGGAAAAATATTCCTGGGACAACTATGCCAGGTCTAATTTCCTCAATATTTAAACAATAATAACAATAATTTGGCCACACAAATTGAAGAGTAATTTATTTCTGCTTACAATACTAGCCTTGAGATTGGTTCCAAAAATGTTCCAAAAATCCAAGGCAATAACATGTACAAATGGTAGGCACTGCTACTCCTAGGAAACCTGGCTTTAAAAGAGAACCCAACTATGAAGGGAGATAAAATTTCATTGTCACATCAACAAGAATAAACCTGCCCAAAAATCTAGAATGCCATGTTCAAATGCTGTTTTTGTGACATGAATAGGGAACAAAGGTTTAACTCACTCCATGTATTAATCAGTTCATCTATGCTGGGAGTTATAGCTTTTATTAAATGTTAATAGGAATGGTTCTGATGGTCAGTTTCCTCCTATTGTATTCACAGTAGGCCACCATCAAAATATAACTCAAGTGGAGAAATGTCCTGCTTTAAAGCATTTTTCCTGCTTTAAAGTCATTTGAAGGTGTTTGAAGGTATTACAACACATTTAGAGCAAACATTTTGTTGTTTTAAGTATGTTTTCCCTAGATATGTAGAGGACTACAGGCTTGATGATTCTCCAGGCAGGATAACCATGCTGTGTGAGGAATTTTGGTTGCTGCAGTTAAGTGTTCTCCAACCTTCTGGGATATTGCTGGGGATATTGCATTAGAAACCCCAGTGCCTAAAGAGGAACACATCTTAAATCAAAATGTAACTTGTAAAGGTCTGAAGAAGTGGACTTGAGCCAAGACAGCTACCAATAAAAATATAGCAGTTAGTCTTCAAAGTGTTACAGTGTTTTTTTTTCTTGTTTTCTGATATGCCTGAACCATGGACTAACACGGCTACTATTCCAAAAAATTCAATTGTAAATGTCAAGTTCTTTTAGATCCATTTCATGTGTGTTTGCTGATACTTATTGAAGCTTTTAACAGTGGAGAAAATACCGACAGTAGCAGAAATAAGTAGAAAAGATCATTGATCAATAAATTAGCTGTACAATTCTTGTTTTACATCAAATTTCAAACACACACACTTAAAAATGCATGTAACCGCAATGGATGGAACCGAGAATACATTTTAGTTACCTTTTCTTCTGATACCGCTGTCTTCCTTTTTATCTGGAAATCTTCAAAGCACATTGATAGCATCGTTCAAGTAATCATCAAAAGTAATCTTCATTAAAATACAGTAATGAGAGCAATTATAAAAAGGAGCACTTTCACTTCAAGAGAAATTCAGCAGAAGTCTTACTCCACATTGGTGTGGGATGCATTACTCCAAAGGTAAGGAAACAATGATCGCTGTTGCAAAAATAAGTGAGTGCGTAGTGGTTTAATAGTCTGGCAAAGATGGGCATCTGAGCTGGGTAGAAGAAGATCCAGCATCTTAACAGTACGCCAAACTAGACAACACAATTAGTATATATTTTGAAGCAGTTCTATCTCTTTTCATCTTTGCTGAGAGCCCCAATTAGTGCTGAAATAAATGCATATATTCACCTTGTTTCGTCTAGTTTCCCCCCTATGAATACTAAATTACTTCAATAGATCAAATTTACAAATCACACTTGCTAGCACGTCTGCAGTGAAGTGCATCGTTTACTTGTTTACATTAATAATAATAATTTGGTGTCAGAAATTATTCTGGGTTGAAAGGATTTTTGTGGAAGAAACTCCACTCAGGGGATGTCCGAATGTGGCCCCTTTCATGTCCCCAAGAGCTGGGACAGAGACAGGAGCTCAATCCATCATGCAGTACCCAGGTTTCAAACTGCTGACTTGCCAGCCTTCCAGCTAACAAGGCGAGCTTCTTAATCACTGAGCCACCACAGCCTCTTAGTCTGTGTTTCAAGCATATGAGAGAATAAACAAAACAAAATGTTATAGCACTTTGAAGGAGGATGGGTAAAATGCCAGATGATTGGAAGAGGGCTAATACTGCCCCTATCTTCAAAAAGAGCAAAAATGAGGAGCTGAGTAATTACTGACTAGTCAATCTGAAATCAATACTATGGAAAAATCTAGAACAAGCACCTTGAAAACAATGCAGTAATAACTAGAAACCATCAAGAATAGATCCTGCCAGACTAATCCTACCTCATCTTTTGATCAGAGAACTTCCTTGGTAGACTGCAGGAATGCTGTAGATGTAATATATCTTAACTTCAGCAAGCCTTTGACAGAGTGCCCCATGATATTCTGATTACTGAGATAACTAGGTGTGGACGAGATAGTACAAGTGTCAGGTGGATACACGGTTAGTTACAGAATTGTACTCAGAGAGTGCTAATGGTTCCTTCTCAAGCTGGGAGGGGCTAACGAGTGATTTTGATTCTTGCATTAAGCAGGGGGTTGGACTTGATGGTCTCAGAGACCCCTTCCAACTCAATTATTCTGTGAATCCATAAGTTTATGTTTCTGTGATGAAAAGTAATGTTTCCTTTGCATTTTGCGGTAACGTGGAAAGAAATTGCTCCTCATCTTTTAAAATAGATGGAACCTCAGCAAAGTCTGGCCCCTGACTGCACAGTGATCTAGGCTGTTTGAAAAATCACTTAATATGCTATGGGTTATTGTTGGTAGAAGCAGGGTGATACTTAGAAAAATGGGCTTTTGCTCCACCAAAATTCTTTATGAGTAAGGGTGAAGGGAGATGTATTCCTTTACAGCAGGGATTCCCAACCTAAGGCCCATGGGCCAGATCTGGCTTGCAATGCCATTTCATGTGCCCCACACACCTCCAAGGGCAAATGAGAAACAAAATGTCCACCCATTTGAAGTTGAAGTTGAATGGCCACCCCACCATGCAGGCAGGACAAAATGGCCGTTTGGACCTCGATGCTGACTGAGAGAATATGACCCACACACACTTGAAAAAGTTGGGAACCCCTACTTTACAGTGAAGAGAAGAACATGGAAACAGCATTTCCCATGGAAAGATTTGGGATACACAGAAAGTCTCACAATTGGGTGTACCCTGAGCAATGGCAACCATGTGTTGCCAGCTAATCTTTCTCACACCAAGTAGGCTAAAGGAACTGCAGAATGATCTCACCAACAGGTGCCTTCATTTTGGTAGTTTCACATCTAACCTAGATATGGAAGAAGAATGGAAAGATTTGATGTTAGCTGCTCTAAAATCTCTCCATGTGACCCATAACTAGGTTAAAAAAATTACCTGTTTATGAATTGTATTGATTGTGATTCTGTTACAAATGAAGAAAGATAATTTTTACTTCCACTTTTAAAAGTCAGTTTTGTCACCTTACGCTCTCTTTTAAAGATGTGAACTTGGCTTATCTCATTCTCACACATATGGATGAGAAAATTGGTTTCACTGCTCCAAGAGTGTAGGAAAGCATTTTGTGGTATTCTGAACAAGAGAAGAGGAGGAAAATTAATCCAAGTTGTGCAAAAATGCTTTTAAAACAAATAACACTTAAGCACACATTGTGCAAAGTTTTAAAGGCTACCGCTTTATCACATAGATTTGCAAGAACTAGAAGCATCAGAGTGTTTGTTCCCATCTTTACAACAATGTGTCAGTTCTTCTGTGCTTGCTCTCTATGTGCTTGCTTTGCTTCTCAAAGAAAAAATGGCATTATGCACAAATTATGCAGAACATGGTGATGGGCTGATGGTTGGGGGTGGGGAGGAGAATAGCACTTCATATCTCAAAGTATCTTGTCTGGGGTCTTGGCAATTTCTCTCTGAGGTTACCTCATCAAGTTGAGTCTGCCTAAGTGATGATAACAAAGAGTTTGACAAGTATCTCTTACAACCTCCATCTACATTTTACTTATTTGACACTTTCAAAAAAATCAACCGATGAGGTCGCTTGGGATTCTTGAAAGCCACCTACTCACAATATGCCATGCCAACTATCATCCTTCATTGTTTCCAGGTGTATCTTACTGAGGAAAATGGTTGCAACAACTCAATGCTAAATATTTCTTCTTTGTCTCCATCTTTCCTCCCTGCCCCTCCCCACAACTTCTTTTGTAACCTCTAGACAACCCTAGCTTTCCTGCTCCTTCATTCTGACTCCCCAGTAGGACAAGTCATTAGCTGTCTTTTTCAAAAGCAGCCCAAAGCAATCTTTATGCCTCCTGCACATCATTGTCACATTTATTTTATAACTTATTTGTTTTCATTTCTTCAATTTTTCTCCAGCAGGATTGATTCCTTTGGCACAATCTTGACAGACGTGTGCAGTTGAAGTGCAAAATCCCCCCTCCCCTACATGATAAACATACTGAAATAAAGAACATTTTAAAGTAACAGAAACAAAAACACCACCAGAAGGTGTTTTTTATATATATATATGCCGTAAATTCCTGATCTGGATCACCCTTTTGGAAAAAGACCTGATAAAACCTTCACATCACATCACAGACTATATTTACACACAGAGATACTTTCAGTGAGGTGATAAAAAAAGTGAAGACAAAGAAGAAATCTCACAACTTGTTTTCCTTTTAAAAGTGTGTGTTTATCATTATAAAGAGATACCCTCTAATTAGAAAGAATTTCAAAAAAACCCTACAATATATTTACATTTTTAGATTCATTTTTCCTCCAACTGTTATTTCAGAGTACAAGAAGTACTGTGCTGTATTTTAGCATGGCATCAACCATGTTACCTAAATGGCTGGATTACAATTCCCATTATCCCCTAGCCAGTGCCTTGAGGATAATCATGGTTGCAGTCCAACACATCTTTTTGAGGGGCAGGGGGATACCTGATTGAGGAAATTCCCATACAAGCTTCCATTGGCTAGAACTGACTTCATCAGTTGCATTATGCTAATGCTGTAACAAATTAATGCATATTACAACAAGATCCATTGTTATTTTTTCCTTCAAACACATCTTTTCCAATAATTACACAAACATTCACACCAAACGTGAATGTACACAAGTATCTGTAATACTTGTCCCTCTCATCTGGTCTCTCCCTCTTTCTCTCTCTCTCACACATATACACAAAAGCCCTTTTCAGTTCTGCTTTAAAGTGTGCAGACTTTGAGCAAAGTCTCTCACACACTAAGAGATGTACACCAGCCCTCTCCCCTACTGTGTCACTTTAAGCATGGAAACATGATCCTCCGAAGACAGAGAGGTTGATGTCCCCATGTACCCTCTTCAAGTAAGCAAGAGCCCAATGGAGGGGGGTGGGGTGGAGCTATGATGTGGAGATATATGTGGACATATATACAGAGCAGCCTTTTGATGTGCAGATTTGCATCAGATCTTGCTGCTACTGTAGAAAGAAAGGAAAGCATGGATCTGTTTTATACTTTTAGCACACTTTTGCTCACAGCGCCGACAAACTCAGCCCCTTTCTTTTCTGCCTGGGCAGGAAATACTAAAGCACAGTTTGTCAGAGTTGCCAAAGGCTGACTCTTGTGGAAGGACATAACTTCTCCAAAAAAAAAAAAATACTATTTTTCATGTTTCTCTTTTAATACAGACTGTAGCAGCACCTCAGGTGGCTTATTGATTAAGACGCTGAGCTGGAGACTGGGAGGTCGAGTTTCGATACCAGAGGGCTGCGCTTGGGGGCATGAAAGAAGCCTCATTCGAGCATCCCCTGAGCGGAGGTTCTCCAGTAAAAATCTTTTCAACTAAGAGGAATCTCTGACATGAAATTATTAATAATACAGGCTGTTTGTAGGGGACATGCTCTGTTAGGTAAAGGTCACCCTTGATCGAAAGCCAGTCATATCTGACTCTAAGGGGCAGTGCTCATCTCTGTTTACAGCCAAAGAACCAGCACTGTCTACATCTGCAAACATTTCCATCCTCATGTGGCTATCATAGCCCCTAGCATGCTTTATAGCTGCCACCAAACTGAAAATTTATCCCTCATGTCTGAGACCCCTTCTGTAGTTTTCTTCCATTTTCTGCTCTCCAAAAGCCAACACAGATGTGTAGCTCTGCACACTGTATAAAAGAACAAAGTCTTCAACTGTCACTAAAAACATTTTTTGTTTCCTTTTGACCAAGAAGCATCCAGAATGATCATCTCTCTGTTTCCAAAAGAAGCAATGAGACAGGACAGCTCTCTCCACGTGAAGGGAACTTGCAAAGTTAAAGTTTGACTCAAAGAAAGATTGTGGGGAAACCTGTGACTGCTTTGATTACCATTTGTTGTTGTTCAGTCGCACAGTCGATTCCGACCCTCTGCGACCCCATGGACCACTGTCCGCCAGGCACTCCTGTCCTCCAACATCCCCCTCAACTCACTCAGCTCTGTGCCCATTGTCTCCACGATACCATCTAGCCATCTCATCTTGGGCCGTCCCCTTCTTCTTTTGCCCTCGACCTTTCCAAGCATCAAAGCTTTCTCAAGTGAATCCTCTCTTCTCATTTGATGTCCAAAGTACTTTAGCCTCATCTTTATTATTTGACCTTCTAAGGAACAGTCAGGGATGATTTCTTCTAAGATTGACCTATTTGTTCTCCTCGCTGTCCATGGGACTCTCAAAACTCTCCTCCAACACCACATCTCAAAGGCATCTATTCTTCTGTGTTCAGCTTTCCTAATGGTCCAACTCTCTCAACCCTACATTGCCACAGGGAATACCATTGCCTTAACTATGCGAATTTTTGTTTTCAATGTGATGTCTCTACTTTTCACTATGCTCCCCAGGTTTCTCATCGCTTGCCTCCAAAGAATCAGTCGCCTTTTTATTTCATGGCTGCAATCACCATCTGTAGTGAGCTTAGATCCTAAGAAAGTAAAATCTGTCACTGCTTCTACTTCTTCCCCATCTATTTTCCATGGACTGATAGGGCCTGTTGCCATTATCTTGGTTTTCTTGATATTAAGTCTCAAGCCAGCTTTTTCACTTTCTTCTTTCAACCTAATTAGGAGCTTCTTTAGGTCCTCCTCACTTTCTGCCATTAGGGTGGTATCATCTGCATATCTCAAATTTGAAACTGACCAGGTGTGACCAGGATAATCAGGAAAAAAAATTACATTCCTTTTGGGAACACTAGAGGAGGTCTGATAGTTTAATCTCTGCCTTGGATGGGGAAAGGAGAAATTTCTATAAGCGACTTAAGCAAGAAAGGCACTGAACAAGTTTACCTGCTAAAGTTCCAGGTCCCAAGTGGCTCTAAGTAAGAATGAAAGTAACTACAAAAAAAAAAAAACCAGTCCTCATAACAAATTATGTTGCTGCTACATCTGTGATGGGAAGGATAATCTAGCTTGGTGTTCCCCAACATTTGGTCTTTGGAATTCAATTCCCAGAAACCCAAGTCAATTCCCCAAAGCACTGATCAGCCAATGTACTGGAAATTGAAGTACCCCTGTGAGGCATTGGCCTCGCATTGCGAACCACTGATCTAGCTAGAGTTGGATCCTCCCCCCAAATTGCTTAAGGATTGGATTGGTAAAAACATTTTGGATCCAGAAGATGAAGGCAGTATCTACTAGCTGATTCTAGGCACAGGAGTGAAAAACACTAAGATTTCAAAGTACAATACAGTAACACCTCGGATAACGTTTACCTCGGATAACGCTAAAATCGCGTAACGTTAAGTAATCTGGGGAGGAGAATTGGATTGTGCGGTTACAATGTATCTCTATGGAGCTTTAACATTATCCGATACATCCCATAGGATTTTAACATGCATCGGATAACACTAAAAATCAGATAACACCAAGACTTGTGGAACCAAGTCTTAGCATTATCCGAGATATTACTGTATAATGCTTGCATGGCTGAGTACTGTATATACTCAAGTATAAGCCAACCTGAATATAAGCCGAAGTACAGTAATACCTCATATAACATTAGTATCGAATAACACTAAAATCGCATAACATCAAGGAATCTGGGGGGAAGAATTGCATCAGATAACATTAAGATCCTATGGGATGCTTCAGATAACAACCGCGAAAGCCTGTGTGGTTACAATGTATCTCTATGGATCCCATAGAGGATCAGATAACACTAAAAATCATATAACACGAAGACTTGTGGAACCAGGTTTTAGTGTTATATGAGGTTTTACTGTACCTAATTTTGACCTGAAAACCCAGGGAAATAGATTGAACCGAGTATAAGCCGAGGGTGGGAAATGCAGCAGCTGCTAGTGAGTTTCAATAAAATACATGAAAATATGGTAAAATTAATTAAATTTTTGGTGCAGCTCAATCCAACATGGTCTTGGGACCCTCGTAGTCACAGACCCAAGTATAAGCCATTTCCCCTTTTTGGGGCTCATTTTTGGAACTGAAAACCTAGGCTTATACTCGCGTATATACAGTATTACAAACAGAAGTTAAATGCCTGGATTTTTTTGATGTAAGCACTCATTCTTATTTAATTACACACGCAGGCATGCTGGTGGAATAATTCAGATACAGTAGTTTAAGCACCATGGTGATTCCATGAACTTACAAAAAAGAAGCACTGGCATTTTAAAATTCACATTTGCCCTGCGCAATTAGTTTACTATAGTTTATGATGTTCCATATGTACCAGTTCTGACCTGCAGTTGTGACCAATTGCAAGAAAGGTTTCTCAAAATACATTCAGAATGGAAAGTGCACAATAAACAAAGGCAACAAATTATGTTTCCAAGCCTGTGAACTTGATGGTGTTTATAATCCAAATCTTCCAACCGATCACACAAAATGCAACAGGTCAGAAAGAGAGAAAAAATGCTTTCAAATATGGCACAAGAGATTTGTACAGCATGACCCAAAAGTGGTTCCTGAGCTACAGAACCAGAACATTGTTATAGGTATCAAGGTAATTTCCCACTTGATGCAAACAACATGAAGAGATACCATAAGCTGTATCAAAGAAAAAGGTATTAAACCTTCATTCCCATGAAGGACTGAGAGAATAAGCACCAGGCTGCTAAATCCAACCCACAAAGATTTATAAAGGTCTCCCTTTCTTCAAAGCCAGTCATGTCTGACTCCAGGGGGCAGTGCTCATTTCCATTTACAGTGAAAGAGCCAGGTTCCTATTTATCTACAGTACTTGCAATTTCTTGCTTTCATACTGCTCGGTTGACAGGATTTGGGACAGAGGACAAGCACTCACTCTGTCACACAGTACTTGGGTCTTGAACTGCTGACCTGCTGAACTTCCAGTCATCAAGTTCAACATTTTAACCACCAAACCTAATCTGCTGTCATTTGATGGGTCCTATTTTTTAACTCACCAACAATAGAACAGCTATGATAACAGACTTCCTAGAAGTCAAAGAGATTAGTGAACCTCTTCCAAAGAACAGTATATACAGAAAGGCTGTATAGGAAAACTTTTGTTCTTGTCTTTTACTGCTAGACCTGTCACAGTCACTGCCATAGGAATACAGAGCAGCAATTGCAGGTGACTAGTTACCTGTTAAAAGAGTGACTAGGTAATTGAGAGCAACTATGGAATTCAAGGTATGGCTCCATGCCAGCAGCAACTCAAGGCATGTAGAGTACAGTGGGGCAACCTGGTCATAGTAGACGCCCATTCATGCATCAAGGTGTGCCATTTTCATGAGAAAGTTGTAAATAATATGTTGCTCTATCTTTCACAGAATCAGTGTTCATTGTTGTAAGAGAAACACACAGAGGAACATTATGGTTGCAGAATTTACTAAAGGACTTTGGAATAGACAAAGAGATGCTAATGCCACAGTTCCTGACTTGACCAAGAAAGAGGTCACCAAGATAATCTACTGTCCTATCACAGAGATGACAGCAGATGTCAAGTGGCAAATACAGACAAGGTAATGTAAGACGTACATACACACACATGTAAATCTATAGCAATGAAAGAAAAACAATGCTAGAGCAGTCAAAAAGTCTATGTAGGTCTACATTTTGTCCATATAGCTGCCAACATCTAGCTCAGGTATGGCCAACCTTGGTGCTCTAGATGTTCTTCGACTTCAATTCCCAGAAGCCCAGTCAGCACACCTGCTGAACAGAGTTTCTGGGAACTGAAGTCCAAAAACAGCTGGAGAACCAAAGTTGGCCACACCTGATCTAGCTTATTAAAAACCCACCATCAAGAACCATGTGTAGGCAAATCCACCATGCCCACAAATATGTACACAAGCACACAAACATCCCATTGTGAGCTAGATTTCAAATAAATAGTTAAGAAACCATCACAGGTGAGTTCTCATGGGCTTTGCAAGGAGATATATGCAGAAACACTTCAGCTTGATTGATCTGACCAAGAAACACGGGGAGATGCTTTATATAAAGAGTATCGGTATCATCTACTTTGATTAGCACTTGAGGCAAGGATAGGAAGTAATTTTGTCTCTGTTCATTTTTTAAACATTCACAACATTTCAATGTGAAAGAAAACAGAATTGACAGACTTGCCCATCTCTAGTACAGCTTTCTGCATAGGCACTATAAGGTCTTGTGCAGAAGTCTTCTGATACCAGATCATTTTAACTGTAGAGGCTGATAACTCAGATCCACCATTTCTAAACCACACCATGACAGATATAAATCCTTGTTTGTCTTATATACCTGAGAGATGAAAAAATGTACTGTACACATTTCCAGAGTTTTTACATTTGTAAAATTGATTTTTTTGTGCCAATTCACAATTACTTAGAACTATAATTGTTGCTACCTAGTTGCATTGACAAGAAGCAATACATGGGTTGTTTGAATCTTGTTGATAAACAAAGCTGCCCTTTTGAAGATATTAGGTTTGCAAGTAGGTATGTTTCTGCACAATTCAGAAATATTGTTGGGAGAAGATGTGTCTTGTCTCTTTCTCACATAGAGGCGAACAAACCTTAAAAGGGTTAGCAATCCTGATGCCAAGGGCAAGAAATTTGGCAGTTAAAACCTCTCTTCTCTATTATTCTTCCTACAATAATAATCTTGCATTTGTCATTTTAAAGAAGGCCCCACAATTTTCCATGTTAAACACTAAGAACAATTGTTATAGACAGCGTTGAGTCTGAAATTTAAGAGCAGGGACATATAAAAAAAAATTTGTATATATATTGTGGACTCTTTAGCATACTTCTCAAACTGCCCTGGGGATGTTCCCTCAATAGGAGGCACTTCCCTCTGTAAAGATGCAATTAATTATAGTTTAACTAAGATGTGTTAGCTCAACTAGCAGACTTGTTATAATCCTGTCCATAATTAAATACATATTTAAGAATAATAGATAGGATCCCATTGACTAGGAAGATTCTTTAAAGCTCTAGAATAGGGATTCTCAACCTGTGGCCTGTGGGGCAGATGTGGCCCAAAGCGCCATTTCACGTGTCCCCCTCCACTGCCTCCACCATACCAGGAAGTGCCATGTGGTGGAGAAAGGGTAAAATGGTTGTCTGGCCCCCAAAGCTATCTGAGAAAGTGAAACCTGCCCCCAGCTTAAAAAGATTGAGAACTGCTCTAGAATCTTCAAATTAACAACAAAATGCCAATACAGTAATACCTCGGTTAACGCTAAGACTTGGTTCCACCAAGTCTTGGTGTTATCCGATTTTTAGTGTTATCCGATGCATGTTAAAATCCTATGGGATGGATCGGATAACGTTAAAGCTCCATATAGATACATTGTAACCGCACAAGCTTCAGCGGTTGTTATCCGATCCATCCCATAGGACCTTAACGTTATTCGATCCAATTCTTCCCCCCCCCCCCAGTTTACTTATCATTATGCGATTTTAGCATTATCCGAGGTAAACGTTATCCGAGGTATTACTGTAGTATGTATTCATTTCCTCTTTTGTCCTTCTCTGCTATGAAACAAAAAACAAACACCAGGCACTCATCACAAGCACCTATTCAGAGAATATCCATATTACAAATGTTTTGCTTTAGTTAACTATTATTCACTTTCCCAAAGACCTCTGGGGGATGTAGTTCCATGAAGAGAGACTGGCAAAGAATTCTCAAGGTCCTCAATAGATTAAATCATTACAGATAAACTGAGGACAGTGAAACTGTGATAAATTCATATAAAACTGACATGTATGGTTATAACTGAAATGTAATATGACAAACTAGTGAAGAGCCATAGAATAATTGAGTTGGAAGGGGCCTTTTGAGGCCATTAAGTCCAACACCCTAATTAAATGCAGGAATCCAAATAAAAGCAAATCTGACAAATGATTGTCCAATTCTATCTTGAAGGCGTCCAATGCTGGAGCGCTCAATGCCTCTTGAGGCATTTGGTTCCACTATCATACTGCTCTAACCGTTAAGATATTTTTTCTCATAGTCAGCCTATCTCTGGCTTCCACATGGACCTGACCTGTCCTAATAATGAAATTATTCTTTCTCTATTGTTCATGTAGCCTCCTTCTCTCTTTGCTGTTCCAGGAACATCATTTTTGGGTTGGTTTTGAAACAGTAATAAAATTAACAATACAAACTTTTATGAGTTCTGTAAAAATTCAACATCTTACCGGTAACTCTACTAAAACCGAAAAGGGTTATTCTATATCTCACATTCTCATATCAGCATACAACTATCAATCAGTTACAAAGTTACCTGTACATCACAAGTAATTTCTTGCAATATACAGTAGTATGTCAATCTATTTAACAGCATAAACAAGACATGAATGGAAGCCTTGAGGAACAGAACAGGCCAGAAGGATTGCTTGATAATAATAATTTTAAAAAGTGATGCTCAGGCTATCAGAAAGTGATGGACAATCGTTAGTTCAGTATTTCAGCAATGAAGCTGAGGAAAACAGTAATGTAAGCAATTTAATTTAATTTAATTTAATTTAATTTAATGTTTAGATTTCTATGCCACCTCATTTGCGAAAGCAACTCTAGGCGGCTTACAGAATATACAGCAATACAATATATACAACAATTATACAATACACATCCAAAGAACAGCAATGACCTACAGTTAAATCTTGGTTAACAAATGGCTCGGTTAACATAAAAATTGCATAACAAAAGGAAATCCATAGAAAATAGTGGCTTGGTTGGTTTAAATATTTTTTTCAGAATGGATTAATCGGTTTTCAATGCATTCCTATGGGAAAACGTGTTTTGGTTAATGTAGTTTGGTTTTCAATGCATTCCTATGGGAAAACGTGTTTTGGTTAATGTAGTTTGGTTTTCAATGCATTCCTATGGGAAATGCATTCAATGCATTCCTATAGGAAATTCAGTTAAAGCAATTTTTGCTGTAAGAAATGTCCAGGAGAATGCATTAATTGCATTAACCAAGTTTCCACTGCACAACAAATGCAAACCATGAATCCTACAACTTGCAATATTAAATTATTAGAAAAATTAGCACCCCATATCACAATTTATCTAAAGTAAGAGCAGATGGGCAAATGCCAAAGAGACCTTTCCTCCATGCTCAAAGGCTTCTTGTTATGTGACCAGTTGGGTGTTGGATCTCACAACCAGTGTGAGAATGGGCACACAACAGAAATCCTGTTGTGAAGTAGCTCTGATGTACTGTTCTTCCACTCCATATTTTGGCAATGGGGCGTCAGCTATTATTTTTGAGATCAGAACAGAATTTTGTAGCATTCTGAGTCAAGTTATTCAAGAGCATAATAAACTCAGGGGAAATTTTCATGTCAAAAAGCAAACGAAAAAGGAGCAGCTAAGGAGCAACAAGAAGAAAAGATACCAAAAGGATATCAAAAGCTTGGAATATCGACTGCCTCCTGGCCTATGACAGATTTATAGGTTAACTGGTAATTGCAAAAACCTTTACATATGGGTATCCATGTGTTTGTGACAAAGATAGAGGAAACCAGCAAACACAGGACAACAAAGAACAATGACTTTTATTGGACCGCACGGTCTTAATGCACTTCAGAATTATTTATCTAACAACAGGGTACTCAGTGCAAAAATAAGTCATTAAAAAATGGATGAAGTACTGGTTCCTGGGTAGATGGTTAAAAAGAAAGAGGAGGGGACAGGTTACATGGAATATGCAACACTTTGGATTCACCTGAATATAATGATGTGTCAAGTATCTTGTTGCATATCTTGTCGCACGCTATGGTTCAAGTGATTGCATGTACATATGCTATAACTAGATGGTCCAGAAAAACAAATACCTTCAGATCTGTAAACAGAACATGGGCATTTCAGAAGGGAAAGGTTTCACAGGCATCCAGACTAGTTGTAAATCCATTTTATCCAAAGTTCGTGGCAGATTATTTTCAGAGATGTGGGAATAATCCACCTTTTGGAAAAGGAAAAGGTTGCCCGTGCATGAAAGCCAGTTGTGTCTCTCTCTAGTGGTCCCCAACATGGGGCACACACCCCACAGGGGGGCAGTTTGAGTTTTAAGGGGGGCAATTCAAAAAGAGTTATTAACAGTGAGTGGCCTCATAGTTTTCCTCCAGGTGAATAGGGGTTCGCTTTTTGAATAATAAGAATTACAAGGTGGGGGGGGGGATTAGGATTTTAGGGATGCTTAGGTGCGACATGGCCAGAAAAAAGTTTGGGAACCACTGTTCTATTGGGAGGGGGTATGTCTCTGTTTACAGCCAAAGAGCCAGCGCTGTCTGCATCTGCAGACATTTTCATGGTCATGTAGCAGGCATAACTAGATGCCAGAGTGCATGGATTGCTGCTACCTTTCCTGCTGAAGAGGTGTAGTCAAACCTCACACAAAGAGCACCTTGCTTAAAGAGTAACTCACTTAAAGAGCAGAATTTTCCTTGAATGTTCGCTTTGCTTAACAAATAAAACCAACCAAAAACTCGCTTAACAAATAAATCGGGGTTCACAATCCCCCCCACAATTGGTCACTTACAATGGTGTTTCGCTTAAAGAGCAAACTCACTTAAAGAGCAATCCTGTGGAATGCATTATGTTCTTTAAGCGAGTTACACCGATACCTATTTATCGACTTACAATTTCTTGCTTTCAAACTGCTAGATTGGCAGGAACTGGGGCAGACAATGGGGTCTCAAACTGCTGACCTCCCAGTCACCAAGCTCAGTGTCTTAACTACTAAGCCACCAGCAGCCCCTAACCCCCCTTTATCATTGTATTCTTCCAATATAGAAATATTTTCATATATTTAACGCATGAAAATATTTTGATGGCCAAAATTATGCCATCTGCATATCTCTGGGAAACATGTATACTGTAATGGTGTATCATAAAAATGTGTTATGGATTTGGTAAATAATGGTGGTTTTTAATCCAGTAATATTTTTAATCACTGTAAGTACAACTTTTTCATATTCTATACATAACTATATATTATTGAACATGGAATTTTTAATATAACTTCATAAATATTTTTGTCGGCGGTGCTATAAACAAGGGCAGTCAATAAAGTTCCTTCTTCAAAAGAAGACTGGGGAAGTGGTTCTTAAAATTCAAAGAGGGCCACTGAAATGAACAAAAAAAAAATGAGCTATAAATGAAGATTTGGCCAACAAATCACCCAGCTTTGAGTAATTATGACAACTGCAATAAAAGCATATTTTTCAGAATCAGCTACTTATGTTTGCATTTAAGAGAATGTAAGTTAATACAGGCAGGTATTCGGAAATATTTTCCCCCTCTGGAATGCCTTGGATATTATTTCCATGATATATGCTTTACTGTTGTTTTACAGTATATTTATCATTTTTGTTGCACTATTTTATAGCTATATTAGTCATCTTAAGTTTTCTATTTGAATTGAAACACTGGGTATAAATATTTAAAAATACATACAAAATCTGCTATACCAATACAGTATTACACACCAGTACCTCTGGGACATTTACTACAGTTTTGGTGTAAGAAAATGGATTTGTTTGTGGAGGTATGGTCTTTGGAGGATTCAACACAACCAGACGTTGTGTGAACTTTTTAATACTAATGTCACTATGCAAATTTTTCCTCTCCAGTGGAGTCCTTCGCATACTCAGAGCCCAATGATCAAAATCTGGGTAACAATGGTTGTTTGTTGTTCAGTCGCACAGTCAATTGCGACCCCATGGACCACTGTCCGCCAGGCACTTCTGTCCTCCACCAACCTCCTCAACTCACTCAGCTTTGTGCCCATTGTGTCTACAATACCATCTAGCCATCTCATTTTTGGCCGCCCCCTTCTTCTTTTGCCCTCCACCCTTCCCAGCATCAAGGCTTTCTCAAGCGAATCCTCTCTTTTCAATTGATGTCCAAAGTACTTCAGCTTCATCTTTACTATTTGACCTTCTAGGGAGCAGTCAGGATTGATTTCTTAACCACAGAGCCTGTGCCAAAAGACTAAGAGTGAGGACAGCATCTCTAGTTTCCAGAAACTGATATGGAATCTATGGAAAGCCCCCTTTATGACTTTGCCCCCATCATACTGCAAAATGATCACACACTCTCCAGTGCTTTCCTTCTTGCGACTCATCCTTTACTGGAATTTGCTTGATCCTATGAAAATCAACAACCCAGAAACTGTCAAAGGATGTGGATAAATTGGCTTTGACTTTATTGAGATCTACCAGGGCTTCTGCTTCAACAACCAAAAAAGTAGAGCATCCAAGCCAGACTCACACATTCTATGAGTCATTGAGGAGGAACTACCTCAGATGGTGAAATGTGAGTGGTAGAAAAGCATCAACTGGTAACTACAGAGAACCTCAATCTTTAGAATAAGCCAGAATCAGGCACTGTTGACAAGATTTGTTTGGTGAAGATCTATCCCATGGAGCTTTGGTCTCCATAGAGCAGGGATTCTCAACCTGTGGCTCGCAGGCCAGATGCAGCCCATGGCGCCATTTCATGTGGCCCACCACCACCTCCACCACACCTGGAAGTGCCATAAGGTGGAGGAAGAGCAAAATGGCCATCTGGCCCCTGAAGCTGTCTGAGGGAGCATGACCCGGCCCCTGGCTTTAAAAGGTGGAGAACTCCTGCCACAGAGCCTGAACCCATCTTTCTGTCAGACCTTGGAATTGTTGTAGATCACAAGCAGAATATGAGTCAATAGGGCAATGTGGATGCAAAAATGCCCAACACTATTTCTGGCTACATTAACAGAAGCATAGTCTCCAAAACGCATGAGGTATTAGCACCCTTGATTCAGCATTAGTTAGATCACATCTAGAGTACTGTGTTCATCTCTGGGAACTGTATTTCAAACAAATTAGAGCAGGTACAGAGAAGGGAAACAAGGAAGATCAGAGGAATGAAAACCAAGCCTTATTTTAAAAAAAGAGAGAGAGACTGAAAGATCAAGGCCTGTTTAGCCTCAAGAAAAGGAGATTGTGTGATATGATGATACTTCCACGTGTGGCAGAGCTGGTGGGTGGCCACATGAAATGATGTTATGGGCCAAATCTGGCCCCTGGGCCATAGGTTAAGAACTACTTGTCTAAGAGTCCCTTCCAACCCAGTGATTCCATGATAGTGTCAACAGCCTTCCTCATCTTCTCAGTTTGAGAGGTAGCAGGAGCCCCCACTCCATCAGGGAGCCCCTGATGATTCGTCAAGTCACATGTGCACACATGGGCAAGAAGAAGTAAATACTTAAAGAGAAGTTCAAAAAACCCTCAACCATTCCACCCTATATAAATAGCAATTACACTTATATACCTCCCCATAGTGCTTAGTGCACTCTCTGGGCATTTCACAAGGTAATTAGCATTTTGACCCAAACATGCTGTAGATATTCATTTTACTGACCTTGGAAGGCTGAGTCAATCTTGGGCACAGTCAGGATCTAACTTACAATGCCAGCAGTTTAACCACTCTGGCACAAGGCCTTTTTGTTTGTTTAGTTGCACAGTCGAGTCCCAGAGTGCAAGACCCCATGGTCCACTGCATGCCAGGCTCCTCTGCCCTCTGTCATTCCCTGCAGCCCACACAGATTTAGGCCCATTGTGTCAATGATGCCATCTAGCCACCACATCCTCTGCCAACTACTTCTTCTTTTGCCTTCACACTCATTTGGTCTGACTTGGGAAGCTAAACAGGGTCAGACCTAGTTATGATTTGGATGGGAGACCCCCATGGAATATCTCCAGCCAGGACTAGAAAAGATTTTTTTTCTCCCTGAAATCCTGGGGTGTTACTACTAGTCAGAAGTGACAAGATGAGGCTTAGATGGATCAGTGGTTTGATGGAGTATTGAGGCAGCTTCTAGGCTCCTATGTGCCTGCTAACCCTGCTTGTGAAATCCATGTGATGAATGGAATTTGCACAGAAGCCTATGTTAATGCACCACAAGAGACATATACATTTTGTAAGTGCAGTCTGTGTACCCTGCAGGGGAAAAAAAAACCAGGGGCGGGGAGGCAATCCAGAGAATGGATCATGTCATCCTATCCTGTGCACATGAGACCCACCTCAGGGAACATTTCAGTTTTGATGGGTTTTTAATGTTTCCCCCGCACTGCTAACTTCACTTCATCCTATTTTTCATGTCTGTGATCCATTCTCAGATTTCCACAAAATTCTGTCAGCATCCTTTGTACATTTTTCCCTAGAACACAATTTTTGTGCATTTTTCCCTGTTATATATTTTTTTTCTCCAAGCTGTGTTCTACAATATGATCTTTTGAAGTTACTTTCCCTAATATGCATTGCAAAAAACATGGAGAAATGCATCTCAGCATCTGCAAACGTGGACATTAGAAACTAAAACAATGTGGTCTGCATATTGTAATTTAAATGTAAAGGTAACGGTCAACTTTGCTTGAAAGCCAGTAATATCTGACTCTACGGTTCAGTGCTCATCTCTGTTTATAGCTGAAGAGCCAGCACTGTCTGCGTTTGCAGATGTTTCTGTGGACATGTAGCAGGCATGTGTAGACACCGAAGTGCACAGAATGCTGTTTACCTTCCCACCAAAGCAGTACCTATTTATCTGCTTGCAATTTCTTGCTTTTGAATTGCTAGGTTGGCAGGAGCTGGGACAGAGACAGGAACTCATGCAGTATTCAGGTATTGAAATGCTGACCTCCCACCTTCCAGTCAACATCTTAGCCACTTGAGCCACTGCAGTCCCATGAGATACTATTCCCCCTCTATTTGGAACTGGTAAGACCACTTCCAGAGTACTGTGTCCACTTCTGGAAACCATACTTCAAGAAAGATACAAACAGATTAGACCAGGTACAGAGAATGATCAGAGGAATGGAAACCGAGCCTTATGAGGAAAGACTGAAGGAACTGGGCATGTTTAGCATTGAGAAAAGGAGACTGAGAAGAGGTGGGACAATACTTTTCAATACTTAGATAGTCATAAAGAGGAGGGGCAAGATCTGTTCTTGATCATTCCAGAGTACAAGACACATAATAATGTCCTAAAGTTAAAGAAAGCCCTGTGTAGGCTGAATATCAGGACAAACTTCTTAATTGTTAGAGCAATACAACAATGGAAACAATGATCTCGAGAGGTGGTAAGCACTAGAGGCATTTGAGAAAAATTAGACGTAGAATGATTTGGTTGTGGTGGCTTAGTCATTAATATGCTGAACTTGACAACTGGAAGGTTGGCAGGTCAGCAGTTTGAGACCCAAGTACTGCACAATGGAGTGGACTCCCACCTCTGTCCCAGCTCCTGCCAACTTAAAAGTTCGAAAGCCAGAAATTGCTAGTAGATAACTCTGGTGTCTAGTTATGCTTGCCACATGACAATGAAAACGTCTGCAAACACAGACAGCGCTGACTCTTTCACTATAAACAGAGATGAGCACTGAACCCTAGAGTCAGATATGACTAGCTTTTGAGCAAGGGCAACCTATTGAGAAGGGGGCTTGCCTTGATGGCCTCATAAGCTCCTTCCAACATGATTATGTCATGCTTTTATGGTTTAAGATCTTACATGCATATTTAATTAAAATGCAAACTGAACAATGCTCCTCAAATTCCACATTCTAAAATGATAGAGACTATGTTCAAGGTGGCATACATTGCACTCCTCCCTACATTATCCTCACAACAATCCTGTAAAGTGGGGTTAAGGTTTCTTAGCAAGCTCCATAAATCACTGAGGATAAGAAAATGGTTTTTCAGGTTCCATTCCAAAGCTCTTTAATAACTTCTGACTTTCCACAATTATTTTGGACTATTGAAAGACTCCTTTAGTGTGTGTGTGTGGGGGGGAGTATTAAAATAATTTGCTTCTAAACACTATAAAGAAAATAAACTGTATCCATCCTAGCTTGAATGGAAGGTTCTTCACTCTTCACATTGTCAGATTAATGCTAGAAGACAGGAGGTGAGAGAGAGATCCTTTAGTATGATACAAAAGAGTAGCTATAAATATAGCCAAACAACTAACACTTTAAACATCTGGTGCAGAAATCCTGACCTTCATAATTACTACCTATGTGTCAGTTTTCAGTTTTTAAAGTTTTACATCTAAATGGCAGCTCTCAAAGTAACCCTGTGAAATGATCTAATTATCAGTGTTATATAGGTGAGAACCCGAGGTGTCAAGAAAGACAGAAAGATAGACAACCTGAACATTGCTTTAATTAACTGCATACCAAACATATTAAAATTAATTTTATCATGTTTTTTGTCATAAAATGATGATGGACCTTTCCCTACTGGAGTTACTTGAGCAATGGAAGCACTATCCAGGGAAACGTCAGCTATAGATTTCCTACATCAAGGTGTGGGTTATGCATCTACATAAAGCAGTTGGCTGGATAGCTCAGTGGTTAAAGCATCTGCTTGAGGAGACAGAGGTTGGGAATTTGATCCCCCACTGTGCCTTTTAGAAGAATGAGGCCACAGTGGTTGAGTGATTAAAACTCTGAGCTTGACGGCCAGAAGGTCGGCAGGTCAGCAGTTCGACACCCAAATACTGCATGACAGAGCAAGCTCTCGTCATATGTCCCAGTTCCTGCCAACTGAGCACTTCGAAAGCAAGAAATTGCAAGCAGATACATAGGTACTGCTTTAGCAGGAAAGGTAATAGTGTTCCATGCACTTCAGTGACTAGACATGCCTGCCACATGACCATGGAAATGTCTGCAAATGCAAACAGTGCCGGCTGTTTGTTTGTTTGTTTGTTTGTTTGTTTGTTTGTTTGTTTGTTTGTTTGTTTGTTTGTTTGTTTGTTTGTTTGTTTGTTTGTTTGTTTGTTTGTTTGTTTGTTTGTTTGTTTGTTTGTTTGTTTGTTTGTTTGACCATGCAATCTTATCCATTGTCTACCCATTCTGTTAGTAACCAACATGTCAACAGCTGTTACCCTGAACTATTTTTTTTTTTTTGCCATCTCTCATGCTTTCTCATTCAACAAATTGCACTTGTGACTTCTTCTTTTACAGGTAACAAATAGAATAGTTTAGTTTGTCTCATCCTCTCCAACTTTTAGCAGGTGACATTAAGCTGCCTCCATCTATCGGTTAAAGTATTTTGCACGTCCTCTCTTCATGAACCATGATCCACCATCAGCATTAGAAATGGTCCATGGATTCATTTACTATTCCAGTGTTAAAACTTCCTGAGCTGCTCCACTCCAGGTATCAGGGAAAGAGACCACATATTTTAAATATTTTATATATGGCAATAAAACATGTCTATCATGGAGAAAGGTTTGACCTAGGATTGTTTTTGGCATGTTCTGCCCTTACCTGCAGTGTGTATATATATGCACATTTTACACAAAGCTGTCTCTTCTTTTATTCCTCCAATCCTTTTGGGGAAGGACAGTAATGTCTACATAGCCACTTGATACTCAAACAGTTCCCAGTCATTTTAAAAGAAGATTAGAATACCTACGTGGCATTGTTCCATTTTTTAAAAGCTGCCAAGATATATTGCAAAATTACACACTGAAGTGCAATAATAAATCCTACAGAAATAAAAAAGTTGCTCTCAAATAAGAGATGTTAAAATGGCAGGAAAGTTTATCATTTAATCTAGAAGTTATATATAGACAACATAAGGGACTGCAGTGGGTCAAAGGTTAAGAAGCTTGCCTTCTTAGCTGGAAGGCTGGCAAGTCAGCAGTTCATCATGCATCACCTGGGTACTGCATGACGGATTGAGTCCCCGTCTTTGTCCCAGCTCCTGCCAACTTAGCAATTTGAAAGCAAGTAGATCAATAGGGACCACTTTGGTGGGAAAAGATCTTGGGGACACAAAAGGAGCCTCATTTCCGCCTCCCACGAGCCACGTTTCTCCAGCAAAAATCCTTTCAACCCAGAATAATTTCTGACACGAAATTATTGTTATTATAGACAATATATGGAACTTGTAGATTTATAAAATTAGAGCCATATCAAAACCAAATTAGAAACAGGTAGTGTTACTGTCTCAACATAATACAGTGGTACCTCGTGGAAAGAGCATAATGCATTCCACGGGATTGCTCTTTAAGTGAAACACCATTGTAAGTGACCAATTGTGACTTCTGGGGGGGGGGGTGAACCCTGATTTAGTTGTAAAGTGAGTTTTTGATTGGTTTTAGTTGTTAAGCAAGAAAATTCTGCTCTTTAAGGGAGTTAGTCTCTAAGCGAGGCACTCTTTATGCAAGGTTTTAATGTACTCAACCAAGTCTTGTTTTCAACTTTTAAAAACAGATTTTAAAAGTACTATCTAGAAAGAGCATTAACACTGTAACATGTATCCTATTTACCCGTACCCTTAGTTGTTCAAACAAAACCACAACTTTCCTAATTCTACATTAAGCCAAGGTAGGACTAGGAATAAGAAAAACCAGGTTCAAAATCCCCATACACAGTGATGGGATGTTACCGGTTTGGACCGGTTCGCATGAACTGGTAGCACCCCATCAGGAGGGGTCCTGGGGTGGGGGTAAAACCCCAGGTGACCGATTCAGTCGCCTCTCTGGCCCCCTCCAAAAATGTTTTTCTGGGCAGAACTGTGCATGCGTCAAACCTCCGTTTGACGCATGCACACTTCTATTTTTTAGTGTGCATGCATCAAATAGAGTTTTGATGCATGCACACTAAAAAAAGAACTGTGCATGTGTCAAAATGGAGGTTTGACGCATGTGCAGACATTTTTTTTTTAAAAAAAAATATTTTTGTTCCGCCCATGATGTCATGACATCATGATGTCATGATGTTAGCTACGCCTATGATGTCGATGACATCACGGTAGGGTAGTGAATATTTTGACAACCCACACTGCCCATACAATATAGCCAAATCCTTATATGGCCAGTGGCTCACTATTAAGTCCATAAAAGAGTTGTTGGAATTGAAAGTCTTAACAAAAGTAGCCTTTTTGCACATCTTAAGACTTGTACTAAGAAAAAAAACAACTTATCTGTGAAGTTTACAAGCCACTTCAGAGATACGAAGTCTTGATTGCTAAAACTTTAGAACCAGAAAAAGAAGTAAAAACATATGTGAGACAATGAGGAAGATGTCTAATTTGTATAAGGTAAAGGTCTCTCTTGCTTGAAACCCAATTGTATCCAACTCTACCAGTGTTGTCTTCATCTGCAGACATTTCCATGGCCATGTGGCAGGTATGACTAGATGCCGAAGCACATGGAATGCTGTTACTTTCCCCTCCAATGCTGGTACCTATTTATCCGCTTGTAATTTCTTGCATTTGAACTGCTTTTGAACAAGGGAACCCTTTTGAGAAAGGGAGAACTTTACCTTTACCTAAAGTAGACCTATCATAAACTCCACAGAGGGCAAAATCTTCAGCAGATGTTAAAGAGGAAATAATTATTCTACTAAACCAAACACAAATACAAATATCCTAGAGAAGTTTTGCAGTGAAAATGCTGACAAGCTTTAGATGTTATTTTTAAAAGGAGCCTGAATAAAAGAAAGCTTAAAGGGGGAAAATAGGTTAAGAATATTCTTGTGTCATATAATATTAGAGTTTGATACAATGTCAAATTAAAAAGAGCCTCTTTTTTATTTTTTTTATCATTCCTAATAGCTTATTTATCTTTTTCTGGTTTTGTCACTGATATTTCTATGTCTGCCTTTATCTCATTTTTAATCTCATTTACATATATACAAGCGCCAAAACACAATCACGATAACAATAATACACAGAGTGGAAGAGTGAGGGAATGTGAGTTGGAACTTCAAGGCTCAACTTGTAATTGATGCCTTGTGTTTGCTTGTTTTCATTTCAGCTTAAAAGAAAACAAAAACAAAAATCATCTTCTTTTTTAATGAAATCTCACTATAGGCAAATTTTTCTTTCCAAAGTAACGTCTACAAATGCAGAGACTGACAAGGTAAATAGCCTGGGGAAACTTGAATCTTCTCTCTATTATCTTCTTTTTGGTATGAGTGGATTGAGGGTACAATGTATATAAAATGTAATCAGAAGTCAGCAGTCTCCTCTGAGGCTGTAGGACGCCATGCTCAGCCACCAAAATTGAGCAGCAAACTTGAAAGCACTTTACAACCAAGTAGAAAATGCTAGTTTCCTTAAAACGGGAGGAGGAGGAGTTTTTGGCTGGCTGCTCAATTTTGGAGGCAAACGGCACAACTACAGCTCTCTGTTTATGTGTCTGCCTGTCTATATGTCTGTGTGTGTGTCTGTGTGTCTCTGTGTGTGAATGGTCAATGAGAGTCCCATGACAAACTATGGTGGGGTGGGGACTTTAAAATAAAGATGCCGTTCTTGATTTAAAACAGGAGTTCTTGATCTTTTTAAGCTGGGGACCAGATGGCCATTTTGCCCTTCCTCCACCACAGGGCACTTCCTGGTATGGTGGAGGCAGGGGGGCACATTAAATGGCATCATGGGCCACATCTAGCCCATGGGCCTCAGGTTGAGAATCCCTGGTTTAAAGCCTTTTTCTTCTAGTGCACAAAAAAACGGCCTTAGCTATAAATTATTTTTCTTCTGCACTTTCTAGTCTGATACAGTTGCACCTCGCTTAAAGAGCATAATGTGTTCCACAGGATTACTCTTTAAGCGAATTTGCTCTTTAAGCAAAACACCATTGTAAGTGACCAATTGTGGCGGGGATTGCGAACCTCGATTTATTTGTTAAGTGAGTTTTTGGTTGGTTTTATTTGTTAAGTGAAGCAAACATTCAGAAAAAATTCTGCTCTTTAAGCGAGTTACTCTTTAAGCGAGGCACTCTTTATGTGAGGTTTGACTGTATTGCTTTTGTTTGAAATAAGGATAAGAAGATTTTGTTTTTATATTGCTCAGTTTTCCAGTTCTACAGAAGCCACAGAGTTCAGCAACTTGGAGAACCTGGGGGGAGGGGGGAGAGAACTGCACCAGTTACCTGTGGCCCTAGTTATTCTGTGGGTAATACCGCCTACAAAAAAGACCAATTTGCATGCAATCAGACACGTGAACAGCAGTTTGTTGATTAGCAGCAATTAGTAAATGTCTCGCTTGCATGAAAGCCAGTCATGTCTGACTCTAGATGGCAGTGCTCATCTCCGTTTGGAGCCAAAAAACCAATGCTGTCTACAGATGTTTCAATATTCATGTGGCAGACATGACTAGATGCCAGAATGCATGGAATGCTGTTACCTTTCCCACCAAAGTGGTACCTATTTATCTACTTGAAATGTCTTAGTTGAAATGTCTAGGTTGGCAGGAGCTAGGACAGAGACAGGAACTCATTCCGTCATGCAACACTCTGGTCTCAAACTGCTGACCTGCCGAACTTCTGGTAATCAAGCTCAGTGTCTTAACCACCAAGCCACTGTAGTTCCATAGCTGCAATTAGGCTTATACTATTTAATTTAATACTGAATAAAATCCTAATAGGATTCAAGCCACTGATTGAAAAAATTCTCCATGGTTGAAGACAGGGATTCTACCTCAATCTGCTTGAAGATACCAAGGACTAAGGCTGGGATTCTTTAGATACAAAATACACACTCTACCACTGAACTACAATTCTTCTCAAATTACAAATAAGAATTAATGGCCCACCTTGTGTTCCATTGTTGGAAGTAAGGCAGCATACAACTGCACTAAATAAATATTATATAAATAAAAATCTAAAAGGTTTGTGATCCGTCAATCTCCGAAGACCTTGCATTTTAAATTTCAGCATGGAAAAGTTAAAAAAAAGGGGGGGGGCATTTCTCCATGCAAAGAAGAAGCACATAAGCAGCTCTAGACAAACTCTAGATGGATAAATATGAATAAATAAATAAATAAATAAACTCTAAAATACAAGTTGGTGAAATACCAGCCCAAAGGTGAGTGAGTCTATGTTAATTTCTTTTGTGGTTTTCCCAGTTCTCCGTGAGCTTAAAAAAATATTCACAAAGAAATCTGTTGAACTAAATTTAAAGCTGACAATAGGGGTGCAAACATCACTTATTTTATTCTCCCAGGAGAAACCAAAATACTTCTAAATATTTCTCCCTGCCGAGTGAGATCATATTAGTTTTTGTGCATTTTTCCTACTGTAGGGCTGACACCGAAACCTTCTCTCTCTCTCTCTCTCTTTTTGCAATAGAGGTCGTATTTTGCATTAAAATGATAGCAGTATAAAAGGCTTAAAGGTAAAGGTTTCCCTTGCTCAAAAGCCAGTCGTATCCAACTTTAGGGTTCAGTGCTCATCTCTGTTTCAAAGGGCTAGCGCTGTCTGCTTCTGCAGACATTTCCGTGGTCATGTGGCAGGCATAACTAGACACCGGAGCGCACAGAACGCTGTTACCTTCCCACCAAAGTGGTCCCTATTTAACTACTAGCAATTTCTTGCTTTCGAACTGCTAGGTTGGCAGGAGCTGGGACAAAGACGGGGGCTCATTCTGTCCTGCAGTTACTTTGCACAAAATACAAATATAGATATAGATATAGATATAGATATAGATATAGATATAGATATAGATATAGATATAGATTACTAATGCTGCTGCATTGTGCAGATGTGAAAAATCTTGCAGCAACTCACAGTTGTGGTTTTCACTGGTTAGCTTAATGTATCAAGTCACACTTTTACAGTGAAAAATTTAAAAAAAACTGCAAACATTGGTTATCTCCTTATTATTCAGGCACCTCTTAATTTTATTTATTTGATTTATATTCTGACTTTCTTCCAAAAAAACTGAGACCAGGGGCAGTGTCTCCATCATATCTTAAAGCAACATGTAGCAAGCTTACTGTTGACCTATTTTTGGTTACAACTTTATGCCTGAAGATGAAATGTGTGATCATTTGTGACAGGTTTTGTGACTTTTTTTGGATGGCCTACTAAAAGTACTACCTGACTACATAGCAGTGGTTTAGGTGTCTGTAGCCAGAGGCTGGGAGTTCAATTTCCCGTTGTGTTTCCTGGAAGAAGAACCAGTCATATGTAAGTTACCTCTGAATATCCTCTTCCTGGTAAACCCTGGAAGGGGGTCACAATAAATCAGAATTGACTTAATGGCACACAAATAATTAATGTATTAAAGATATTGTTGCAATATAGTCAATATAACACATACATTGTATCTTTTTCCAAGCTATATCTTTCCTTGGTGATCCCAACAGGCATCTATGCCTGCAAAACCTGGAAGGCATCAGCAAGTATCAATAAGAGACTTGACGTCTTCCAGCAGAGGTGTCTCCACCGAATTTTAAAGATTTGCTATTTTGACCATATTACCAATAATAATAATTTTGTGTCAGAAATTATTCAGGGCTAAAAGGGTTTTTGCTGGAGAAACTCCACTCAGGGGACACCCGAATGAGGTTCCTTTCATGCCCCCAAGATCTTTTCCCACTGAAGTTGTACCTATTCATCTACTTGCAATTTCTTGGTTTCAAACTGCCAGGTTGGCAGGAGGTGGGATGTAGATGGGCGCTCCAACCATAATGCAGTACCTGGGTCTTGAACTGATGACTTGCCGGCAATCCAGCTAACAAGGCGAGCTTCTTAAGCACTGGGCCACCGCAGCCTTGGTATTGCCAATGAGGACGTGAAACGAAGAAGTGGCTCATGCAAATTACAGAACATTGTTGCAGAAAGCAGACTACAAATGGCAAGGCATATTTTTGGTATGGAGAAAAGGCAATTAGTTGGCTCCCTCCTAATGCCAAAGGACAAGGGTGCCCTTGAAATACATAGCTAAGAGCTTCTCATGGCTGATTTAAAGACCCTGGAATGACATGGGAGGATGTCGAATAGCAATTACACATATATACTGACTCATAGCGCTCAGTGCACTCTCTGGGCAGTTCCCAGTTTAATTAGCATTTTGCCCACAACATCCTGGGTACTCATTTTACCTACCTCTGTAGGATGGAAGGCTGAGTCAGCCTTGATCCCAGTCAGGATCAAACTCACAACATTTTGTCTGCAGTACAGCAGTGTATTCACTGAGCCACCAGGGCCCTGTGTGCTGAAGACCTTGCCCAAGACGGAAACCACTGGAGATCCTTTGCTGCCTGATATGCTACACAGCATATGAGGATCTAAACCCAATTCTATAGGACTGAGTTTGAATTGCACCGTTTGCTCCTCACCACCACCACCACCACCACCACCACCACCACCACCACCACCACCACAGACAAAGCTCTCCGTTTCGAAGAAGGCCATTTGGGGAAGTAAATGTGCAGATTCCTGCCTTTGGATTGTAGAAACATATAGCCTACTGTCTGTTTTCCCATGTAACATCTAAGCCAGTGGTGGTGAACCTATGGCACACATGCCAGAGGTGGCACTCGGAGCCCTCTCTGTGGGCACCTGTGCAGTCGCCCCAGTACAGAGTTCGCCCCGGTCCTCTGCCCAGCTGCCCAATGGGAGTGCTTCCTCCCTCCCCCAGCACAGAGTTCTCTCTGCCCCTCTGCCCAGCAGCCCAATGGGAATGTTTCCTCCCTCCCCCCATGAAAGAGTTCTCACTGCCCCTCTGCACAGCAGCCCAATGGGAGTGCTTCCTCCCTCCCCCAGCACAGAGTTCTCTCCGCCCCTCTGCCCAGCAGCCCAATGGGAGTGCTTCCTTCCTCCCCCAGCACAGAGTTCTCTCCACCCCTCTGCCCAGAAGCCCAATGGGAATGTTTTCTCCCTCCCCCAGCACAGAGTTCTCTCCGCCCCTCTGCCCAGCAGCCCAATGGGAGTGTTTCCTCCCTCCCCTGTTGACATGTTGGCACTTTGCAATAAATAAGTGGGCTTTGGGTTGCAGTTTGAGCACTTGGTCTCTAAAAGATTCACCATCACTGATCTAAGCTAACCTACTGGCTTTAACACTATACCATGAGAATTTGCCTGAAGAAGTGACCTTTTAGTCACAAAAGCTTGCAATGTTATATATATATTTATTTTTAAGTGACCCTATAAAAGGTATCTCCTCTGTTCTCCATTTGTTTTGATTTTATGGATGGGTCACACAGCTTTATTTTGCTAACTGAACTACCTTAGACTAGTTTGTGCTCTTTGTTACCTTAATGTTTCCTTAGAAACCCAAGGAGACATAGTCCTAAAGAATAATGTATTAAACCACTGTTTTTGTTAAAAACTATCTCCATATGATAAGAATATCTGCTGGATCCTAATCCTATAATCTAAACACAGGCGGATGGAACTCTACTTTCAGTTTACAGTGATAAGGTGTGATGTGTCTCTTCTCATAATAGAATCATTATAAACTTTTCTTATTACACGTAGTGTCTATGATATGACTGGCAGCCGATTATGGAGATACCAACACCCAAGCTGCATGGAAATTTACTGAATTCAGTGATGACCTAACCATTTTCACCCTTGTGGAATGTATAAACACCAGTCCACTAATTCCTGCATCAACATTTCAGAAACAGCCATTAACTGGGTTCCAACAGTTAAATAAGATTTTTCATTTATTGTATCAAATCCTGTTGAAAGGTAAAAGCAAATGTATCATATTTTAGGAAATATTTATCACACTGCCCATTAATAGATAAATGTTGCACTAACAAAGCCAAGGAAATTATTTGTGTGTGAGGGTGGTGTGGGTGGTGTACTGGTATTTTAAAAAGTTGGAGAGCCCAGTTGATATCAGTGAGAACAGACTGGTGTAGGAAGTTCCTGCCGAAGCTAAGGGGGACAGAAGATCTGTTCTGATGTTTAAAACCTTATCCATGTGAAAGCATCAGTCTTGATCCCTGTCTGTCACAGTCTGTCACTGCCTGTCACAGTCTGAAAAGGACACAGCCTGTGACGTGTCAATCCTGTGAGCCATCAGAAACCCTGATATATATTTTTTTCAAGCTTCACAGCTGCATGGAGAACCTCCACTTGTAACAGCAACTTTCTTCCTCAAGCAGTCCTTCGCTCCACGAAGACAACTGGCCAGGAGGGGGTCTGAAATCCTACCCTTCTGAAATTAATCCTTTTTGGAATGCTTGAACAACAGCAGTGACACAGTAAGATCTGAGTGTGAGTAGGTCTGCATAGTGTTCTCAACTAGACATCATGTTGATCATAACTCCTTCCTTTTGAACAATTAAATTATGTTCAGCATTTAAATGAATTGGAGGAAGGAGCTCACTGAACAAGAAACAACATTAAAGGAGGATATGGCTGAGGAACACAACCTCCCCTATGTCACTTGGAGGACCCTGAATAGGCTGAGGGTCTGAGCGCCTAAATGTAAGACCAACATGCTCGAGTGGGGGCTCTTGGCAGACAAAAACATGCTGCATGAAAGTGGGGAGCTACAGAATCCAGCTCATTTGCTTGTCTGCTGATTACTACAAGAAACATGTACCAGTTAGGATTTAGGTTTGGCTGATGACAAAGCCAAGAAGGTGGCTTCATTTTAGCATTTTAAAGTTTGATCTGGACATGAAAGAAGTAGTCTTACATTTATTATTAAAAAAATATTGGCAGTTAAAGAAGTCTGTGATTTTGCACCAATGGAAGTTCACATAAGAATTGACTTAACAAGTCCCATTCATGATTTGGCTGATATCCAGTAGTAAGTCAGAACTACAATAGACCCATTGAATCAAAGGTTTACAGAAGAGTTGGCTCACCCAATCCCCACTGACTCAGTGGGTTTATTTTAGTTGTAACTTACTACTGGATCCCAGTAAATGACACTTCACTAGTTGGAGTTGGTACCAACCCATGTGAGGCATGCTGGTGACATCACATGATTGGTTCATGCATGTCTCCTCTTCCTTGGGACACAGTCTCTAAAAGGTGTGGCCTATATAAAGTCTATAAAAGGCAGTGGAATGCTGACTGGATAGCTCTATGGTTTAGGATATTTTGACCACATGGCTATGGAACTAGGGGTTGACAGTGCTTCCTTCAGGAAGAGCCAGACTATACAGCCAGGGGCAAGCTACATAGTTCCCGGACACTCCCAGAAGAAGGCAATGGTAAACCACTTCTGTGTATTATCTACCTAGAAAACTCCAGAAAGGATTGCAATAAGTTGGCATTGACTTGATGGCACACAAGTATTCATTAGCTGGCTGGATAGCTCAGTGGCTGATGTGATGGAAGAGCCAGAAGATGGGATTTCAATTTCCCCCTATGCCTCGTGGGAGAATAGCACATCTGTGTATCCATGGGCAAGCTGCAAGCTGCACAGTCTCTGGAAGTCTCCAGATGAAAGGAAGAGTAAACCACTCCCATCTATTCTCTATCTAGAAAACCTTGGAAAGGGTCACCACAAGTCAGAAACAACTTGAAAACAAGAAATTATTTTTATTATTAAAAGGCAGAGAGTGTAAAGAAGTAGGAGGGGGTGCTTGCATCATAACAGTAAGGTAGATTTCTGTTTTCATGTTCACAATGATAGAGAAGAATGTGGCCTTCAAACAGCAGCTGGGAGGGAGATAGTGTGTGTAGTCAAAATAAATTGAATTCTGTGTGAGAACAGAACTAAATTTGCTAGTTCTTATGTAACTTGAGGCAATATAAATCTGAATAAATAAATAAATAAATAAGTCGGAGTTTTACTGTAATACCCATTTTCTCTATTGCTTTCAGTCTTGGTCTAAAATCAAAACTATGTCTACTGTTTTGCTCTGTGAAATCATTTCATCTCCTTCAATTAAGAGTCCAGTGGGACTACCATTATTCAGTTTAAAGGAGTGATGATCAGAATCCCTCCAGCTTTGGGCTATTGGTTCCAAGTTACCAAGCTCTTCTATCAGTATCACTGCTCCATTCACAACCCCATAATTCACCAGAACAACTACATCATGCGAAACACAAACATAAAGCCTATTGTCTGCTGTTATCTTCTAGGTTTCTATACAATTTAAAATAAGATGACCCAATAAAAGGAAATAGTACCCCATCTATGGAGGGCTCTCCCCAAGCATCTTGCACAGAAAGCATATGCATAGGACTTCAGGACTTTAGTGGCTCAAGTGAAGAAGAAGAAGAAGAAGAAGAAGAAGAAGAAGAAGAAGAAGAAGAAGAAGAAGAAGAAGAAGAAGAAGAAGAAGAAGAAGAAGAAGAAGAAGAAGAAGAAGATGATGATGATGATGATGATGATGATGATGATGATGATGATGATGATGATGATGATGATGATGATGATGATGATGATGATCTAGAGATTTTTGATATTCACTGGTTGCCTTTCACCCAAGCAGTAACCAGGCCTGGTACAGCTTGGTTTTCAAAATCAGAAAGATCACCATCTTCAAGATGGTAAGATATACATGAGTAAATGCACCAGACTACTACAATCTAGTGGCAGTTGCAACAGCAACCAAAGGAACAGGCACAACACTGCCTGAGATGACAGGGAAACACCCCATGCACATGTATCATATGTTAAACCTGGAACTTGTTGAGAACCATGAGATTCTGGCATGCAAGAGTCTATTTGAGGGAAGGCAAGCTGCACAAAACTGTTCACAGAAGGGACCATATCCCAAAATCAACTGATAATTGGTTTTACTAGTTTTATTGCTTGATGTGTTCTTGGCAATAATTCTAAAGGTTTTATAGCTTGGCTTGATTTTAGCGATGTTGGTAGCTGCCCTGAGCATTTTGTTTTAATTTTAATGGAAAGGTGGGATAGAAATGTAATAAATAAAATAATATATGGGGCCAAATCCAATTTTAGTCCCAGCTAGAAGAGAGCTACTAAATCAAAGGATGCTAATGTAATTCAATGGGTCTGCTACAGTTAAGATTAACAATAAGCTTAGTCGATGCAATTTTAGTTTTACGTTAATTTCTCTTAATAAAATCTGTAGGTATGTAGTCATATATGCAGATACATCTCTAATTTTTGCAATTAGAGATGAATGCATCCTCCCTCTAGCCAGAAAAGTACCAAGTGATGCTTTCCTTTCAACCAGAGATTTATGTTATTTCATCACAACCAAGAATGTAAAGTTCCAAAAGGGGAACTTTTAAATTTATAATTCATTTTAACATTAAAGATTGCCTAAGTATAATGTTAATTGAGTCACACAAGCTAGGAGTGGACACCTTGTAGTCCACAAATGTGCTGCAGAAATACAATTACTGATATGTGCTTTAGTTCTTCTCATGCATAACTATACTTTTCTTCCTTTCTTTATGCTACCTTAGTATGAAATGCAAGTTTCCAGAATACTGGTTTACTTAATGGCTGAATTATATAAACATGGAAGAATACTACCCTTTATTCTCAGAGAACTATTATATTACATATATATATAAAAGCAATAATAATTGCTTGCCAACATGTCAGTTCTTACTTATGGAGATTCTTTCCAGAGTTTTAAAGGTAGACAATACACAGAATTGGTTTTATCACTCTCATCTTCTAGTGGTTCCCTGAGACTGTACAGGCAAACTTTATTCTTGGGAGGTAGTGGAGAACTGAACTCCTAACCTTTGGCTCTACAGCCAGATACCTCAAACACTGTCTAGGCCAGATGTGAAACTGCCAACATGAAGACACCTTTTGGTGAGTTCATTCTGCAGTTCCTTTCACCTGTCCTAGGGTGACAAAGATTAGTTGTCAAAACAAGGTTGCAATTATGAGGGTACACCCAATTGTGGTTCACAAATACCACAATCTTTGAGGAGGTTCTTTCTGTGTACCTCAACCACTGAGCTATCTAGCCCGCATAAACATAAAAGCAGGATATTAAATAAAGGATTTGGGAGACTACCTACATAAATATTTCATTTTTGAAAGGGGTATGGTCATCAATCCATTTCTATTTTTCATGACCAGAAATAAGGTAAGTGTCACGGCAAACCTGTTTCCACATCCTACCTGTTTATTTATTTAAAGTAATTATAAGCCACATTTTGTACAACTAAAACCATAGACTGGTAGAAGTAAAAATTAAATGCATTCTTTAAAATAAGGCAGAACCAGGTTAAAATCCAGCAAAAGTCCAACAAACTCTAAGCAAGGCAACTTCCATGGATAGAAGTTACAAAACAGCATATAAAATTCAGTAACCTTATTGTAGGCACGGCTATCAGTTGTCACATTACCTATAAAATGGACACAGGTCAGTGCCAGATTACTGTCAGCCTTGTACAGAAGGAACATGGATTATGTGGTGGGGTGGGTGTGGGGAGATTGTGTTTAGAGTTATGGAAAAGTTTGTTGTTGACCCTTATCTGTCATATAAACCTCCGGACCTACTGGGTGGAAAGTCACAAGATGCAGATTATCAATTAACTAATGACTTTCGAAGTACTGTATGTAAAATGTTCAAAGAGAGGTTTACCATTGTCATCGCCCTGTAAATTGAACCCAAATCTCCCAACTCCTAATCTGACACTCTGCCCACTAAACCACACTGGTTCTGAATGTTCTTGACATCTAACATGTTTTAATCATATTACTTCTTGAGTGGCATTTATTTCCCCCAAGGGCAAATGGGATTCTGCATCCATGCAATGAGTTCCTAAAACAAAGAACATGCACTGGAGTGCACAGAATGCTGTTTGCCTTCCCACTGAAGTGGTATCTGTTTATCTACTTGCAATATTTTGCTTTCGAACTGCTAGGTTGGCAGGAGCGGGGACAGAGACGGGAGCTCACTCTGTCATTCAGTACTCGGGATTCGAACTCCGACCTTCCAGTCTTCGAATTCAAGGTCTTTACCACTTGAGCCACCACCATTTTAGGTGGGGCTGGGGTGGCTTAGTGGTTAAGAGGTTGAGATTGATAACTGGAAGGTCGGCAGGTCAGCAGTTCAAGACCCAAGTGCTGTGTGATCGAGTGAACTCCCATTGCCTGTCCCAACTCCAGCCAACCTAGCAGTTTAAAAGCAATAGATTGCTAGTAAATAACTAGGTACCGCTTCAGTGGGAAAAGTATGAGTGTTTCATGTACTCCGGCATCTAGTCAAGCTTGCCACATCACTATGGAAGCATGTGCAGATGCAGATAGCGCTGGCTCTCTGATTGTAAACAGAAAAGACCGCCACCCCCTAGAGTTGGACACGCCTAGTTTTCAAGCAAGGAAGACCTAATCCTACATTATGGATGCAATCTATTTACTGTATTGTATATTTTTCACTACAACTCTGCTTCCATAGCCACAAATGAGAAGCCTGTTGCTGTGTTTGTAAAGGGAAGGACAACTATCTTTAATGTGAAAGCAATTATTTAAACCCAGCTCTAGAGGTTGGTGCTCATCTCTGCTTACAGCCAAGGAGACAGCGCTGTCTGCATCTGCAGATATTTCTGTGATCATGTGGCAGGCACAACTAGATGCCAGAGCACACAGAACACTGTTACCATTCCCGCCAAGGCAGTACCTATTTATCTACTTGCAATTTCATGCTTTTGAATTGCTAGGTTGGCAGAAGCTGGGAGCAGATGATGGGCATTCACTCGGTCACACAACACTGAGGTCTCAAACTGCTAACCTGCTGACCATCTGGTCGTTAAGTTCAAATTTATGAAAGCTAATGGGTTATGGCTTATTTATTTGTCACACTGTAGAGCAGGGGTTGCCAACCTATGGCCTGTGGACCATACCTGGCCCGTGGCACCATTTCATGTGGCCCACCACTGCTGCCACTGCATCCAGAAGTTGAAGCGGACGCATTTACAACAGCCGTAAAACATGCTCGTGCATTTGTAAATGTGGTTACATCGACCATAAATGCGCCCACGGGTGTCGTAAACATGGAAGTGGTTGCATTTACTTCCACTTCCAGGAATGTGGTCTAGCCCGCTAAGCTGTCAGGCCCATGGCATAAAAAGACTGGGAACCCCTACCTTCCGTAAAAGGAACTTAAAGTAGTTCAGAATCAAGTGATGTAATTCTTTTCTGTTTCTGCTGTATGTGAATAACCTGGCCACAAGCAACCCAAAATATATGAAACTTGTACTGTGGTCCTATCATGCACTGATCTTGTAAAATCTATAAAATGCATCTACCTGTGCCTTATTTATTATTTATTTATTTATTCTTTAAATTTATACCCCGCCTCGCTCAGGCGAACCTGACTCTAGGCGGCTTCCATAGTAAACAAAGAACAATATAACAAAAGACAATAAAAAATAGCCTTCAGATAAATAAACCTTTTTATTCATTAATCATGTAATTACTGGGAAGCACAGCTATACTTATGGTTTCATTTGGGACCCCATCTCCCAGAACGCCCTGCCAGTATGGCAGGGCCTTCTGCTAGGAAGTTGAGGGGGCCAGACTGACACCTCCAACATAAACGCTGCCATAAATGCATCCACAGCTCCTTTCCGCAGCAGTTGGAGCAAGGACAGATGGCAGATTATTTTGCACCATGGGCCGGTTTTGGCCCACAGGCCATAGGTTGCCAACCCCTGCTGTAGAGAGTGAACACTACTGCAGGGAAGAGAAGCCATTTTCATTATTATTATTAATTATTATTATTATTAAATTCAAATTTATATGCCGCTCTCCTTGCCGAAGCAACCCAGAGCGGCTAACAATGTTACAATAGAAAACATAATATACATACAATGTAACAAGTATAATACAATCAATGTGGTCGACAAGACCTTCATAAAAAATAAGAAAAGTTCTGAATCTTTTCTGCCAGTTGTGAAATTAGAAGGATTTGGGCCCATTCCAGCTAGTAATTCTTAATCTGCTTGCATGGAAATGTCAAATTTGGCTTTACAAGCAGAAGCTATGATTTCACTGCAAGGAAACCTAAGCTAAAACTAACCAGTTTAGCCTGATAAATAAACTTTTCCAAAAAAGAAATACTGAACTCTGAGAGAAAACTTTTTTAAAAAATGCTACAGATTGTTTCTTTAAAAAAAAACTATTTTAAATCAAAAACTGTAGGGGAAATTTTTAGCAGGAAAAATGGTATAATGGCAAAGAGTTAAGAAACCCCTTGCCTCTCCATTGGCTAGTAATGTTACATAGGTCTGCTATTTCAGACTGAATCCTTATTGGCTGTGGTACATTTCTTTCCAAACTAAAAAGGAGGGATTGTGAAAGTCCAAATCATGAACAATTCTGCTCTGAGAATCTGCATCACCCATCCCCTGTCAATCCAGAATTAATCACCATGTGCTTTGTGTAAGGCTGGCAACACATTCCACGTTCTGACTCCTTTCCTTAGCACGGTATTCTATTACATCCGGCTCTGCGGCACATACATATGCTTCTGAGTAATGCTTGCAAATTTCCACCAAGTGATCTCATGCTCTTTTTTGTTTTAATCAATGCTCCTCTTACAAAATGAAAGAAATGAACTGATACTTTTTTTCTAGATGTTCTAATCTAGAATCATCACAATCCTGAAATTCATGCCTGGTCTTTTGGAACAAAGTAACTTTTTGGTGCAATAGGATACTGTACTATGGTTCTGTAGTTGTTTCTATTTTTTGTTTAAATGATCCTTCTGAGACAAAAGAACACACATAAACTTTACTTCTGCTCTCAACAGCAAAGGGTATCAATCACCTTTAGGAAACTGACAGCTGATTATTAAGACCTCATATGGTAAGATTAGAAACTTGGACTGGGAGTCAGGATGTCTATCTTTCTAGTCCCTCCTGACACCTAAAACTCCCCAAGTGCCCGTGGACTGACTGCTCCCTCTTTTAGTATGATCTACAGTACCTCACAGGATTGTAGTACGTTTAAAACAGGAAGCAGCAAAGCCATGCATGTCACTTTTATGCTCACCAAAGAAAAGATATAAATGCAACTAAGAAACGGACAAAAATAATATCAAATCAATCCTTACTGTTAACTCCTTCATGTCATAGATTAAATAATCATAGAATAACTGAGTTGGAAAGGACCTTTTAGACCACCAGGTCCAACCCCCTGCTCAATGGAAGAATTCATATCAAAGCAGCTCTGACAGATGATTGTCCAATTCTTACTTGCATGCTTCCAGTGTTGAAGCACTCACCACCTTTTAAGGCAAAATGGGTCCACTGTCTTACTGCTCTAACCGTTAAGAAGTTTTCCCTGATATTCATCCTATATCTAGCTTTACTAGGTTTGAGTCCACTACACTTAGTATCATTATGAACTGCGGAAATGGAAGATACCCCATAAGTCATCCAGCCACACCCCTGTCAAGGGGGCACGGTGGGGGATAAAACTCCTAACCTCTGGCTCCGCAGTCAGATACCTAAACCACAGTGCTATCCAGCTGTTCTTTAGGAAATAATGTCTGACAGCTTCAGTCATCTTGTCTTCAGGAAGGATACACTGATGTAGACTACTCAACATAGCTATAATATAAGGATTTCCAAGGGAAATTATGAAAAAAAAAAGCACCATGAACATGTGAGATGCAGAGCATAGAGGAAGATGCCAAAAAAGCTCTAGTGGTACAGTGGTTAAACTGTTGTGAGTTAGAATCTGACAGGGTGCAAAGTTGACTCAACCTTCTATCCTCATGAGTCCAGTAACGTTATACGAGGTATTACTGTAATGTGCTCTATATGGGGATGTCCTTGATGACCATTTGGAGGGTACAACTAGTCCAGAATGTAGCAGCCCGGGTGGTGATGGCGGTGCAGGCATTCTGCCCGTGCCTCTCCACTGCTTTGGGAACTGCACTGGCTATCAGTGTGCCTCCAGGTGTAATTCAAGGTGCTGGTAATGAACTTTTAAGCCCTACATGGTAGTGGGCCAGGATACTTAAGAGACCACATCACCCCAAGAACATCTGTACGCCCCACCAGAGCAGACCGGAGAGGCTCTCTTATTGTGCCATCTAAGGGCCTTCTCTGTGTCTACACCAGCCCTGTGGAACCGCCTGACAATTGAGTTATGGCTTCAGACAGCGTTGCTGCCCTTCAGGAAAGAACTAAAAACCTGGCTGGCAAAGCAGGTGTGGGACACCGGTGATGTGATGACCTCTGCCTGCTGGCTAATATAGCAACATTACTCCTCTCTCTTTTAATTCTTGTAGTATTTTTAATGGGTTTTTTAATGGGTTTTTAATGTTTTAGACTGTTATGTTGATTTTAATGTTGTGAGCCACCCAGAGTCATTCTGAGTTGGGCAGCTATACAAATTGGATAAATAAATAAATAAATAAATAGATAGATAGATAGATAGATAGATAGATAGATAGATAGATAGATAGATAGATAGATAGATAAAAAGTGGTATATATTTATCTACTTGCAGTGTTTTGCTTTCAAACTGGTAGGTTGGTAGGAGCTGGGACAGGTGACAGGCGCTTACTCCATCATGCAGTACTCAGGTCCCGAACTGCTGACCTGCTGACTCTCCAGTTGTCAACCCCAGTGTCTTACCCACCAAGCCACCGCAGTCCCTCAACAATAAGTACGTACTGACTAATATCCTTTGCTCCTGTAGCCTGCTTCAGATTTACCTCTTCACCTTTAATGTTATGTTCCAAAAACTTGACACTATTCTCAATTAGACTTTCTGTTTAAAGCCATGGTATCAATGCCTGTTAAGAATATTGATATCAGACCAGTTCCAATCCTGCTGCCTTTTGAAGTCCAGAACAGAAAATGAATACCTTCAGAAGTCAGAACCCAAAGCCTTTCTTTATTCACTCCCCATCCCCCTTTCCTGTCTCCATTTTTACTGAGCTGGACATGCAAAATAACACAGTAAATGCAGTCGCTTATATACCACCCCATAGTGCTAAAGCACTCTCTGGGTGATTCACAAGGCAATTATGCAAACTCCAACTTAGAGTTTAGTTATTAGCAGGCATGCCTTTAAAATAATATGAGCTGGTATTTTGGATCCAATCCTTTCACCTTTGGCACAATCGTCTGAGCCCCTGTATATTAAATTAACTCCTCAAGTTGTCAGCTATTCCCACCAGACCAGCTGAAGGGCAAAGGGTGGAAAGTCTGACATTCAACATTCTTTCCGCTAGGACCCTTCAGGGGTGGCCACAAAGGTGGATAATCAAAGAAACATGCAGCGGCTGAGAACTTTCAATGGAGCAACTCATTCACTTAGGTCCCACTTAGAGGAGGTGGCTGTACTTTCTTCTATGACCTTTCAGGGGTGACCAAAAAAGTGGATAATCAAAAGAAACTTTCCTCATCCAGATCTAGAGTGACAACATGATGGGACTCTTGAGGCAATGGAAAGGTAGAGGTCTCCCTTGCTCAAAATCCAGTCATGGCTAACTCTAGGAGGTAGTGCTCATTTCAATTTACAGCCAAAGAGCCAAAGCTGTAGATGTCTGCAATGGTCGGCAGTCATGACTATATGCCAAAGTACACAGAAGGCTGTTACCTTTTCCACTGAAGCTGTACCTATTTATCTACTTGCAATTTCTTGCTTTTGACTTGCTAGGTTGGCAGGAGATGGGACAGATGGTGGGCACTCACTCTGTTGAACAGCACAAGGGTCTCGAACTGCTGACATGCTGACCTTCTGGTCGTCAAACTCAGTGACTTAACCATGAAATTATTATTATTAACCACTAATCCATTGCAGCCCTTGCAGCATTAAAATGGAAAGCATCAGCATTTGCTATAGATCAAGGGTTTCCAACCTTTTTATGCTACCCCCCAGACAGATGAGCAGGCCAGACCACGCCCCCAGAATCAGAAGTAAATGTGCCCACTTCCGCATTTACGACAGCTGCGGAAACATTTACAGCTGACGTAACTGCATTTATGCATGTGTGGGCATGTTTTATGGTTGTTGTAAATACGTCTGCTTCCACCTCCAGAGAGCCACATAAAATGGCGCCACAGGCTACCTCCAGCCCACTGGCCATAGGCTGGGAATCCCTGCCATAGATACTAGATTCCCCCCTCCCCCCGCTTCTTGCAGTCACTTGAGCAACATAACAAGGAGAAATGAAGGACAGATGAGGATGCAACCTTTTGAGGATCAAGCCCCAAACAAACACAACAAGCAAATACCCCTGATATTGCCCCTTACAGCTTCTGGGAACTTTCAATGGAGCAACTCATTCAATTAGTTCCCCCTTTGATGAGGTGGCTGTAGTTAGATGTAGTAGGTTGTGCTATGTCCCAAAGGCCAAAAGTTGCTCCGAGTCCCATGGGCAAACATAGGTCCTCATCTGGATGATGTGGAAATGACATATTCAGCAGGCTCCCCTACATTTACACACAGACTAAGACCAACGTTCACACTACATCCTTGCCGCCAGCCCCAAGGACATATTTTTATTATTATTATTATTAAATTCAATTTATATGCGTGCCAGCTCTGGCTGAAGATGGTCAAGGTGCTGGACAATGTCCACCCAACACCTCATGTCCATGGCATCTTAGCAGAGCTCAGTGACTTCCATGTCTACAATCTCTGAATGGATCTTGTCAATGTCAAGATGCTGGTCAGATACTTCAATGTACTGCTGGCCTCCCACCTACAATGGTCTGACAAGCATAGCTTCAGACAAATTCTCCCACCTGGAGGCTGATGTGTTGGCTGAGAAATACAGATGAGCCCTGACATTCTCTCCTACCTGACCACCCTCTGCAAAGCTGCTACTGTCAGAACAACGCATCCACTGCCTAACTGTAAACAATCAAGGCCGTGAATTGCAATGAAGAAGTTTTAAATAAATAAGTAAAGCATAAAGCATAAGGGAGGGCAATACTATTGTGCTCCATTTTTTGCAGTTGGAAGGGACTGGATAATAATGGCTTGCTTTGAACCAACAAGTGCACTCAAAGATGAGAAAGAAAGTAGGAAAGAAGGAATGAGAACTTCAGTTAATTTTGAGTTGCATCAACATTAAAGGTAGAGGTCTCCCTTGCTTGAAATCCAGTCATGTCTGAATCTAGGGGGGGAAGTGCTCGTCTCCGTCTACAGCCAAAGAGCCAGCACTGTCTGTATCTGTTTGTGTGGTCATGTGGCAGGCATGACTAAAAACCGGAGTGCATGGAACACTGCCTATCCTGCCAAAGCAGTACCTACTTATCTACTTGCAATTTCTTGCTTTCAACCTGCTAGGTTCACAGGAGCTGTTTGCACAGCACATGGGTCTCGAACTGCTGACTTGCCAACCTTCTGGTCATCAAGCTCAGCATTTTAACCACTAAGTCACTGTGGACATTAAATCAACATTAACTTAGTGTAATTTCAGAGTTAAGGATATTATTGAAACCCTGAAATTTCCTTTTCCATGCCTGAACCCAACTTTACTGAGTCCATCCCTCTAACATACACTTGTACATAAGATGTCATTCTATTGTTTGTTTGTTTGTTTGTTTGTTTGTTTGTTTTTGAGAAATTGGGCTTCACTCCACAAATGATCACACTGAAAGAAAGCAGTCAGTCTTAAAGATGCCACAATACTTTTATTTCGTTTTGTCTGTGTTATAGATGCCGATTTCCAGCCAGAGGCCATTTAGAGGTCATGATGACTCAGGCTGTAAAGTCAAAACAGAGAACCACTTGCTCATATTCCTAGGAAATCACCTGTTGACTCAGAGCCAAGACTTTGGAAGCGATCCAGGTGCTACCTACTCTCACAGTGAAAATTCAACCCTTGCTTTCCTCCAGAAAGCCTGCTCTCAAGGAAAAGAAAACCCTTAGTCTGCCTCTTTTGAAGGCTGAACTGTACATTATTACCCATGATTACATCATGAGGGAATTCCTCAAGTGAAGAAAGATGGGTGATTGTCACAAGAGGAGCTTTTCATGCCTTGCACAGAATGCAAATTAACCGGCTTTCTTTTGTGGTTAATACACATAAGCTACCTTTACAAGTACAATGGCTCTACCACAAAGCTCTGCCAGAATCACGTATCACAACCAGTCATGGGACTTCAGTTTCTTGCAATGGTCTGGTCTGTAATCTCTAGTTTAGCCCTCAGAAACTCTGGCAGAAAGACAGGATAAAAATGCAATAAATAAATAAATGATAAATCGGCCCCAGTTGAGATGAGAAACTGGCAGAAAATTTTAACATGCCCTGGCTGTTTCCATCATGCCAAGGAGGGGGGCATCTGGTTGACTTCCAGAGGCAGAAAACATGTGGTCTTTTTTCAACAGTAATTTGTAATCAGGTGCCATTTTCCCCCAAAGCCTCAACAGATCCCCTGCTCTCTGCACATGTGGAGAAAGAGAAATGACTCCAGCTGTGGGGAAAAATGATGCCCACAATGGGAGCTTTGGCCATTATGTTTTGACACATTCTGACACACAAACATCTCTCTCTGAAAAGTTTTTAAGATGACTTTGAGATGCTGCAATACTCTTTCTTTCTTTCTTTTTCATTTTTTGTAACACATGCCAAAGCAGACTGCCACAGTTACCTGTTTGAAAATTTCTGAAAACAGCTCACAAAAATCTGAATACTTCTTCATAGGGAAAGAACTTGAGATGTAAACAAACAAATAAAGAACTGGGGAAAAACTGAAATGGAAATAAAGATGTCCATCCAGGCTCAGTATGTTGAATTGATTCAAACCTTTGCATTAATCTATAACACTGCATCACACACACAAAATATTGTCTGCTACTTGGTCTAATCCATGTGTCCTATACTAAATCAAGTGCACAGAATCCAAATCTGAAGTCCGATTCTGGTAAGTATGTCAGGATCTTATCTTACCCTCTTGGTTACATTCTTGCATTGATCACATGGGGTATATTTGCCACAAATGTAGCAAAAATTATTCTATTTATTAACACAGCTTCAACTACTCATCTTTAGTTCAAAACAGACTCACTATGCTCTAGCTGTACTATCCAATAAGATGGTTTTGCACTAGAGACAAGCCCTTGGTTCATCTTGTCTTATATACTTAATTCTGACGTCAGTTCACTGACTTGCCCAGACATGCCCAGTTGCTGCTGGAACATGCATGCTACCAGGGGCCATGATTTAGCTGAGGCATAGTGATAGCTGTAAATTTTATAATTTTCCCATGTAAAAATACATTACCCAATTGCCAACCATTTGAACAGCTATAGTATGCCTTAAAATCTGTACATGATAGGCAAATTCTGAGTTCAGATTTGGAATCAGCACACTCGATATCATGTAAAACATATGTGTTATTCCCAGTAGCAAAATCATTGTTGTGCAGTGTAATCAACCAATTTTCTCAACATGTGCACAGTTCCCAAGCCAGGCTATATGGTGAAGCTTCGATTGCTTTCCAAAGAATTTGCCAACAATCACAAATTTCTTCATATTTAGCATATAAAGTGCTTGTAATTGAGTTTAAAATAGAGATAAGCACTGTCTTTGGAGAAATGCATAAACACAAATTGAATCAAGGGTACTTGTGTATGTCTGAGATGACCACAGAGCAGAGCAAAGAGTTCAAAGGCATCAGTGGGGCTGACAGGATACACAAACATACACACATACACACACACACACAGAGAGATCCTTTCAGTTAAATGTGAAATTCACATGTTACAGTCAGAAGTGGAAGCGCTTGGGTGGGATAGGTGTGCTCCAGCATCTAGTCATGCCTGCCACATGTCCATGAAAAAGTCTGCAGATGGAGACAGTGCTGGCTCTATAGCTGTAAATGGAAATAGACTGGCTTTCAAGCAAGTGAGACCTTGACCTTTACTAGTCTTAACCATATCAAAAGCTAGAGGGAAAGAGAAGAAAAATGAAACTGACAGATATTCCAAGCCTTAGCAGAGATCATGCAGCACTCTAACATTCCCGTAGCTTGGAAAAGTTACTTTTTCTGGACTATCTCAGAATTTCCCAGGCAACAGAAGAGATGGAAAAGGGAACTATAGTCTTGAAAAAAAACTTTACCAAAGTCTTTCTACACTTTACTTCCTCACTTAAAGTACTGTACAGTAAAACATAGAATAACGCTAAAACTTGGTTCCACAAGTCTTGGTGTTGTCCGATTTTTAGTGTTATATCCGATCCATGTTAAAATCCTATGGGATGTATCGGATAACGTTAAAGCTCCATAGAGATACATTGTAACTGCACAGGCTTTAGCGGTTGTTATCCGATCCATCCCATAGGACCTTAACGTTATTCGATCCAATTCTCCTCCCCAGATTACTTAATGTTATGCGATTTTAGTGTTATCCGTTCCATGCGTTATCCGTCATATATATATATGACAGCAAAAGTAACACAGGAACAATCCAGAAAGGAGAAAAGAAGGTGGAGGGCTGGGGGTTAGATTTGACAATGCAATGGCGAGAGCTAGAACTTCAGTGTCTCACGAAATCTACCGGAGACCCTCTTCGGTGGCTGACTCTCCCTCCGTGATCCATTTGCTGCTCGCTGAGATAGTAAGGCTGAAAGACGCTCAGCGCAAGTGGGCACCGAAGATATGTGACAGAAAGTTAGAACTCCACGTCAAGCCTTTCAGGCAAACAATAAATATTACTTTTGCTCATAATCAGACCTTTTTTTTTCCCCTCTCCGGGATCGTCTTTGAATGTTGAACCTTTTTCAATTAATTAAAAACTATGTGCTGAAGAGAGCATATTTTATCAGCCTTCCACCGCTTAAGTGTCGAGGAAAAAGACCAGGCAGTTTTTCTTTCTTTTCTCTTTCTCTCACTCTTTTTTTCCCCCTAGCCAACCCAGAGCAAGTACTTGCAAGGGTCATATCTTTTTAATTATCTTTTCTCTCTTTGATTAATTATTCCGTCTGACAATAGCGTGTTTCTAATGCTATTCACCTGCCTTTGATGATTGACAACTTTTCTGTCTGATTCAAAGCAAACAGCTGCTGCCATGATTGCCTAGCAACCAGGATGTGATGGATGAGTTCCAAAGATGGATGGCAGCAATAAATCATGTCTCCAGCTATAAAACTGGAAAAAAAGAGGGGGGGGGGAATAAGAATAAAAGCGAACAAAACACACACACACACACAAAACAAAACAAGGTTTCTTCCCATGAGTGCACTGAGCTCCTTACCAATTACACCTGAAATGGACTTTGTTGTCTATTAATAGCAAAGTTTTCTAATCAGGAGGAAAGCAAAGATGCCATTTGTTTCAAGGTGTGTTTACAATTGTTCCAGCAAATTGGTGCTTGTTCCTTCAATTACTTACTATGCAAGAGTGGGGGGAGAAAGGACGTTTAAAGTTTCTCACCCTCTTTCTCCACAAAGATTCACGGGCAAAAGAGAGACTCTTAGAGGGCTGGGCACTGAGTGACAGATTGATGGAAAAACAGATGGATCAGAGATAGGAAAGGCTACTTTTTTGGGGGGTGGGGAAAAAGTACCCAGCCAGCCTAACCATTAGCAGTCTGCAGAATATTGGAGTGCTCTAGTCTAGACCAAATTCTGACCATCTCTGAAAGAGAAACAGTAAGAGAGAGAAAGAGCAAGATTAGGTTGTACTACCGTGTTTCCCCAAAAATAAGACACTGTCTTATAATTTTAAATACTCCAAAATATGCACAAGGTCTTATTTTCAGGGGGTGTCTTATTTTTCCATGACGAAGAATACAGTACACATTTACTGCTGATACAGCGTATTGTCAGGGCAAGATTTAGGTGAGTGCCTTATTTTCAGTGGGGGCCTTATATTTCCAAGGTGGGGAAAAATAGGGGGGGGTGCCTTACTATATGAGAAGGTCCTATATTCAGGGAAGCAGGGTAACACAGGGGCTCCCAACCTACGGCCCATGGGCCGGATATGGAACCCAGGCTGAATTGATGCCGATGCCGGAAGTGCTGAAATCACCACTAGAAGTGCTGAAATTGCCATGTTTTTGCACCTAAACGCCATGGAAAAATTTCAAAAATGGTGCAAAAAGGTTCCTTCTTTGCTCCCTTGTCCAAGGGAAGCAGTGGAGGTGGAGAAAATGCCTGGAAATGTGGTGCAAATGCACGTGTCACTACCGGCGGGAAGAACCGCATAACCGACCCCTCAGCTGACTGAGGGGGTGTGGTCAGTCCCCTGGCAAGAAAAGATTGGAAATCCCTGTACTAACATAAAAGGACTTTAGAACTGCAGTCTGACACACATCCCCCTGTTTAAAAGGCTCCAAACCAATCTTTGGCCATTTATTTATTTATTTATTTATTTATTTATTTATTTATTTATTTATTTATTATTAGTTCAAATTTATATTGCTGCCCACTCGCTGTGGCGATTCAGGGCGGCTTACAGATAATACATTACATTACAATATGTTGGGGTGGGCACAGGGGTAGGGGCGGCAAGGTCCTCATCCTGCCCCGCCTTCTTCCTCCCCTGGCAGTTGGTATAGGCACAGTGGGAGGGGTGGCAAGGTCCTCATCCTGCCCCGCCTTCTTCCTCCCCTGGCAGTTGGTATAGCCTCCTGATTAAAGATAAAGTTCCCCCTTGCTCAAAAGCCAATTGTGTCTGATCCTAGGAAGCGGTGCTCATCTCTGTTTTTAGCCAAAGAGACAGCGCTGACTGCAGACGTCTCCATGGTTCATGTTACAGCCATGACTAAATGCCGGAGTGCACAGAACGCTGCTACCTTTCCTGCCAAAGTGCTACCTATTTATCTATTTGCAATTTTTTTGCTTTCAAAATGCTAGGAGTTGGAACAGATGGCAGGTGCTCATTCTATCATGCAGTACTTGGGTCTCGAACTGCTGATCTTAACCACTAAGCCACTGTGGCCCTGTCCCATGGTTAGTTTACACATAAAGATTATCCTGGTTTACATGCTTTGCGAATAAGCTTGGGTACACAATGGATTGATTGGCCAAGGGAAGCCATAGGCTATAACAGTGATGGTGAAACTTGGTACTCCAGGTGTCCTGGAACTTCAATTCCCAGAAGCCCTGAACAGCAGAGTGCTGACTTGGGCTTCTGGTTATTGAAGTCCAAGAACAGCTAGAGTGCCAAGGTTAGCCATCACTGAGCTATAACTTACAGGAGCTGAGCAGAGCTGTTTAAGACAGGACGTTTTGGAGATGTCTCACTCTTAGGCTTGCCGTAAGTTGGAGATGGCTTGATGGCACATAACAACAACAAACTATCTCTATAAGAGCAAGGCTGGGAAACTTTGCACACTCCAGATGTTCCCTGCTCCCTCAATTTCTTTCCACTGTCCAAACCGCCCAAAACTGATGTGACCTGAAATCTAGCAACTGCCTATGTACCATGTGCTTCCTTCCTGCATTACTTTCCCCTCTTGCTTCTCCATCTCCTAGAGGTAATCAAGAATTTGCATTAGGGCTGCCTATTTCAATTTCTGTCTTTAAATTAAATTACTGATATATAAGCTACATGTGGAAGCCTAAATGTCCACCACCACTAAATCTTAAATTTGTGGGATTGTTGAGATCTTAGTGGTGTGAGCAAAGTACACATGCAACTACTCAATGAAAAACATGGAAGAAAGCAAACTGCTGAAATCTCATCTCTGTCAAAGAGGCAGACATGCACACATATGCATAAATAAAGATGGACATATGGATATTCCTTTCTTCGTTCTAGTTAACACTGCATAACTGCATGAGAATATTCTTGGGAAAGCAACGCTTGTGCTGGGGACCTCAGTGGGTTCCCCCATCAGTGTCATACTGCTTTTTGCATGCCTATATTTGCAAAATATTTTTCTCTCCTTCCCTGTCCTCAAGAATAAGCCAGATGTGTTACCATAGAATCAATGGTTAGAGAGTAACAATACAGGTGGCAGATTTTTCAAGCTTTTAAAATACACCTCATCAGAAGGAAAGTTTAAACTGAAGCATGAAGTAGGAGCTCCTGCTGTCCTATAATAAATATAATAATTTCTTGTCAGAAATTATTCTGGATTAAAAGGATTTTTGCTGTGGAAACTCCGCTCAGGGGATGCCCGAATGAGGCTCCTTTCATGTCCCCAAGAGCTGGGACAGAGATGGGCACTCAATCCATCATGCAGTACCTGGGTCTTGAACTGCCGACTTGCCGGCCTTCCAGCTAACAAGATGAGCTTCTTAACCACTGAGCTACTGCAGCCCCTAGCAATCTTATAAACAATTGTAATGTACTATTTCAAACGGGGAAGAAATAAATAAATAATAAAAATTTTGAATGGGCCTGCTCCATTCTCAGGTTGACTCAAACATGTCTTCCATCAGTCAATGTAAACCCAACAGAAAACTGTTGTTTGTCACATGTATACACTCCAAGAGTAGAAGATAGGACCGAAGCAACTAAGGTCACAATCCTAACTAACCAAGATGTTTGAGAGGTGGCTGACACAAAGCCATGCTCAGGATGATATAATTGCCTTAAGACCATCCTGCTCTTGGCTCATCTTTCTGATAGCACAGTGGCTATAAATCTGGACTAAGAGAAGCTTGGACTTGGCATAATTCAGCTCCTCCACTGCTCCTTCTCTCCTTTGCTACTTTTTTGGCAGGTCTCCTAGCTGGTCTCAGCTTAGCACAGCAGTTGTACCAACACTCCCACTTCCACTGGGAGAGCTGAGATGAGCCAACAAAAGGGCAGCTGTTCCAGTACAAGGGCATCCCTCCACTCCAAATCCACAAGAGCCAACACATCTTTGAATGTGGATTGCATCACTTGTGGCACATGTGAAGCAAGTCTAATAATCTAACCAGCCGAAAATACAGACTACAAATGTATCTGGTAAATAAACAAGAAATAAGAAAATAGATAAAATATCAGGGTGATCCAAAAAAATTTTTTAAAAAAAAAACCAGTGCCCAATGGATTTTAATAAGAGGGCAAAAAGAAAAGCCTGCTAGACAAAGTTGGAGGGGAGCAATCTGGAGAAGAGATTTCAGAGAGCAAAGTATTGGTGATAAAAAAAGAGACAGAGAAATTTAGACTTCCCCTCTCAGCCAATTCTCCCCTTTATATCAGTTTATAACCTGACCTAAAGACTGTGCCATTGTCATAACTAGTTAAGACTCTAAAGTAAAATTATAAAATGTATAGAATAAATCAATTCTGCCTACAGCATTTGGTCAACTAGTCAAACATACATCACAGTTTTCAACATATGTTCTAGCTAACATCCCAAATGCAGTAATACCTCGGATAACGTTTACCTCGGATAACGCTAAAATCGCATAACGTTAAGTAATATGGGGAGGAGAATTGGATCGAATAACATTAAGGTCCTATGGGATGGATAACAACTGCTAAAGCCTGTGCGGTTACAATGTATCTCTGTGGAGGTTTAACGTTATCCGATCAATCCCATAGGATTTTAACATGCATCTGATAACACTAAAAATCGGATAACACCAAGACTTGTGGAACCAAGTTTTAGCGTTATCCGAGGTATTACTGTGTATCTGATTTTGACAATTCTGGAAGGATTTTGCCAAAGTCTAACAACACAGAACAATGCAATCCATGGCAAAGGATACCTCAGTAGGCCTATAGAATGTGATTCTAAACCATTTGTACACTGTTCAGGCACTTACGATATTCACCAGGGATTAACACATTTCCATATCAGTGTCGACAATCATCAAACTCCAGGCATTCACTATCAAATGTATAATAAATAAAAAGCTTGTTTTTGCTAACATAAATGTGTTATTTGATGACATGTACATCTCAGCTTCACCAAATACATTAAAATGTTTCCATTCTCTTGTATCGGCCACGTCCTTTGTTTAGGTTTAACTAGTGATAGGCTCCATAAAAAAATACTACCACACTATGGGCATGCCATGATGGGCGTGGCCATGGGGAAAGCCCTGCATTGCACCCAAATTAGGGTTTCAGTACAGTCAAACCTCGCATAAAGAGCACCTCACTTAAAGAATAACTCACTTAAAGAGCAGAATTTTCTCTGAAAGTTCGCTTCGCTTAACAAATAAAACCAACCAAAAACTCACTTAACAAATAAATTGGGGTTCGCAATCCCCCCCCCCCACCAGAAGTCACAACTGGTCACTTACAATGGTGTTTCGCTTAAAGAGCAAACTCGCTTAAAGAGCAATCCTGTGGATCGCATTATGCTCTTTAAGCTAGGTACAACTGTACTTCATTCCAAAACTTGGATGGGCGAGGCCAGCCAGAATTTCTGTTACCAGTTCTGGTGAACTGGTGCGAACCTGCTGATGCCCACCACTGGGTATTACACTCGTGAGTGCTTTGAAAAAATTGCTTGGGCCTACACAACCAGTGGAGATTTTGTTGTATCAAAAGTACATGTGAGCTAAACACACTCTGATATTAGCAGGGGCAGAGGATGTCCTACATTTAGTGTCAGTAGAAGGTAAAGGTTTCCCTTGCTCGAAAGCCATTCGTATCCGACTCTAGGGGTCAGTGCTCATCTCTGTTTCAAAGTCGAAGAGCCAGTGTTGTCTGCTTCTGCAGACATTTCCATGGTCATGTGGCAGGCATGACTAGACACCGGGCTCACGGAACGCTGTTACCTTCCCACTGAAGTGGTCCCTATTTATCTACTTGCAATTGCTTGCTTTCAAACTGCTAGGTTGGCAGGAGCTGGGACAAAGACAGGAGCTCATAGTGTCCTGCAGTATTCGGGAATTGAACTGCTGACCTTCCACCTCCGAGTCAGCGTCTTAGCCACTTGAGATGTTTAAAATATCTCAGGTTCTGTCCTGCTGTTTAGGGTTCTGAGTGAGCCAAATCTCTATTCCATCTATTCACTCTTTTGCGAAAGTATGTTGATGATGTTGATACTCCCATGAGTCAACAATACCCAAGTGCTTTCCCCTCTATAAAACTAGTAAATATAGCTTCACATTCCATCTCTGTCTTCTTCTCTGCTATGATAAATAGTTGGCTATGATAAATAATTGTTGAGTTTTGAAAAAATTATATTCCAATTTCAGACTTCTCTGGTAATTGCCTGTATTGGATTAAACATGAAACACATGCCAGCTTTCTGTCTGTGGCGGAAGTACCTTCCTTTTTTAGCCCTCAGTTTAAGACTGCTAGGTCAATACCATTCATAAGCACTGAAATCATACATGCACCTAAACAAACTGGCCTCTGCAGCAAATGTTGCGCTATACAGTCATGCAGCACTCAATGTTCAATGTTTCCCTTTTCAACCATCAGCCAACACCCCATGGGCACTTATATAGTCCTTATTAGGTAGCTTGCAGAAGGGTGTTTTCCTCCTCTAGATCTTTCTTATACTTCTGCAAATTTTGGGATTACCTTTGGTCTGCTGAGAACCTTTCTGATGCTTCATTTTTTACTGTTGTCGCCTAAATATGCCTAGTGGAGCAGTATCACAATAATAATATTATTAAAATTATTAGTATTGTATTATTAACAAATGGATCAGTTAACATAAAAATTACACTGCAAAAGGAAATCTATAGACAATGGTGGCTCGGTTAACTCCCCCCGCCCCTCGGAATGGATTAATTGGTTTTCAATTCATTCACTGCATTCCTATGGGAAACCATGTTTCAGTTAACAAATTTTAGGGTTTAGTGCAATCCTATGGGAAAGTGCATTCAATGTATTTTTATTGGAAATTTGGTTTACAAATTTTTACAAAAGGTCCCAGAGAACACATTAAATTTGTTAACCAAGGTTCCACTGTATTATGATAATAGTGTAACATAGTATTATAAGTATAGTATTATTATAAATAAGAATATTATCAACATACATATCAGTACAGTATTAGCATTAGGGGCTGCAGTAGTTCACTGGTTAAGAAGCTCTCCTTGTAAGCTGGAAGGCTGGTACGTTGGCAGTTCAAGACCTGGGTACTGCATGATGGATTGAACACCTGTCTCTGTCCCAACTCTTGGGGACATGAAAGGAGCCTCATTTGGGCATTCCCTTAGCAGAGTTTCTTCAGCAAAAATCCTTTCAATCCAGAATAATTTCTGACATAAAATTATTATATTATTAAAGTATTAGCATTGAGACAGACAGACATCTTCTTCCATGTCCGGCAAGATGTGAAACTGCCAAAATGAAGCCACCTTTGGTGAATTCATTTCTGCAGTTCCTTTCACCTGACTCAGTGTGAAAAAGATTAACTGGCAACATGAGTTGCTGCTACCAAGGTACATCCAATTGTAGTTCAAAACTACCACAATCTTCAAGAAGGCTCTTTCTGTGTACCCCAGGGCTCTTCTGAAATTTGCACATTTATTCATTTACTTCTTCAGGAAAACAATTTTGCATAATATCTTCTCCATTTCCACTGCCCACTGTCTGAGCTCTCCTCATCCCTGCTACCACAAGTAACCCTGGACGCACTATCTGACTTGCAGAATTTCAAATACCCCAAACCTTAACTTTGTTCACTTTTTTCCATCCACTCTACAAAGCAAATGGGATCTGCAAACATTAAACCAAAGCACATCATTCTCACTTGCATCGTGCATAGAAGTAAAATGTAACAAAATTAAGAATTGATCTGCACCATCTTGGATTGTGCCCAGGACTTCAGCCATTTACAAATATAAGCAGTCATGCAGGATAATCCTTTCATACAACAATCACAAATTGCAAAGAAAAGGATGTGTTATTCTGAATGTCCCCACCTGTGTAAAACCAACATAACAATTACATGTGGTGGCGGCAAAGACCATACACAAAAATGTATATGAGCAAACCTACAAAAAGTGAACATTTATAGTCAACCCTCAAGAAAACAACGCTTCGATTTAAGAAAAAATCGAGATACATCCGTTAATCTCAGAAAAAATCCGGTTCGAGATAAGAATTTTTAATAGGATTTTTTAAGATAAGAAATTAAATGCATTCCTATGGAAAATTGAATTCAATGCATTCCTATGGAAATTTCATTCAATGCATTCCTATGGGAAATTCAAGAAAAAAAATTTCAAGATACAGCCAACCTCGAGGAACGAATTAAATTTGTATGTAGATGTTTGACTGTGCTTTAAATTCAGAAAATTTATTTTTCACAGGTATTTTTTTCCTATAAATTTCCAAGAAACATGAAACATAATACCTAGCAACAGTCACTCAGTAGTAGTTTATGTGTGTTGAAAGGAAGAGATTCTTGGTTCAGTTCTTGACATTGCCCAGTCCAGGGAGCACCTGCCAGTCAAAACAGACAGTATTGGGCTAGATGAATGAAACAGTCTTAATTTTCATAATTGGTGGGATACACTGACTTAATTGTTTCCAATAAAATGAAGGGGGGTCCAGAAGGGACATAAGTGTAGCTAATGTACAAGTTCCTGACAACCCCAATTTTTAAGCATCTCTGAAGAATTTTCCTGATTTTTAAGGACAAACTAATTCAGTAGGCAATGACAGGTAGCGCGGTGGGGGGTGGGGGGTCTACATGTTCCCATGTGTGATGTCAAAATTGTGACATTCAAGACCTCAGAAAGAAAGTGATCAAGTGACATTTTTAACATTCAATATGAGAAAAATAAATTATGTTTTTCCTTTGGTATTCCACTATGGTTCTCTTTTGAATGTTGTTCGATAGAGAACACAGAGGCTATTTCCAAATCCTGTTTCCACCGAGGCTTCCAGCACGCACGAAACCCTCCCTGAGAAAATCCTGCTTCTTTGATTCAAAAATCTATTTGCTTGCTTTGGAAGTCCTCAGTCCCATTCCCTGTGTAGGAAACCCTAAGCCAATTTCAAATATCTCCTCATTTGACATTTCACCCACAATTCTCCATCTAATCTTTCCTGACTTTTAAACAATAATAATCATCTATTCTGACCCCTGTTATCTCGATCACTTTCTACAAACAACACCCCTGGCTTCTGAAAAACAATAGGAAGGCACTCCTACATGGACTCTGGAAGACATCTGGGAACAAACAAACAAAAAAGGGGGGGGAGTGTAGGGTGAAAGAAAAGTAGAGACAGCGAAGCCCATCAATCAAAAATGAGCCCATCTCCAAGCCTCTCGCCTGCCCCGGCTCATCCAACTCTCAAGTTACAGCTTTACACGGTAAGTCTAAATAATATTCAAAATGATAAATGGGGCCTCAAGCCTGATATCCATCATCAATCTTTTTTTAAGGAACATCCATCTTCAATAATGCACGTTTGAATCATGAGAAACTGAACGCTCCTAGATTCATTTACACAACCCCCAGCTAGCGAGCTGCCGCTCTCTGAATGATACCTGTCAAAGCACTCCCTTTCTCCTTCCTGAACAAATACACATGTATATACATGGGCATGTGCAGGCAGGCACATGTGCACAAGCACACACACATAGATGTATTTCCAAAATTATGGGGAACCAGGGGGTGGGGCGGGACATCCTACCTGAACATCAGTATTTAACAGACAGATGTGGAACCAGATATCTCTTTCCACAAATAAACCTACTCCCTGTTAAATGCCCCCACATAAAAATACCACATGCTAAAGGGAATTAGGTTCACCCCATCCACCTCAGAAAAACAAGGGGGAGTTTCCCCTATGCTTTTGTATCCTGCCTTCCCCCAAATCATACACCCTTTTCCCTGCTGTTTGGCAGGCCCCATTTGATAAATGACACCTGTCATTCTGTCACAAGGAGAGGGTGGGTCAGTGATATATGGCTCTCCTGAAAAGGAAATCGACTGTTTGGCACGACACAGCTATTCTCCACCACAATTTTGTTTCTGAACTCTTTAAATGAAGTCTACGAGGTTTCAAGTTGTTCGTTTAGGGGGCAAACTGACAAGGCAGGCCGAGGAGTTTGTTGCATTTCCATCCATCCTCCTCCTTCTCCTCCTCTTTTTCTTAAATATCCTCTCTATGCCCTTCGGAGCTATAAAAAAGGCAAAATTAAAAAAAGAAACACCACAAAAAAAAAACCACCACATACCTCCTGGTCTACTGACTGGAAACTGCCAAAAAAAAACTAAGAGAGCGGGAGAGAGAAGGAGAGGGAGACGAGAACATCCATCCATCAAAGTCCTTCGCAGTTATGATCCATGCTAAAAAATGTTAAATGTGGGTTTTATTTATTACGGGGAGAGCAAGAAAGGGGAATAAAAGGTGAAGAGGGAGGGGGAGAAAGGAAGAAACAGAAGCAGAGACCACAAGCTAGGCAGAACATACACACAGAGAGAAAGAGAGAGAGACCAAGATGTGCATCAGCATGGTTTAAGTAACTATCCCACTGCCTGTGTCAGGGCAGGTGGGGGTTTATCCCCATTTGCCTTCCCTCCTGCATGCTTTGCCCCCAGCCCTTCCTCCCCCTGCTTTCCTTCCTCTAAGCCACCCCCACCCCCTTCCAAACACCCTTTCATTAGCTCACTGGCAGGGTGGCACTTCTGTACCTCATTACTGCAAGAGGATTTATGAAGCTGAACCCAATGGCAAAGAAAAGGCATCTGTCAATAATTGTAGGGAGCTGCACTCACAGCTTTGAAATCTCATTAAGTATGCAGTTATCAGGCATAAAGATCAAAAACATTACTCAACTCCGACAGAATCTTATGGAAGAACATTAATTAGCAACAGGCCCATGGTCCTCGTCGCACACGCACACACACACATGCATAGTTATATATATAACTGTGAAGGACTTGTCTATATTTCCCAAATTGTGTGTGTGTGTGCATATACTTAAACATATACATATATATATATATACACACACACATGATGTATATACAGTGGTACCTCGCTTAAAGAGCATAATGTGTTCCACGGGATTGCTCTTTAAGCAAATTTGCTCTTTAAGCGAAACACCATTGTAAGTAACCAATTGTGACTTCTGGTGGGGGTTTTTTGAAGCCCAATTTAGTTGTTAAGTGAGTTTTTGGTTGGCTTTAGTTGTTAAGTGAGGCAAGCATTCAGAGAAAATTCTGCTCTTTAAGCGAGTTAGTCTCTAAGCAAAGCGCTCTTTACGAGAGGTTTTACTGTATGTATAATGTATCAATATACATGCACATGTATGCATGTGACATTTTAAAAATGACTTCCCCCTCACACCTGCCCAACCCCATAAGCCAAAAAGAAACACTCCCCCTCCCGCCCGGAAAAAAAATAATTCCCAGCATCTGAGACTGATCAAGTACATGAAACAAGAGAGAGAAAGAGAGGGGGGAGAGGGGAGGAATTGAGAGGGGTGGGGGGGAAGCAGTTGAGACTGACTTGGCGGTGAAAAGAGAAAAGGAAGAAGCTGTCAAAGTTGAGAAGGATGTCAGAGCTGGCCCTAATTACAAGGGCCTCTATGGTTCCCAGGCCTTTTTATCATCCCTGCCATCAAAAACAGACTTGGTGTCACAGAGAAATGACTGATGGCTGCCAGTCTTCCTGACTTTCTCCCTTCTGGCATGGGCTCCAGAGACCCCTGCTGAGATCTGGCCCTCAGCAGCAAGGGGGGGGTGTTGACCTAGCAGGAAAATGATTGTAAGCACCAAGCCCAGTCCCACAGGCCCTTCCAAAATGAGGACCTTGCCTCATTTCTGGTCTTTCCTTAGAACAATGCACTAAGAGGATGGTTTGGTGTTTTGTTTCTTCAACTTAGAGAAGTTAAAATCCTCCCACGACACTCCCTATCCTCCTCGACAAAGGGCTTCTTCCAATGTGGAGGGACTGAAATGGAAAAGTGTGTGTGAGGGAACATAGTCTTTTTAATCTCTTCAAAACACACACACACTCCATGTGCAGATCTAATTTTCCCTGTAGTTCCCAAGTGAGACCTACTTTGCTAACTGAACCTTTCAGAAAACAGGAGACGGTAAAATATAAAATGAGGAGATCATAAAGTCAAGTGACCTTTGTAGCATTAAGCATGGAGCGCAGCTAATTAAAAATGATGGTCTTATTAAACATCTTTCTTTCAGAAACAGGATTTCAATGTACATCTTCTCTGATTATCCATATTTGTTTCTACTTCATGGATAATGGTATTTCCAAAGAATAATTCAGCACAACTCTATTTTTTAAAAAAAAAAGTTAAAAGGGGGTTTCGTAAATCCATTCCGCCTCTTTTTTGGACTACAGTGAAATCACCTCTCTAATTACATGTCTCTTAATTCCCAGAATTCCTCATTAGAGGGGAAGTTACATATCGTTTACAACTATACTACATTACAATGTGCAAATATTACTCTTAATTCAGGCATAATATGTTAATATATCCATGCCAGCCATGATTATAGCATAAATCAACCAAAAAAGAAAATTAGCTGATTTTTTTTTTTGGGGGGGGGGGCATTGATTTGAACCTCTCTATGTTTCCAAATTGCACTTGTTGGAATGAAGGTACAGTATTCTTTTAAAAGATAAAGTTGTTGCACTTGCTAAAGAAATACAAAGTAAACTGAAATTGAATAAAAGTAGCAATTATTTGAGAAAGATATGTTAGCGTGTTGACTTGGAAGTGTTACAATAAGGTGTTTATATTTTTTTCATATGCTTACCGTATTACTTTTATTATGTGTAGCATCAAAGTGATTATAGCAATTACATCTAACAGAATTAATTATACAACATCCCATCATTTCTGGATACATAATGCATTAGAGATAAGAAGAAAACATGTAGACTCTGCTAACTAATGTTCAAATCAATTTCCCCAAGCATCAATGCACGACTAAAGTCTAAATTGTAAGAAGGGAAAATGAGGAGAGTTACTAAAAATGGAAGATGGCAAGTGTGAGTATAGGCATTTACATACATATATAAATAAATATTTAGAGAGAAGAAACTCTCATTAGAAGCTTCTCTACGAGCAGGACAAAAGTGCTAAAATATACCAAAGATTCTCAGTCATACACAAAAGATACCAAAGAATTAAAAACCAGCCAACCTTCCTATCAAATATGTTCATACATAGAAACAAGAATGTGTGGGTGAAAGAGTTACAACTCTTTGTATATGCAAAATAAATTCACTCAAAGCTTCATTAATATTAATTTAAATTCAGAACCCATTTACATTAAATTGTTCATTAAAAATGCCCTGTTTTATGCAACCTGCATTCTACAAAGAACACATAAGACTCTGAAATACAGGGCTTCGGTTTAATGATGAAAATGAAATATTGAAGGTAAAGGAATACCAGTCGCCTCGAACATAGAACAAAACCATTGGGGGCTTTTCCCCCCTACAAAAACATGTTCCATTTGATACGGTGCCCATATTGTACATTATACTGTCTCTTCAGCCAAGGTTTATGCAGCTGCCCTACTGACCTCTTCATTTGTGCTATACATTTGATAAAGAGAAACTTGCTTTCAAAGGCTAGTGTGTACCAGCAATGTAAGAGCTTTCTAAATTCAGTTGGATCTTTCAAAAAATGAGGAAATGGAGGGGGACGATGTCTGAATAGAAGCCTGAATCGGAAGATGAATGTTCTGTCATATGACAGAATCTGGCGACACCACTAAAGGAGAGAATAACTTACCTGTATTCTGATACCTCCCCCACCATTTTTAAGGGGATGACATGGGTTAGGTGAAGCAAAAATGAAAACTAGCAATTAATTAAGATGTGACCTGATGATACGAAACAAGAAATTATTCAATAGATTGATTATTTGAGTGAAGCTTTCCTCTTGTGAAGAGAATACGAAGATGGTGTAAAGCCAGTAAGGAACAGAATATCTTTGCTTAAAGCCACCTTCCAAAACTAGACACATCATTGCAGCTGATGGGTCCCCCATCTTTGCTGAACCTCAAATATATTTCATAAAAAAATATCTGGGCACTCTTGTTCTGTCACACCTAACCCGTCTTTTTTAAAGAAGAATTGTTATATCAAATCGATGAAGAATACAGACTATGTACAGCTTTACAAAGCAAAAGAGAGAGAACTGTGAAGACTTATATATATATATTAAAAAAACTTTCTTTTAATGCAAAAATATTAGAACACAAAAAAATGTAAAAGTTAACCAAAGAATTCTGGCCTGCTTACTCTATGCCACTAAAACATATATAACATTCACTGTTTAGAGGAATTCTCAAAATTAATGTAATGACTCCTGGAAAATAGAATTAATCTGTCTGGATTTTAAAAAGAAGGCTCACAGACATTTAAATGCATGTATCAGGACACTTTATCAACCTAACATAAAATTGTCATCTTATCTTATTATATGACTATTTTATGCATGTGTCAAAGAATTTAAAAATGAATGCCTGTCTATACAGTCTAATTACAACTGCATGCTATCTCTCCGGATGTACCAGTCCATATCATTGCTATTAAATAGGATATATTGTATCCACCTTTCAGGGTCCTTTTTTTTTAATTCAGTGGATAAATAACAAATCAGGGGCTAAAAATGAATAAAGAAATGAATTCAAAGGTGCTACATTCTCAAAGTGAATTTTTCCATAAACAGTATAACATTTCATGCTTCTGAAAACACGGAAAGATTATTCTGTTTCTGTTTAGATCACTGTTTCTGATACATAAGAATCTATTAAACCACATCATTTGAAATTTGGTAATTGGTTGTGTGTGGAGTTTACTTTTCATTTTAAGAAAAAGATAGGTTCTCTAATAGTAAGAACTAGTTGAATTTGTGTAGAAACAATATAGCTAGGATGTCTTCAAAATGGTTAAGACACTGAGTTAGAACAGAGGAAACTGCAAAGCTTTGAAATGAAGCTTGCAGGGTTTATATAAAAGACTAAGAAACAGTCTTCCCTTCTCCCACCCACTCTCTATTTTTGAAATGGCAAATAAATTTCTTTTTTATTTGCACTTTCACTGCTCCATACGCAGATGTTAAGTGTGCTAGGTTGAACGCTTCACAATTTCCTTCATCTACTGAAGATTATCTCAGTCACTTATTTCTCTCTCTCTCTCTCTCCCTCTTCTAGTACATACACACTGTACTGGAGTGGAGGGAAAAGTCTGCCCAAAACAGAAAAGGGGGGAAATGACCAAAATAATCCTTCTCTAACACACACACCAGCTAGACTGCATTTCCTATATCTCTGCAGCAGTCACAATTCATTCTAATCACTTTACAAAACAATCTTTACTGTAAAAATGGGGGGAAATGCAGACTTGTGAGCCAATTTAAGAAATAACTGCTGATACATCAGTTATTGACTATTTCACTCCGGCTCATCATAGTGCTCAAGGCGAAACAGAGAACAAAATGACAACATCAACCGCACGCAATAAACTGTGGCCCAGGAGAGCACTGAAGGGCTAATTGACAGCTGTCAAGCTAATGGGAGCAGTGGCAGCTGATTCTAGAAAATTCTCTTTTTCCAACAAGCTATTCAGTGGAATTAGGACTTTAAGGAAAATGCATTTATGCTCTACTTTCCCTCTACTCTTCCTTCTTTTTCTCAGTGTCCCTCATACTTTTGGTGATGGAAGGGGGTGGTAAAGTACTAATCATAACTAATCATTTTGTCAACTTGCTACTTGGAAAATGACTGTCCAACAGGAAGGGGGGGAGACAAGTGACAAGTTTGGAGGCAAAAAGAAGTAAGAAAATCAAGTTGCAGGTAACTTGGTCAACCTTGTTGTCTGCATTTAATTGTCAATATTCAATTTATTGGTGGAGTGTACGGTACATTTATTTGTGATCCAAGCTTCTCAGGGAAGAAAATCACCTTCCTCAACTCATTTCCCCAAATCCTGGATTTCATCTCAGAAGCTGCAAGTTCAAAATCAACTAGGTTGATATAGCATTGTGTCCCCTTCGATGCACACACGCACATACCTACACATCTGAGACTACAAGAATGTGCACATTTCACTGCGATTATGTATTATTACCAGATACAGAAAGGTGCATCTTCTCAAATCAAATGCATTAATTTCCAGCCAGATCTTTTCCTGCCAACTAAATTCTCAATTGATCAAAAGTCGCTTACTTACTTACTTATTTGTTTGTTTATTTATTGCCCAGCTGGATAATTTCCCACTCAGGATTTTTTTAAACAAATTAAGCACCAAACCATCAACACAATAAACACTTCAGAGAATTTTAATAAAACTGTAGGCATGGAAAAAGTCATAATTCTGCAGAGCATAAGGAAGAATCCACACAGCATCAAAATGAATGAGGAAATATCCATTGGTGGTCATCTTTCTGAATCTCTGCAAATGCTTGAAAACCTACTCTGATTTACTAGGCCTCAAATCAAAGACACTTTGCTTGAAGAATGACACTAAAGCCATGATTCCCAATGTGGAGCCCATGCCCCACAGAGGGACAATTCAATTTTTAAGGGGGCAATTCGAGATTTTGTTTAGATCATGTTAATGGCCTTTTAGGCTTCCTCCACATGGATAGCAGGTCATTTTTTGAATAATAAGAACTATACATCACAGCGGGGAGGGGCAAAATCAGGATTTTAGGTGGAACATGGCCAAAAAAATGTTGGGAAAGACAACACTATAAGATAAACATCTAAAAATTATGGATCATCACCTATTACAACCAAAGGGACATTAGTAAGCTATAACTTTTAAGCTGATTCCAAGGGTCCTTTATTGTTTCCAACCTTTCCTTTGTACTCAGGAGTGTACTGTTTAACTATTCTAACTCCAGTTATATTTTCTCAGTCTGGACACAGATAAAATAAAATAAAAATTAAGCAGTACCTGAAAGCTTGTAATTTCAAGCAAAATCATTATGGCTTGCACCAACAGTCTGAACTCAATTAATGCAGGATATTCTCTGTGTCTTTTTTTTCCATAAAGAAGAACAAACTGCTCTCCCCTTTCCCAACAAAAAAAGGAAGGACAAATCCTCAGATAAGCTTTAAGGAAAACCCCTCTGCTACCCAAATAAACTTGCAACTGTTTGAAAAAAAGCAAATGGACATCCTACAACCCTTCATTAAATCTTCCTCACCCACAACTCTTGTCTGCACTACTCAACCCAAGTAACAAAAAGTCAACAAACAGACACCATCATTTTTACAGATTCTTGATTCTTCAAGACAGATTTAGTCTTCTCCCTTGTGGTGGCAACACTTGGGTTAGACATGAGGAATTTGCGCACCTGTCTCTAAGAGTGGCTGCAAGCTCTCTAGACTGCTGAGAGTTTCTTTGTTGTTGTTGTTATTCTACTCCAGACCATTACAAGGGCCTTAATTCCTATGACATGATTATCCAGGTACAAAAGCCCATTTGTCACCTGCAGCAGAAAATTGAGTTAATGCACAACTAAAGGCAAGCAGGACTGTGTAATATCAACTTGATTACATCAAACTAGCTCTAAACCTAATTCCGCTGGATGACACTGCGTGGAGCTTGTCATCTCCAATCATTAAAGCTGTCAGGAATCCATCAGGTTTACAGCTAATTAGGTGAACACTAATGAAGCTGGCAAAACAACTTTTCTTTTTTTATGGCTGAGCGGACCTTTCAGTTTCGAGGGGGATTTTTTTTTTAATATTTTTTTTTGTCTAGAGTATTCTCAAGGTTGCTGAAGACTGGATTTCCTGAGCAACGAAGCAACCAGCAACCGATATGTGTACATATATGTCTATGTCTTCTCTCTCCCCACACACATACTTTTCAGTACAAAGCAATAAATTTGTCATCACTCTAAGTACACCACAAATGCAGTCACCAACGTCACAACCCACAGTTAGAAAGAAAGAAAAATTAATATGCTTGGTGTATCAATTTTTTTTAAAAAAAATTAAAACTAAATTCCTCAAGCATTTATCTTTATTAATGGAATAGTTTGCCCCCTTTCTACTCAAATAACTAGATCTCCCTCACTCTGGGGGCCCACTTCCCCATATCCATTAACCAAAGGCGTTTTGATAAAGTAAAGGCAAAATGAGTATCTGAGGAAGAATGAAACCACTCACTCTGCCAACTTCTGATTGACCATTAAGCTATTGATAAATGTGCCTGTCAAGAGAGAGACAATTAAATCAAATATGAAACAAAGTCGTTTTGACGGGTCATTTTGATAGCGCAAACCCATTCTTCTATCTCCTATTAGTCCTCCAGCTGGGGTAGGAGGGAGGCATGTTAACGAATATTTCTTAACAAATCTACTACATTATACTTCTTTCACTCATGTCCCTTTCCTTCTCTGACCCCCCCCCCATGAAAACCCTGGTTTTCTGCTGCTTTAAAGCAATTTCGAATTCATTGGTGAACTGTCTTCAGACTCATTCAAAGCTTGCAATGGAGTCATCTCAAATGGAAACAGAAATTTCTCTTTCACCCAGAGCAGCAAATATTGAAAGCAAATTGATACAAACTGCCCATGCAGAAGAAACCTTCTGTCTCAAACATATAGATTAAAGGTTAAGCAGGAAACACTGGCCATGGCTATCAACTCTCCTATGCCTACATCATATGGTCTGGAAACTTTTCTGAGCACTGGAAGTTCAAAACTGAGTTTGGCCCCATAGAATAGACCCCCTCCCACTTATGGAGGCAAAAAACCTGTGAAGGACACAGAGAAACATTCCCCCTAAACTTCCCACTAACCAGTAGTCAAGAAAAGTGAGGAGCTTCTCCTCTCCATGTTTTAAAAGGAAAGACAAGAAGCCAAAGCACACGTGGTGGGAAATGAATCATGGGAAGAGAGTTAAGACACATGGGTATCACATGAGTGGTTACTTTCAAACCAAATGTCTCCAAACCAAAGTCATTTACTAGGAGACACTGTGGAGAGATAGTCCTTCCTTTACCTTGCAAGCAGCAGGGACTGATATATTGGCTGACAAATGCAGCCTGAGAGCCACATGGGCATCAAAAGGCACTCGGGTATGTGCTGCCTATGGCTTTCTCCTAAGGATCACAAAAGAGAGGGTCATTTTGCACTTAGAGCATCCCCCAAGAATATTTCTCCTCACTAGAACTGAAGGATGTTTCCTGCTCTGCTGTACCTAAAGATCACCTCGGCTGGAATTTCCCTGCCCATTCCAGCCTCTCTCCCCAAAAAGTAGACCCCCCAAAAAAAAAATCCTGTAAAACCGACAGAGGCAAAGTTGACAGGTCAGGTGCATGACATCACACATGGCAAGTGATTTATTGAGTTTTATTGGGAATGAATAGATCAAAGGCAACTGGACCACAGGCCATCCATCAGCCATCAAACCGAAGATGGCAACAGGCCAATGAAATCCTGTCCCAACCATGTCCTCACACACAAACACCCCCAGCTAAAAAAGACTGCAAAGTAAAATGTCCGGTTATTGTTGCTGTCCTTTTCTTTACAAACAGGGACCTGAAGGCAGGAGCAGAAAATTATTGGCTTTCCCAACCTGGCCTTTCCACCAAACTCTGTTCCCTCCCAGAAGCTTAAGAGACAAAGATATATATCTTTATTACAATCACTGATCAGATAGTAGGAGACAAAACGATCCCGATTTTCAGAAATAATATCAATGAGCCTAATGATTTTTTTTTTTTTGAAAGGGAGGGGGTAAATTGGAAAGAAAGTCTGGGAAGTGTAAAACCTAAATGTAAAGAAATATTTATGACAGCCACCTGGCAATATCCAGAGCCTCCTCCCCCCCTTTCCTGCAAAGCTTTCATCTGACATATTTAAAAGAAAAATAATTTTAAAAGAAAATAATAACTTGGATTAAATGTGTCAAGGGAAGTAACCACTTAGATTTCTTTGGATGGTATTTCTAAGCCTCAGCCCAGTTATTGTCAGTCCAAAAGAAGAAGGGATCGAAGGAAAGTTGGGTGAAGGAATTTGATCCATAGTGGGACACAAAACAAAGTGTAAGGGTTCTTTGCACATACTAAAACACAAACCTGAACTAGCCCAAAAATAACATAACCATAATAATTTGGGGGGAGTGGTTCCACCACCAGGTCAGCGAGGGGTGAATACCCCCAGAATGAACTAACCCACTCAAGGTCTCTTTTGTTGAACAAGGGCAAGGGTTGACCCCCAACTGTGATCAAAAGTCAGGCAAGAGGATCATCCTTCCCAGCACTCTCTCTCTCTCTGTCTCTTCTCCAAACCCTACCGGCTTTGGGCAAGGGTCAAGGAAAGGGGAGCTACTTCGGAGGGAAACTTCTCCCAAAACGAACCAACCCAAAGGATGCCTCCAACTCGGATCAGATCAGAAGTCAGGCAAAGAGGCTCAAGGATGCCCAGGACCATCATCCTTCCCCAACACTCTCTTTCTCTCTCCAAACCCCACCAGGCTATGGGCAAGGATCAAAGAGAAGGGAAAGCATTGGGGGAAGAGAGAGATTGATCAGCCAAAAGGAGAGCTAGAACTGTCTAGCCAAGCGGGACCCGGGAGTTGGGGGGGGGGGAGAGAGAGAGAAAGTGTGGGGTGGGGGGCATGAAGGGAGAAAGCGACCCGCCCCCGGGCAATCATCCCATTCCATCCCACCCCTTTCCCCGTACCTGCTGCGCGCCGGGGCGCCTGCTGCTTCCTCCGGGGCATGTTGGCCGGGCAGCGCCTGGAGGCAGGGCGGGGGGCTCAGGAGAAAAGGACGCGGCGAGGAGGAGGACGGAGGCGGCCGAGGCTGCGGGTTCGAGGCTGGGCAGGGGAGCTTCAGCCTGCAGGAGGAGGAGCCGGAGCCCGCTCCAGGCTGGAGCTGTAGGGCGAGCTTTTTTGTTGTTGTTGCTGCTACTGCTGGGCAGGCACGATGTGGAGGAGGAGGAGGAGGAGGCGACGAAGGAGGAGGAGGAGGAGGCAAGGAGGGAGGCGGAGAGAAGGAGGAAGAGGGAGGGAGGGAAGGCGCAGAGGACGGCCCCGCCGCCCTCGCTCTTTCTGTGGCCCAAGGCGACGGGGGAGATCCGGCGGGCAAGGGAGGGGGCAGGGGACCGTGGTGGTGGTGGGGCGATCGGCCGTACTTTAACAGACCGCCCCAAGGATAGAAGCCTGGAAGGGGGGAGATCGGAGGAAGAGGCAGTTCTCGGTGGTGGCGATCCGGAGGGTGGGGGGCAGGGGACTGTGGGGGGGCGATCGGCCGTACTTTGACAGATCGCCCCAAGGGTAGAAGCCTGGGGAGGGGGCCCGGTCAGAGGAGGCGGATCCCGACGCTCCGGAGGGCCGAGGCCAGGCGCTGGGCTCGGGAGGAGCGCCCGCCTCCCCCCCCCCCCGCTTCCCGCCCCAGCCCCGGCTCGGGGCGCCGCGCCCGGCAGCCAACGGTGGAGCTGAGGCGTCGCGCCGCTGCTTCTCCAAACCCTCCTCCTCTTCTTCTTCCTCCTCCGGCGGCGGAGTCGTCTCCTCTTCGCTCCGACGGCGGGGGCGGCCGCTTCTGGCCCCGCGATCCGGAGGGGCTTCGGTGCGTCTCGGAGGCGGCCACAGGAGAAGCCGAGCTTGGAGAGGGTGGGGTGGAGGGGGCGGGGGGAGGAGAGAAACGGAGGCAGAGTGACTCTCACTGGTCGCCGGAGAAAGGCAGCCGGAGGGAGGGGGAGAGCGAGAGACCGATCGGGGCACCCTCGGATGTCCGGTCTCCTCGGGAGTAAGGCACCAGGAAGGGGGAGGCGGAGGAGAGGGGATTCCCCCACCCACCCACCGATCTAAGTCCGGGAGAGGGGGCTATGAGGGGGCGAGTCTCTCTCCTCTCTCTCCTCCTTCCTCTGCCTGTCTCGATCCTCCTTTCCCTCCCCGCTGGACTTGGAGGACAATTCTCAGCTCCGATCCGAAGTCAGGCCAAAAGGCTCAGGGATGATGGGCCACCTGTTTGTGGAGGGCCTGGTGGGGCTCAACCGATGGGGCAGGATTCTGCCCCACTTGCCTCCATCTCCGGATCATCCCCACCCTAGTCCGAAATCCAAGTCCTATTACGATCCTAGCGTACCTCTCTGGACTTGGGGAGCACCTCAAGTGGACTGAGGGTGGATGGAAAGCGACTCCTTTCCTTCTAGACTTTCTTCTCTCAACCTCCCCCCATTCTATCCCGGCCTCACAGGGTATTTTCCCTAACGTGGCTCCGGACGGACACACACACACACATAATTTCTGGGGGTACCTGGGACTCCGGAGCGGAGATCAGGGATGGCGAGCGCGATGGGTTTTTTTAACAAGTTTGATTCCTTATTTCTTCTTCCAACTCAAAAAAGTTATATCTTCTCCATTCTGGTTCCATCTCCAAAAAGTCACTACTGGAACCCCCTTCTCTCTCTCCCTCTCTCTCCCTCTCTCTCTCGCCAAGTTGTGGCGAGGAGTAAAATTGCATCTGTCAAGCCTTCCAAGAGGAAAAGGACAGCAACGGACTAACTCCAGAGGCAGCCCTTCTTCTCCACCTCCGCCCTCCCCCCTCCTTGCACAGCGAGGGAATCCCACGAAAGCGCCCACCTCCCCTGCAATCCCGCCCCCCCTTCCTCTTCTCTAAACTTCCCTGGGTCACCTAGAGCTGCCTCCCTCTTTCACTCTCCAAAAGGACCCCTCTCCTCCCTGGTTAAGAAGAGGTCTAGGCAAGGAAAGTCTTTGGGGCCTGGGGAGGAAAAGGGGGGCGCCCCAGTTCGGCTGCGACGCCCCCCTCTGAGACCCTGACAGCGGAGCTGTCAAAGAGACAGTCCTGTGCAGCCTAGAAGGCGACCACGTTTCCTTCAAGGGCGCTTCAGCTTTCGTGGACTCAGTTGATCCCTTTGAAGGTTGTGCCAAGAAGTGCGCCTGAAGTCTAAAAAGAGCAACCCGAGTCTTTGCAGTCTTGCAGGGCGGATTGGTTAAAAAGACTATATATCCAGCCCCTCAAATATATATACTGTATCTGACAAAGCTCGGAAGGAAGGACAGAATCTGTGTCTCCCTCTGGGTACCCCCAGTCACCTGGGGCATCCAAACTAGCGCCAACTCCTTCATACACTCAAGTACACACACACACAAAATATTGATCAGTACATCCAGCTTCCGATTTATAAGCTTTCGATCATGTCTCTTAAGGGGCTGAGGATTTAAAATTGTCACACCAGACACTGATCGTGGGGAGGGGGGACCTCCTTTAGGCCCTCCACGTGAACAAGCTCTGTCGGAGTCGGTGGGTCTTAAATCCGAGGAAATATCCCCAGGATCAAAGAGACACATGTAGATCGCCTCTCTTCCCCCCTCCTTCTTCCCCTCCCCAAAAGGGTCCCCGGGCACTCAAACAACTCAACCCACGCTCTCTTCCTCCTCTTCTTGAGATCCTATTTCTCTCTCCCCCCCCCACGTGCCCCGATCTCAACTTCGTCCGTCCCCACCGTAAAAAAAACAAAAGCCTCCTTCTCTCTCTTTCCTCTCCCCACCCACCTTCCCCACCCTTCGCCCCACTGACCTACCAGCGGGTGGGGCTGGGGCTGAGAACTGTCCTCAAGCGCTGTCTCCAAGCGTTAAGATCCAAGGATTTTCCTGGTTGGAGTGGCGTCTCAGCTACCGGGAGTTCGAACCTCCACGTCGGAGCGCGGCCTTTCCCTTCCTCTTTTTATCCCCTTCACCCTTTGCTTCGCGGGGCTGTCGTCCCCATCTCGCCAAAGCACCCCTACAATCTTTGACGGGTGGAAGGAGGGGAGAGGAAGAGGAAGGAAAATAATACTAACAACAACAGTGAATCGGCTAAGCGTCGCCCATGGCAGAAGGAAGCAAGTCAGAAAGACCTGTGCGCCCTTTTCTTTCCATAGGCAGAGGCGCGCACTTTTTTTCCTCCCAAGACCCAAGCTCACTTTCCACCCTTCTTTCCCTTCCTCCTTCTCTCCCCCCCTCCTCGCAGCCACTTCTTTCTGGTCCAAGTTCATTGGTGGGCAAGCGATCGGGGCAGGGGGGGAGAGAGATAGATGCTTTCAAAACACGCGCACACGCGCGCATCCACTTACACACCCCCGGCCTCGCCAAGGAGCGCTTGGTCGCATCGATGCGCTGCGCGTTTGATTGGATAGCCCTGGATGGCAAAGAAGAAGGTATGGCCATCAGGGGGAAAGAGGGGGGGGGATGGGGGTGCAGGGAAGAGGAAAGGAAGAGACTCTCAACTCGGGTTTCAAGTGTTTTAGGGACGCGGATGGAAAAAGGAGAGCCCAGCCCGGACTCGATTGCTAGGGTCCTCCCCTTTACTTCCACTCCCCTTCCCTCTCTTATTCTCTCCCCCCCCCCTTCTTTGTGTGGCTGAGATTTAATAACGTACCCAGCAAATCACAAGGAGAAGCGCCTTTTAAGACCCAGATGCTTGACTTAAGTACCACAAACATCTGTAGTAAATAATGTCCCCTTTCTTTTTCACCTTTAAAAAAAATTAAACATTTAGGGGGTTTCAGAAAAGCAAGTGTGCAGACAGGGAGAAAGAGAAGGACTGGACTTTTATTTTATTTTTAATTTTTTCTGATTTCTTTAGGGGGAGTTTTTTTTTTGTCCACCCCACCCCATGCAAAGACACATCCAAAGAGCGAGATGTTGGGTTTTCTCCCATTTCCCCGAGATTTGGACCAACTCTATAAAGACTTCATCCGGACGCAGGGGTGGGTTTGCATGTAAGAAAGGCACCTTAGTAGGTTTGCAAGGGAGGAGGGATTAATACATGCCTCCTTCCAGACTTTATCAGCAGGGGAAGTGTTTTTTGCTCTTTTTAGTTATCCTTTTATGATTTGGATGGCGTTTCCTTTGGGGGGAAACGGGCTCCAAGGGTGGGGGGAGCGAGACAGACAGCGCATCGATCCTTAGGATGAAACGCATCCTATGCAAAGGTATTTTCAAGGTCCTCGGGAAATCGCAGCGAGAAAACGGGGAAAAAATAAGAATTATCTCGAAGCCTAGAAGCAAAAACAAAACACAGAGGGTGAGTTGTCTTGTCAATGACCGCTTCGGCTGCCAGGTTTTCTCGGTTCCGTTTCCCGGATCTTGCTTTGGGCTGCGAGATCTGGTCCTTCAGGGGCGAGATCGGATCTCTTAGCCTTAAATCCTCCCCTCCTCCCAAAAAAGAGAGAAATAAAAAGAGAGGAAGGTTCTCTCCGTGACTGATGATCTGCGAGCCTTTTTTGCTCCGGAAATAAGCGACTTTCCTACCGCCGGGATGTTTTGACTTCTCTCCCTCCTCCTTCCTTCCCTCCCTGACTATCTCTCCAACCCGGGTTTTTGCATGCCGTTAGATCCCTCCCTAACATCTGTCTATCCTGCCATTGGCGCATCCATCAGTGTCACCGCCAAGGCGCGCGGCCGCCACAGGAGATGTGGACACGACGTAGAGGCAGGGATTCCGCGCAAAAATAACTCACGTCCTAAACAACTTAACCAGGCAGAGGAGAGGAGGGGATCAACTGCGATTTAAAAAAAAAACTTATTTTTTTTTAAAATAAGATTAACACGATCCTAGAAAGCCTCATTGAAAGAAAGAGAAACCGCTACAGTTCGGGAGGTTTAATTTGGAGACATTTTCCCTTCCCAAACCTACCTCTTTCTAGTCCTCCTTTGCACATTCCTCGTTTTCTTATTCTTTTTTTTATTTATTTTAAAATTCCAAAAAGGAGGGAGGTGGAGGAAGAAGAAGCTTAAAAACCTCCTAAAGGGGAAGTTTGACAAGGGGAGAGAATGCGCAATTTTCAGAAGCAAAAAAGCGGTGGGGTTGGGAAGGATACATCCCAGTCTGAGAATTGTTAGGACCGGAGATCAGTTTTGGGATATTTTTGTGGCGTTGTTATTTTTCCAAGGGGAAACATTGACATCGGTCTCCAAACTGGAGGGAGGGTTGCGGGGAAGGCTGGACAGGTGATCTATAGAATTAGGAAGGTAGGAAGAAGTCTTGGAAAGCCATAGTGTGTGAGAGAGGGGGCGGGAATATTGGCGACCCTATGTTAGAGCTAAAGCTGGAGAGGCGAAGCTTTCAGAAAGGAAAGCCGATTCCCCCCCCCCCCCAAAAAAAATTTCATTTCCCTTCAGGTACTGTTGTGTAAAATTAAAGCCTGCAATTCAGTAGCTTTTCTTTTGCCAGGGTCAAGTTCAAGCGTAAAATTCATTTTCAGGCTCACGAGTAAATGACGTTATAAATCTAAAGCGAAAACCTACCTCATTTTTGGGAGGGCGAGAAGCATCCAGCATTTCTTACTTTGCCCAATATATTGATTGGTTTTGCCTTATAGTTTTTGGGAAGCCCTAATTTTCTAAAATTCCATCAAGGACATCCACCCACCTGATTTCTGGGGGGGAGGGCGCTCAAAAAAATCTGATCGTTTTCTCTAATCTTAATATGTAATCAGTGTGACGTCATTTGTAATCTTCCTGTTTCCAGATTAAGGTTGATGTCCAGGTGGGGCTGAAGAAGGCTGGAAAGTGTATACAGAAAAATGTTCAAAAACATTTCATATAAAAAAACCCCTTTTTTTAATTTATTAAATTCAGCATTGCTATATTTTGGCACTACATTTAGAGATTATTAATTTATAGGGCCGCCATAAATCGATTTGATGGTATGTAAGAAGAGCCTTTCTTTTAAGTCATTCCTAAATGTCTGGAAAGTGGCACCGAACTTGCAATAAACGTTTGTGTGAGAAAGAAAGAGAGAAGGAAAGAAATCCGTAAGAATAAGAAAAGTTTAATTTCTTCTTTCCACAATCAGCAACGTTTCTTCCTTCCTTCCTCTTTCTCTTTCTTTCTGCCAAGTAGCTGTAGTTTAATACAATGGAGATGGAGAGAATGCCAACAGTTTAAAAGATTGGTGAAGAAATAATAGGAAGCTAGACTTATAGAAAGCAAAAAATAAATCAATTATAGTTTGAAAACTTTGTTTTGTTTTGGGAGGGAGATTTTTTGGGATTTAAAAAAGTTGCTCTTGGCTGTTCTCATCAAACATCCCAATCTCAAATGCAATTAATTTAATTAAGATACTGCACATTTGGGTTTAGGTGAAGATGAATAGAGTTTTAAGAGAACTTTGGCACTTTACCATCATCTATTATTGTTGTTGTTATTAATTATTATTATTTGCAAACTGCATAAGGAAAAGGTCTAAAACTAAGAAATTAAGCTTGTGGTGTGGATCTGTTTTCAGACACCATTTTGAAGATGCTGCCCTGTTAATGAAGAGCACCTTTTGGGTTAAATACACCTTTACCCACAATGGTTTAGGTTTATTTATTTATTTATTATGCCGTTTATTTTAATGGGTCCTTTGGCCTTTCTTGCCATTGAACAGTCATTTTTTTAAAAAAAAAATAGAGATGCTAAAAATCTCACTACTTTGTAACTTCTTTAAAGAAATTGAGCACCTGGAAGGTTTGGATAGTTAACTGAAATCAAAACAGAACATTTCTCCTGCAATGAAAGCTTCTTTATGGATGTTTCTGCATTGTTTAATGGAATTAGAAGAACTCAGCTTTTGAAAATAACAGGATTTTTCTTGTTGCTCCTATTTTAGCTTCAAACCATAGGATCTTCTACCAGTTCTTGCAACAGAAGGATTTGGAGTTTTGGGTTAGCTAAATATCTAGGCAGACAGAGGATTCCTGCTGTTTTAGCTGCAGCTTTCTGTCCGAACTCCCATAATCTGATCTGCTCCCCCCCCCCTAGATTCCAGGCAACTTTCACTTTCCTAAAACAACAAGAAAGCAAGTGTTGAAATCTATTGATTTTTTTTTTAAAAAATACTTGGTCCCATTCCTATTGCATGCTATTAGTAGTAATGAATCAAAAGTTTGCCTAAGGAGTCCACACAGGGGGTTGTTTTAACGAGATGCTGCTTAGGCCTCTTGTAAAACTGGAAGTAAGATCCTGATAAGCGTCAACAGCAAGGCGATCAACCCAAAGCGACTTGTACTAGGGAGAGATGGTGAAGGCAAGAATTCTATTAAAATACCTGATGCAATTATAACAGTGGTCGGTTGGTTTTGGAGAAGAGGGGAAATCCTACTGTTTTATGGTTGCAATTAGTTGTTGCCTTCTTCCCAAGAAAGTTTAGGGGAGTTTAGGGAAACAGACATGCATGCTAAATAATAATAATAATTCCCCTCCTGTAAAAAAAATTATCAAAAACAAAATTAAGCACAATCCTAGCCATGTTGGTTGGCAAAGAAGTACCAACTTGCTCAGTAGGGTTTATTTCCAGATTAAGAGTGCTCAGTTTCCATCTTTGTGCACATGTATAAAACAGAGGGAAATTAATTTTCAATTTCACTCTATCTGGGCTGCGCTTCTAAACATGTTTTCACATTATTTCCTTCTCCTCTTCTGTCCTTTCTTCCCTTTCCTGAAGCAACAACTGGTTCTCTCACCCCCATCATTGCAAGGTTAATTTTTAATTTTCTCTAAAGGGATGGGGGGGGGGGAGAAAAACACTTGGATTTTACTTGACTGGTAGCAAAGAAGGAAGAAGTTGATTGCATGTATAAAGAGATTCACTTTCTTTCAGGCTTTAAGGAAGAATCTACCTTCTCCTACCCGCCCTCTAGCATCCCTTTAGTTATATAAAAAGAAACGGTATTGATGTAAGGGTTTGGAAAAGTGATTCTTATCCAGGGAAGAAGGCGATTCTTTTTCTATTGGGGGGTGGATGAGAATTCTTTTGAAGATTGCCTGTGACTTTCAGGCCTCCTCGAATACATGTAGATTAAAAGAGAGGAGGGGGGTTGTCTTTCTTTCTTCCAGCACAGATTCTTCCCCCAATGTAAATTGTTTTGGTAAGCGAATTTAAACGGCAGCAAAGTTTGCTTTTCGGATTCCAGCGGCGTTGCCCTAACGAGCCAGATGTTTCGTCTGCCAGCTGCCCAAAGAATGCTTCTTGGTTACGGAAAAGAAGGGGGGGGGAGAAAACGCAGTCCAGAAATCCCGAGGTTGGAAGTTTGAAGGTTATTTTTAATCACTTTCCGGAAGTGGGGGTGTGTGTGTGGCCGACTTCTATGCCATTATGCTTGGAAGTTGCAGTGATTGCATTGTACGCTCACACACTCCACAACATGCGAAACTTCCTCTGGGAGTCCACGGTGTGCGTGTGTGCGTGGGGGGGGGGGCGAGCGCTTGCTCCCCTCCATTCTAAATTTAGGGTTTAAAAAAAATTGCACACATGTAAAATCTACAAGAGCGGTGGTTTAGTGGCTAAGAGGCTGGACTTGACAACTGGAAGGTCAGCAGTGTGAGCCCCTGGGGTTACGCAACAGAGTGAGCTCCCGTCTCTGTCCCTGCTCCTTGTCAACCTAGCAGTTGGAAAGCAAGACTTGGCAAGTAGATCAATAGGTGCCACTTCGGCAGGAAAGGTAACAGCGCTCTGTGCACTCTGGCGTCTAGTGGTGCCTGTCATAAGACCACAGAAAGGTCTAAAGACTCAGATACTCTTTGGCTGTAAATGGAGAGGAGCACCACTTCCTAGATTTGGGCACAACTGGCATTCGAGCAAATGCGACCTTTACCTTTCCTAAATCTACAATCAAGTAAACAATCCTAATATATACGTTGGATTCCCACCCACAAGAAATTTTTGCAGATGCGCTTTTATGGTCCCTGGCAAATAACGGCTTGTTTATTTTTAACCCTCTCCCAGATTATGTCTTTCCAACGGAGGCTGAAGATCCCCAAGGTTTCTCTTGAAGAGTTTTATAGGCACATGTGCAGATTATCTGTGCACACTATCTCTACAGATGTGGTTATACAGACACAATGCACACACACCCTCCTATACAACTCAAGTCGTAGGTTGGCTCTCTTGATTTCTGTCCTCTTTTGTGCAACTTTTCAGTACTCCAATAAATCCAGGCCACTTTTCTTAGATGCCCTCCCCCCCATCCGCTCCCCTGGCCAGATGTTTCCACCGTCCAGTGAGGCCGCCCGTGGATGAATTAAAACCGCCACACTGACCATTTTGATGCCTAGAGTCTGAAGATGGGTGAGCATCCACATGTGCACATGTTAGGCAGGGGTTGAAGTGCCCAAGGATGCCACCCTGCCCGTGGCCCTGGCATCCACACCAAGGTCCTCGAGGTAGATGTGGGCCAGGAATGTGATGCCCCTGGGAAGCACCCGTTGGCCACGCAGCCTGTGTCGTGCCTTTGGCCTTTGCTCTTAGTGCCATCCTTACAACTTCTTTGCGGCCCCCAGAAACTTGGGGAGGTTGGGTTGAAGGGAAGGGAGGAGAAATTCAATTCTGGGCACTGCACTTTGAGAAAAGGAGACTGAGGAAAGCACTTCTCAAAGGCTGTGCCTGAAAGAGAATCATAAAGAGGAAGGGCAGGATCTGTTCACCATCATCTCAGAGTGCAAGACAAGTAATAACGGGCTCAAACTAGAAGAAGCTAGATATAGACTGAATATCTGGGGAAATTTCTGGGCTGCCGATGGCTCAGTGGTTAAGAAGCTCGCCTTGTTAGTTGGAAGGCTGGCAAGTCGGCAGTTCGAGACCCGGATACTGCATGAAAGGATTGAGCGCCCGTCTCTGTCCCAGTTCTTGGGAACATGAAAGGAGCCTCACTTGTGTGTTCTCTGAGCGGAACTTCTTCCGCAAAAATCCTTTCAACCCAGAATAACTTTGGGCACAAAATTATTATTATAGGGAAAACTTCTTAACGGTTATTGCAGTAGGACAGTGGAACCAGCTGCCTGGAGAGGTGGTGAGCGCTCCAACACTGGAAGCGTTCAAGAGAGAGTTGGACAACCCTCTGTCAGGTCTGCTTTGATTCAGATTCCTGCCTTGAGAAGGCGGTTGAACTCGATGTCCTAAATGGCCCCTTTCAACTCTGTGATTATATGATTCGTTAAAGAAACAAGTTTTGGGGAGAGATGTAGCTCGGAAGAACTCCGGCCCAGTCCTTTGGGCGAGGGCACGGACATCCCCACAACCGGTGGCAGGCTCCACAAACATCCCCTGGAAGGGATAAAGTTTTCTCCTGCCCTCCCACCTTCTCCTCCAGATGCTGCCAGAGGCCTGGAAAACACAGCTGGATGGAGAGGAAAACGCGGTTTTTGGAGACGCCCCGTCGAGCCGGAACGAGGGGAGGAAAAAAGAATGGGGGTTTTCGGTCAAGGACCAAAGCCTTATTAGAGGGTTCAAATCCGGAATCGCGTTGGCTAAATAACCTCCTCGAGTCTGTCCCAAAGGGGACCTGGTCTCCGTTTCGATACAATGTTCGGTCCCCGGGAACAACTTCGGATCTCAATCCGAAGGCGTTGGCTTCCAGAGGCGGAGCAAGATTTGGACACCGTGTCCAATTCTTAACCCAGGATACCCAACCCCTCCCACGGCGACCCTCCCCTTAAAATCGCCTTTCCCCCCCCCCCGAAAAATGAGAGAGAGGAAGGATCTGACCTCCGTCACCCCCCACCCCCCACCCCCCAAATAAATTTCGGTGAATCAGTTTGGGAAAAAAGCTAGATAAATTTGCAGGGTTTCTGACGCTTTGTCCGTCTATCAGGAAAGGGGAGCCACAGGGAAACCACTGGCAGTAGCTTGGCATAGAGAAGGGAAAAGACGGCTGCCCGGCCAGGGAGGCCAGGGAGTGAGGCCAGGGCATTCCGGATCCGGCCACACCGCCAGAGGCGAGAGTAAATGCAATCCACACGGAGCCATACGAGATTAGTCAATGCCACTTAAGAAGTTTGTAGTTCCCAGCCTCTCTCTCTCTCTCTGTGTGTGTGTGAAAGAGAGAGAGAGAGAGTGAACAAAATCATCCAATAATAATCATATATATTATGGTGCATGTTGCATTACAGGTTTTAGAGAATGGATGTACAATACTGTATTGTAATCCAAAGCAGTTGTCAAAAAATGCCCTTGAGAGGTGCATATACAGTATGTATATATGGATGACAGAGGAGCCTGGAGTGGAGATCGCAATTGTTATATATAAACAATAAATAATTGTTCATTTATTTATATTTATACCCTGCCCCTTTGATGCAAGCACCTCTCCTGGCATCTTACAATATTTATTGATAACTGCTTTTGATTGCAATACATCCTTTTCTTTACAACCTGTCCAATAGGGCAGAATATATATATGCCTCCCCCTTTGATGCAAACACCATCAGGACAGCTTACTACATATACTGTATATATATATTTATAATAAAAATATTGTGTTAGTTTATTTACACTTTGCCCCCCCCCCCCTTTGATAGAAGCACCATCAGGAGGCTTACAAAATATATATATTGTAAGCCGCCTTGATGGTGTCTCTATCAAAGGGGGGGGGGGGGAAGTGTAATAAATGAATGAATGAATGAATGAATGAATGGCACATTAGGAAGGAACAATCATGCTCCTACCAAGCATCCCTCCCAAAATCTTTGGAAGTCTATCTCCAGGAAAGCGTGACTCAATTAAAAAAGGAAACTCCTTTCCATGGATCTGCATAATAAGAACAAGGTGGAGGGGGGGAGGGGATGTTTCCTCTTGACCTCCATTGACACTTTCCTTAGAACACCCAATTTCTCTCCCCAAAATGATGTTGCCCAATTGTAGTTCAAAAATACCACAATCTTCAAGAGGGCTCTTTAAATGGTGGTAATAATAATAGTCATAATTTTGTGTCAGAAATTATTCTGGGTTGAAAGGATTTTTGTGGATGAAACTCCACTTAGGGCCCAAATGAGGTTCCTTTCATGTCCACAAGAGCTGGGACAGAGATGGACACTCTATCCATCTGCAGACTATTTTTAATGCCCAATTATCTTTGATCAAAGAGTTTTTGCTAGTTTTTCAAAGCATTACATCATCAACCTACAAATCCTTGCTTGATATCAATGACAATTGCAAATACAATGGTCCAGCTGTAGTCTAACTAAATACAGTAGTCTAACTGGGGTACACAGAAAGAGCCTGCTTGAAGATGGTGGTATTTTTGAACAGCAACCAGGCATACTTCAGGCAACACCCACCTTGTGCCAGCTAATCTTTCTCACACTAAGTCAGGTGAAAGAAACTGCAGAATGAACTCACCAAAAGGTGGCTTCATTTTGGCAGATTCATGTCTGGCCTAGACATGGAAGCAGCTGCTGCCATCAAACTAGAGGCTTTCTGATGAAGAAAAGATGGTCAGTAATCCCTAGAATTGTGTCACCTGCTTGAAGGTCCTTTTCTTTTGTCCATCCTAATCAGAACTTGAAATAATTCAATTCCTCCCCTTCTCCTCGGAAGTCTTAGAATCTAGTCTTAGGTATGCCATAGACAAGTGTATGGTTTCCTGGAAGCTAAAGATCAAGGGCGAGGGGAGAGAAAAAAACTTTTTCAAACTCAGTGCCTGTCTTAAAAGATTTTATAACCCCTTTCCACAATGAATGAGTTGTGACTGTAAACCCAACAATTTAATCTGCAGTTAATGAATGGCTCAAATCAATGGCTATTAGTGCTTTCAAACTTTAATTGAAGGAGCATTCCATGTACCTTTCTCTAAATCATCACTTACAGTCACTGTCATTCATTTCAGCTGATCACCGCTCCTTATAAATTAGAAGGACCCACTTTATTCATAAGAAATTACAAATGTCTCAGTTGCGTTTGAAAGCATTAATTGATTAATCAGAATGATGATTTGATGAGTTAATTAACTGCAAATTAAATCATGCTTTCATAGAAATTCTATATGCTCATAGGAAGAAGAGGAAAAAAAAGTTTCCCAGTTAACAGGAATGAGTGAATGAGCCTGAAAGCTTATCCACCATAAAAATCAATCTACTGTCTTCCAAATGAGTTTTAGACAAACAGGATATTTGACAGGGGGAAAAGAGGAAAGATTCATGTCCTAAAATATGCAGAGTACCAAAATATAAGACAATTTATAGTGAGTAGATGCTACAGTTAAACAAGTTAAGTTACTACCCCATAATGCAAGGCCAGAAAGGATAGACGGTCCTATGCCCAGTTTCCTCATTTGGGATGGTTTTTGTCACCCTCCCTATTTAACCCATGAGCCATTTCTTCTGTCCTACAAAGAATGTTGGAAGATGGTGGAATGCAGTGGCTTAGAGGTTAAGACACCGAGCTTGAGGGTTGGAAGGTTGGCAGATCAGCAGTTTGAGACTTGAATGCTACATGATGGCGTGAGCTTTCATCTCTGTCCCAGCTCCTGCCAACCTAGCTGTTTGAAAGCAAGAAATTGCAAGTAGATAAATAGGTACCGCTACAGCTGGAAAGGTGACACATTCTGTACACTCTGGAATCTAGTCATGCCTGCCACATGATCATTGAAACGTCTGCAGATACAAACAGTGTTGGCTATTTGGCTACAAATGGAGATGAGCACTGTACCCAGAAGAGTAGCGTGCCTTGGCTGGGCACCGTATAAAAATTTGTTTGGGGGCCCTTAGGAAGGGTAAAGATTTGTTTTGCTTACGCATGTTGGGGGCCCCCGTGGCCCGGGGCCCCCGTATAATTGATACGGCAGATACGGCGGTAGCTACGACTGGTTTTTGAGCAAGGGTGACCTTTACCTTTATCTAATCATGCCAGTTAGTAATGAGGCTAAAAAAAAGGTTCTCTTTATCTTCAATGAAGCTCTATATGCAGATTTGAATAAAATCAAAATACAGTCAAACCTCGCATAAAGAGCACCTCGCTTAAAGAGTAACTCGCTTAAAGAGCAGAATTTTCTCTGAATGTTTGCTTCGCTTAACAACTAAAACCAACCAAAAACTCGCTTAACAAATAAATCGTGGTTTGCAATCCCCCCCACAATTGGTCACTTACAATGGTTTTTCGCTTAAAGAGCAAACTCGCTTAAAGAGCAATCCTGTGGAACGCATTATGCTCTTTAAGCGAGGTACAACTGTATACCAAAGTTGCTAGCAACCCCCCCCCCCATCCACCTTACACCTTTATTAGCTGCGTAACATTCAGCATATCAGTAGATGACCTCTTTCCCTGCCTAGAAGTGCTGTGGCCAATTTAATATATTATGCAACTGTTTAAAACCACTCAATACTATGTTGACATCTCCAGACCTCATGACCAACTCCAGACCTCATGACCACCACACTTTAATATCTCAGCATATATTTATGGATCCCGATCTGCTATATCATTAAGAAAACAGTTTTAAACCAGCATTTGGGCTTGGGGAATATGTGTGTGTATAAGAACTGGTTTTGTTCCAATTCATCACCAGTGGCACCATCTCAGATTCTGATCCATACAAGCTGCGAACGAATCTTTGGTCTAAAGACAATGGTTAGGCCCAGATTGAATCAATAGGACATATGAATAATAAATCCTATTCATTCAACAGATATACTTTGGATAATTCTAATAGTTGGTTTTTAGACTTTATCAAGGGGTTGCAGTAGGTTATCACTGCATTGACATCACTTGTAAAAATAGAATGAAAATCAATGTATAAAGGTAAAGATAACTATATTAAAAGAGTCCTGAGTGAAAGGGGTGTGGGTGACAGATAAGGAAGATGAATTAAATCTTAATCATACACAACATTCCTTAGAAAAGCAAGAAGCTAGATGAGACATAATGTAAAAAGAATCCTAAATCTGCAGATTCTTTTTTCATATAATTGGTTTATTTAAAAAAACAAAAATGTTAGAAATATATTATACCAATAATGCAATGATGTGCAGGCTAGACACACAGGAGAATTAGGTGGTGAAGTCTTGTTCTGAGATTGCAAGAGAAAAAAAGGTATCCTTGAAGATAAAACAAAAATCCTCTGCTAGCAGAAATCAATGGGTGGGATTTGAACTTCTATTTTGCTGTTAGGGCTTCTTGTGTTGTCTTGCTTTTACTTGCAGGGAAGTTTGCTATTCTCCACCCCCATCCCCGCAGTGTGGGGAACATTTAAGGAAAGCACAAAACACATGTCACATGCAGTATGAAGTGAAACATCGTCCACTTTTCACATGCTAAGAGTCTGGAGACCTGGCCTTACTGGATAGCTTAGGGTGGCAAATGAAATTGCGTGAAAGGTGTTTCAGTCAGTGGAGCTTGTCATCTGAGCCAGATCTACTGATATTTCTTCCTGAAAGCAAGAGGAATCCTCTTCTCTATCTTATGTCATGACCTCTGTCAGAGTCCTTTGTTTGGAGTGTTGCCAGCAGGCAGTTTATTTATTTTTTAGTTCCAGTCTAAGTGAAATATAAAGGATCATAAGGAGGGAGTTGATGAAGAACATTGAAGTTGTCCATCATCGAAACTGACCACTTGATCAATATGATCCACTCCATCTATTGTATCCCACTATACATTTTAAGCATTTCTAAATGTGTATCGGGGCTTCAGTGGCTGAATGGTTAAGACCCTGAGCTTGATGAGTGGAAGGTTGGCAGATCCGCAGTTCAAGTCCCATGTGTTGTGAAATGATGTAATAATAATAATAATAATAATAATAATAATAATAATAATAATAATAATAATAATAATAATAATAATAATAATAATAATAATAATAATAATAATAATAATAATAATAATTTGTGTCAGAAGTTATTCTGGGTTGAAAGGATTTTTGCTGGAGAAATTCCACTTAGGGGATGCCCAGTTGAGGCTGCTTTCATGTTCCTAAGAGCTGAGACAGAGATGTGTGTTCAGTCCATCATGCAGTACCCGGGTCTTGAACTGCCAACTTGCCAGCCTTCCAGCTAACAAGGCGAGCTTCTTAACCAGTGAACCACTGTATTCCTGTGGAATGGAGTGCGCTCCCATCGTTTATCCCAGTTCCTGCCAACCTAGCAGTTTGAAAGCAAGCAATTGCAAGTAGATAAATAGGTACCACTTTGGTGGGAAAGGTAACAGCTCTCCTTGTGCTCTGGCCTCCAGTCATGCCTGCCACATGACCACAGAAACATCTGCAGACACAGACAGTGTTGGCTCTTTGGCTGTAAATGGAGAGGAACACCACCCCCTGGAGTCAGACATGACTGGCTATTGAGCAAGGGAGACCTTTACCTTTACCTAAATGTGTATCTGCTCATATGACTGTCAATTAGCAGCCCCTCTTGTTGACAATGCAAATATCACACCAGGTTAAATGCTGGGTAAGAAGAAACCAGGCGTACACACCATTCAGGACTGTGGGCAGCTGTGGAAATCCCTCCCTCCTTCTCCTGTCTGAATTGCTGGGCTTCTCAAACCATCACAGCTCAGAATAAAGCAACCTCAGCTTCTCTACACAGGTGAACTGTGTTAGTAATAAAAAGAAAGTGTCTTGCTCCCTCTTAATGTGATGCATATGAAATGTGCATCCCAACTCATTATCCTGGACCACTTTGCATTATTGTCCTCAGTGTAATGATGCTCAGGCAGTTGCTATATTTGCCGGATCAATAAACAGGGATGCATTTATTTATCATTTTGTCTCCTACCTTTTCTCCAAAGGGCTCGGTGCAGAGTCTGTAGGAATCAACTCATCTTTTGCTTTCATTGGTATTCTTTTAATTTTATTCTTGCAGCTGTTGTGAGGGGAAGCCTGTGTGCCTAATGATAGTACTCTTACCCACACCAAGGGTGGGTGAACAAAGTTCTGAAGATGTTGCAGGTGTGCACAGGGCAGCATTTGGGGCCCCCAGAGGTTAATGGGCTCCAAATCATTGGCTGTACTGCAGTTCAGCAACATCTGGAAAGCCTTCTAAGCTTCATTATAGGTAAATGAGTGTTAGAAGTCAGTCTACTTGTAACTTTACCTAACTGCCTCCATGGGGTTCACAGAAAGAGCCTCCTCAAAGATTGTGGATACTTTTTATGTTTTTGAACCACAGTCGGGTGTACCCTGGGCAATCACAACCTTATTTGATGGCTAATCTTTCTCACATTAAATAAAGCTCCACCTAAGATCAGGAGAGAAGTAACAGTGGATGCTGAGAGAATTAAGCAAGAGAATGACGCTCGACACCCTCTGAATGGATATGAGCCCCAAGTCCACTGGCTCAGATTCAGGAAGAGCTTTATGGCAAGAACAAACATTTTTAAGGGTACACAAGAGCAAAATCAAATTAGAAGATGGAGGAAGGAGCTCACTGGACAAGGAACAACATTAAAGGAGGATATGGTTGAGGAACCCAACCTCCCCTATGTCACTTGGAGGACCCCGAAGGTCCCTAAATGCAAGACCAACATGCTCAATTGGGGGCTGCTGGCAGACAACAACACATTGTGTGAATGTGAAGAGAGTCAGAATCTGGCTCATTTACTGGTCTACTGATTACTGCCACAAACATGCACAGATGAGGACTTAAGTTTGGCCAATGACAAAGCCAAGAAAGTGGCTTCATTTTGGCAGTCCAGGGTTTGATCTGGACGTGAAAGAAGACCACATAAAACCAAAGGAACTCAGGGTTGAATTCACCAAAAAGGTCTTTGTCACAAACAACCTTAACAATGATCTCAATAATTATATACCAACTGTGTGTTTAAACACACAAACGCACAGATCTTTGTGAGGTAAAGATTGAACTGTTCTACCAGTACATTGCGAAAGATCAGTAACTGCCATTTGTCTGTGTCTGCACAGGGACAGTTGATGGAGAGGTTGAAGGATAAGATCAGTGACTTCTGAGAACTTTGGGGAAGGCATTTCTCTACATATTTTGTTTGTGCTCATTAGGGTGATAAAAGCAGGACAGCTGGTTTCATTTTCTCTGAGTTGGTTGGGATTGCCGCTAGTGCCATCCAGGTCAAATGAAATGTGGAAAGTAAGAAAAATCTGACATTATCATTGATTTGCTCTCCTGGTACTCATGTCATCTTTGTACACTAGAGACAAAGGAATGTGGCTTAAAATTGCAATTAACCAGCTTTGGGGCAGGTGCCTCTCGTTGGCTATTTATTGTCCTCAAACTTTAGATCATCCTGAAAGCAACACTCATTCATAATATTGATTATTTTTTTTAAAAAAATAAATGTATAAATTATACTAGCGTATCTATATCCATGTTAAAAGGGGGTGGTGAGGAAGTAATTAACACTCTTAAATGTCTTGCAGTTCCTCGCCATTTTTGGCTGGGACTTGAAAAGAACAATGTACAACCTCACTTCGCTACCCCCTACTTTTAAAAAGTATTAGATTCCTTTCAAACATTCTTTAACCTTTAATGTTTGTAATTTGATGAAGAGAAAAGGTCATTTTGTTCAGAAGGGATGCATCTGCTCCGTAATTGTTCTGATAGCTGCAGAGTTTCAGCCTCACTCTTGACTTTTCATATCCCCCCCCCTATTTTTTGTGTGAACTTCTTTACATGAGCTACACCACCCACTACTCCAAATACACATGTGCGCTGAGATTGTCAAAGCAGGCCCAGCTCCAGGTGTTCTCATTTAGGTTTCCGGCTCAGTGGGTGGGAATTCTGCACATGAGCCAAGCCACCATCTGCTGTTAAGAGTGGAGCCACACTACACAATTCAATCAGTTTGATTCCACTTTAACTGTCTTGGCCTCATACGGTGGAATCCAGGGTTTGGTAGTTTGGTGGGAGACTTAGGATACTTTGCCAGAAAATTATACTGCCTTCTCATAAACTACAGAAGAGAACTGAAACAACTGCATCAAATGAAAAATAGTGCCAGGATTCTGTAGGATGAAACCATGATACGTAGTGGTATTAGACTGATATAACTGTGCAGTATTGTTGTTGTTGTTCAGTCACATAGTCGAGTATGACCCTTTGCAACCTGATGGACCATCACACGCCAGGCACCCCTGTCCTCTACCATCCTCCTCAACCCACCTAGCTTTGTGCCCATTGCATCAACAATACCATCTAGCCATCTCGTTCTCTGCCACCGCTTCTTCTTTTGCCCTCAACCTTTCCCAGCATCAAGGCCTTCTCAATGACTCCTTTCTTCTCATTTGATGTCCAAGTTACTTTAGCTTCATCTTCAATATTTGACCTTCCATGAAGCAGTTGGGGGTGATTTCTTTTAAGATTGAACTATTTGTTCTCCTTGCTGTCCAGGATACTCTTAAAATTCTCCTCCAAAACTACATTTCAAAGGCATATATTCTTTTGCACTCAGCTTTCCTTATGGTCCAGCTTTCATAACCATACATTACTACTGGGAATAACTGTGTAGTATAGATGCACACATGTCATGTTTGTGGTAGGGTGAATACTGGCCAAAGTTCCTGTTCCCAGTACGTAGATACCTCCAGTAGAGAACAGCTCAGCCTTCCCAAAGTGGTCTGTTCCACTGCTGAACATCTCTTAAGGTTCAGAAGTGTGTCTTCAAGTTTAGCTGAGATTTGCCTCCTTGCAACTTGCACTTGTAGGCTGAAATCATGTTGCATAGTTAAGTTGGTGGAAAGGCAATGGTGTAACTCAACTGGCAAACTGCCCCTGGGATTCCTAATCTGGTGTCTTGGCATATGAGTAGTTTAGTTTATTGCACCAGTTATTGACCATGGCAAAGATATATGAGCAGAAATCCAAGCAGAGACTCATTAATTGGTGACAATTTGCTAATGTGGATTACACCATTAACCTTCTACTGGCCCCCTGGCTGGGAGGGTTTTGGGTTGGCAAGGATTATCACAAATTGAAATTAACTTGGAGGTACAAATTTATTAATTAGTCAAAAAATGACTATTCTAAGCCTTTGCCTTGCCCTCTAGAGAAACAGAAAACAAGTGTGCTCTATAACAGGTGTGCCCAAACTACGACCCATGGACCAGGCTCAGCCCATGGCACCATTCCTTGTGGCCCACTAGGGCCCTTGCCACACTCAGAAGTGGAAGCAGACACATTTATGTCAGGCATAAAATGCACCCACTGATGCATAGACACGCCCACATATGTGTAAATGTCCCCATGCCTGTCATAAATGCAGAAGTGGGCAAATTTCTGGCTGTTGAAAATGCTCTCACGTCCACTTCTGGGGGCATGGTCAGGCCTGCTCAGCTGTCCAGGGGTGTGGTCAGCCCTGCAGCATGAAAAGTTTGTGCACTTCTGCTCTATAATCTCTGTGACGAGCTTTCACATATTGGATGATCATCAACACTGCTCTTAATCTTTTCTAGTCCTGATTTCTTTGTAGTTTTCTCTTTTCTTATTTCATTTCCTTTCTCCAGATTAATTAAGTGTCTTTGAAGCATTTCTAGACTTTTCACCAGGTGTGGTTCTTCTTAAAAGATGTTACCAGGTATGGTCTGACCAGCATACTATACCGAAGAAAAACATTTTCTCATTATCTGAACAGTGAGCTTCAATTAACTCAGCCTAATAATCAACCTTCTGTGTTTTTCAGTCTATTTGCAGGTGGGAGCCAGATGCAAATGATTACCTTGATAATGTTAATAAAATAAAACAAGGCACCAGAAACACTCAAGAGTGGAATGTACATACCATTTTCCTCTACATGAAGATTAACATTAAACCAGTACTGCCTAAATTTACATGAATTCCTCAAAAGAAGATTATTCTATCCCTTTAGAATGTGATTAAGTAAAAGTAAAGGTCTCCATTGCTTGAAAGTCAGTCATATCTGACTCTAGTGGACGGTACCCATCTCTGTTTACAGGCAAAGAGTCTGCAGACATTTCCATGATCATGTGGTATGCATGACTGGATGTTGAAGTGCACAGAACACTGTTACCTTTCCCACTGAAGCAGCATCTATTGATCTACTTCCAATTTCTTGCTTTTGGACTGCTACGTTGGCAAGGGCTGGGACAGAGACAGGAGCTCATTCTGTTGCGCAACACTCAGGGCTCAAACTGCTGAGCCTCCTGTTGTCAAGTTCAACATCTTAACCATTAAACCACCATGACCCTAACATGGACTAAAATGGTAGGTTGTTAAGGGATGAAGGCAGTTCCCCATTTCCACAAATACGCACATAAATTTAATGCTAATGATGTTTATGATGATATAGGTTTAGTAAGCACTATCAAAATTATATTCCCCTTTACCTTAGTGGCATAGCATGTGGGGCGGCCCACCCCGGGTGGCACTTTTGGGGAGTGGCAAAATTTCACTTGGGCGTATTAGTGTTCTTGGACTTCAATTCCCAGAAGCCCTAGAGGCCGCTGCCAGGGGGCAGCAAATTTGGCTTACGCCTTGGGCGGCTGAAACCTACACTACGCCACTGACCACACCTACACCTGTTTTGATCTCCCTAACTTGTACCTTTGTTGTGTAATAGTTTCATCTTTCCTAATCAAGGTGAAATTCTTCTTTCAATTTTGGGGGAGAGAAAAATTAATATCAAACCAATTTACACCACACTATGTGAAAGTTCCCTTCTGGAATGTAAAGACACATTTCTGAGGAGATATTTTGTTTCCAAAAAAGCTGTAAACACACAGACGTCTCTGTGTGCATCTCCGTATGTTACAATCACACACACAAGTTCAACCGATAGCCTTGTAAGAATAGCTATGGCAGTAGCAGATATCAGAAAAGGAGACTTAAATTGATACAATTAATCCCTTGGAGATACAGCTAGATACAGCTTTTCTTATTCTTAACACAGTTCAAACATTCAGAGAATATGCTTAATTAAAATTTGGCTATACATTTTTAACAGATAACAAAAAAATAATAATGAAAGACATTGGCTAATTATATTGCTCAGCATTCGACTATGGGTTTTTAAAAATAAATAAATAAATACATTTTTCTCAGCTAGAACCAATCCCATGAGATAGAATTCTTCATTTAAAAGAAGGTCCCCGATGGGAGTTTAAAAGGGATGTTGTATAAAAGGAAAGTATATTTTGAAAGAGGTTATTTGCAAGGATAACTGGCACCCTGGATATATAACTATCAAGGATGTGTGTATTTCAAACATTTCTCCCTGTAATAATTTCCTACCTTGTTTTCAACTGAAGCAGCAAAAGCCTCTTTCTTTCACTCATTCTCCTATTTTTTTTAACTATCGCAAGGAGACAATTTTGAAAATTTGTTTTATTTAATGAACTGAAAGGTTGAGACTTCTCCTTTGTGCATTAGCTCCTGCTAATATATGATGGTACTTATTAATGGTTATTAATGGGCTAAATGCTCTTTTTTTCCCCACAGAAAGCTCACAGGAGAGAAAATTTCCAAGCAATTTCACTGAATTGTTATTGCATTTTCCCCCTCTCGGGGCACAAGAGCTATGAGGACAAGAGGTGTCCAAGTTGGAAATTGGACAAAAAGGAAAAGGAGAAGAGAGAGGAATTAAAAAGGAGAAAGGAATGAGATTTGGAAGCTGAAAAGATGAAATGTTTGATCTGGTAGCCATGGTAGGGGGCCTTTCAAATACCATATGACCTAAAATAGACCACTTTCTGAACCCCCTCCCCTCTGTGACTTTCTGTGTCCTTTGACCAACATCCCCTTCCCCCCAAATCATGTGGTTTCTCTGTTTCCCCTGATTTGAAGAGAAACGGCAGAAGCACGGCCAACCCAGAGCCTGAGGATACCTGCCGCCCCACCCCTGGACTGCCACCTGGCTGGAGGGTTAAAATTTTGGAGTCACATGACTTCATGCCAAACCCCCTTCCTCCTGTGACTTTCTGTGACTTTTGGCTGGCCCCTGACCCCCTAAAATGGTCACATGGTATTTGAAAGACCCCTAGTCTGTGTTTCAAGAGAATAAACAAAACAAAAAGATAAAACACATTGTAGCACTTTAAATACTTACTGCTGTATTTTAATGTAAGTTTTTGTGGATCAAGTACATTTCATTAGAGAGATGAATGAGGCTTCATGGCTATCAATTTATACCATTAGCATAACAGATAAATACTGTATACAAATCAACCTGGTTTTCGGATTAGTTGTGGAGTTTCACTCTTTTGAATTGCAAATAGTTAGTAAATGGTAATGCCAGCTAATTTGCAGCCCCCCTTTTTTTGGTGGCTTAGTGGTAAAGGCGCTGAGCTGGAGACTGGAACAACGGGTTTCGAAACCCGAGAGCTGCACTTGTGGGCATGAAAGGAACCTCATTTGGGCATCCCCTAAAGTCCATTTACTCTCTGTTTGAATTTTAAAGTCCCACAAGATCTTGACTCTCTCATTTTTCAAAACTTTATCAACCTGATGTTCCTAATGTTATTGCATTCAAACTGAAACTTCTGAGAAAGTTTCCAATGAGTAATTTTTGCTACCCTATTATGGTGTTGCAAATAATCACCCTGCATCACATGATGTACTATTTTGCCCTTTTTATTGCAAAGTCACCATTTGCTATTGTTGGATAGGTAAAGGTCACCAGGTCAAGGTCAAGGTCAAAAGCCAGTCATATCCAGCTCTAGGGCTTGGTGCTCATCTCCATTTACAGTCAAAGATCCAGGACTGTCTGTGTCTGCAGATGTTTCTGTTGTCATGTAGGCATGATAGATATGGGAGCAGACAGAACACTATTACCTTCCAACCGAAGTGATACCTATTTATCTACTTGCAATTTCTTGCTTTTGAACTGCTAGGTTGACAGGAGCTGGGACAGAGAAGGAAGCTCACTCTGTCATGCAGCATTCGGGTCTCGAAATGCTGACCTGCTGACCTTCCATTCAACAAGTTCACCGCCTTAACCACTAATCCACTGCAGTTCCCTATTGTTGGACACATGCTGTATTTTTAGCCTTTATACAATTTGTTGGCAAAACTTGTTCCTGTGGCGCCAGGATGATGATGATGTCACTGACATTCTTTTAAGTTCTTAACCAACATAGCCTGAGTGTTAAAGGAGGCATATCACACAGTTCAAGTGCTAGTTCTCCTGTGGATGCTGACATGTCATGGCGTTGGATGGATGGATAGCTTACTTTTTATCTGTGTGTCATGTAACATTCAGATTTTTAAAAAGTAATTAAAAGTTCTCTTCACTACTGCTGAGAAACAAGGGAAATAATTTTCAAGCTATTTCAGGAACCATCCTATGTTGCAGTTCTTTTATTCATCTCTCTCTCTCTGTGTGTGTGTGTCCTATAAATATACAGATGGGCAATGGAAGAATAATCTGCCATTTACCCATATATACTCAAGTATAAGCAGACCTGAATATAAGCTGATGTGAGTTTTGAGAGTCCCCTGGACAGCGAGAAGAACAAATAGGTCAATCTTAGAAGAAATCAACCCTGACTGCTCCTTAGAAGGTCAAATAGTAAAGATGAAGCTAAAGTACTTTGGACATCAAATGAGAAGAGAGGGTTCACTTGAGAAAGTATTGATGCTGGGAAGGGTGGAGGGCAAAAGAAGTAGGGGGCAGGCCAAAATGAGATGGTTAGATGGTATTGTTGAGGAGGATGGTGGAGGACAGAAGTGCCTGGTGGACAGTGGTCCATGGAGTCATCACAAAGGGTCAGAATCAACTGTGCGACTGAACAACAACAAAACCTAATTTTGACCTGAAAACCCAGGAAAATAGATTGACCTGATTATAAGCCAAGGGTGGGAAATGCAGCAGCTGCTAGTGAGTTTCCTTAATAAAAATACATGAAAATTTTGTAAATTTAATTAAATTGTTGGCACATCTCAATCTGGTATGGTTCATGGACCCTCATGGTAATTGACCTGAGAATAAGCCAAGCCCCTTTTCTGGGGCTAAAAAAAACTTGGCTTATACTTGAGTATATATAGTACTTTAAGGACTTTTCTCTTTCCAGTATCCCTCCCAAGCAATTGAATAAATAACTCTTCCTTTATAAAAGTAGACACTTTCCCAAACAACAGTGCTGGTGGTTTGTCTTATACAGTAAAAAAATAAAATAAAATAAAAGAGGATAACGTTCTCAGCAGATAAGAACAACTATGTACAAAGCCAAGAATCTATTATGCAGTGAAAGCTTTATTGCCATGACTCCAGTGTTACTTTCACAACATGCAAGGGTTAATCATGGGGTCAGTTTGCAGCTGGCAAGTGTCCTCAAGGGGAATCGTAACAATAGGCTCTTCAGTGTAAGACAAGGTCCATTTTGCTATCTTCAAGCCGGTGGGTCAAATGATAAAGGGACTCTGAAACTTCCAACTCTTCAGAGACACAGGTGCCAATCCTGTTTTGTGATCTGCTGCTACAGATCTCTTAGTGTGGCTTTTAGTTGTCTCCATCAATATATACACCCTTAAAACTCCAAGATATAAGACTGCAAAGGATTTTTAAAATTATGACTCTGACTTGAGGGTTTTTTTCTGTGACAGCCGCACAGAGGAACAAGTGAGAAAGTTATTCCTTAAATGTACACTCACCTATGTCTGTCTCCTTTCTTTCATTTCCTGCCTTTATTAGGTCTCTGCTATTGATGTAAATCCCCTGCTAACCCAGCAGTGCAAAAGCAAGAAATTGTAAGTACAGTAATACCCCGGATAACAATTGCACCGGATAACGCTAAAACCGCATAACGATGACAAATTTGGGGGGGAAGATTTGCACCGGATAACGTTCATTTTAGCGTTATTCAATCCATCGTATTAAAGAAGTAAAGGAGGCCACAGCTCCTCTCCCTGCCACTTCCCTCCTTCCTTTCCCCCACCCTCACCCCCAGTTTGGGGACTCCCTACACCCCACCCCACTGCCTGCTCGGAGAGAATCCAGCCCAGCTTACCTATCTCTTGCTTTGCAGCTCTGACAGCAGCCGATCGCTCTTTCTCTTTCACTTCCTGTATTGACAATACAGGGAGGGGGAAAGAGAGAGGTGATTGGTTCTCTAGAGAACCAATCACATTTCTCTCTTTCCCCCTTCCCTGAGGTTTAAATGTACAGGGAGGGAAATAAAGAGAGAAAGAGACTTTGATGGGGGGGAAAAGCCTCGATCGGAGCGTGCAGGTAAGCATGGAGGGAAGACTGTAGTAGAGTGGGGGGAAAGGTGCTTTCCCCCGATCCTACTGCAGTCACAGCAGTGGGGGTGGCTTTAAAGGCACCACACTGCCTGCTCGGTTTTCTCCCTGAAGTCAGGGCTTTTTTTTTTAGCGTTGTTCGATGCATGCATCGGACAACACTAAAAACCAGATAACGTCATGACTTGTGGAACCAAGTCATAATGTTATCCGGGGTATTACTGTACTGTAGAAAAACCAGTTCAGCAGGAAAGGTAACAGCATTCCATGTGCACCAGAATCTAGTCAAGCCTGCAACATGACCACAGAAACATCTGCAAACACAGACAGCACTGGCTCTTGGGCTGTAAATGAAGATGAGCACCACATCCTAGAGTCGGACACGACAGTCTTTCAAGCAAGGGGAAACTTTTACCTTCGTTTGCAGCTTCCTTAAAGTGTGGTGCCCAGAATTTGACACAATACTCTATAAGTCAGGGGTTCCCAACCTATGGCCTGTGGGACGGCCCTGGCCCATAACACCATTTCATGTGGCTCATGGCCAGCTTTGCTGCTCCTGGAAGTGGAAGCAGATGCATTTACATCAGCTGTGAAATGCACCCATGCATGCACAAACACATCCACGGCTTTCGTAAATGTGGAAGTGGGTGCATTTACGGCTTTCATAAATGAGCCTGGGGTGTGTGGTCATGGCCCGCTCAGATGTCTGGGGTGTGTGATCAGGCCCACAGCGTAAAAAGGTTGGGAACCCCTGCTATATGTAGTCTAACTAGTTCTGAATTGAAGTGGACTAGTATTTCCTGAATTTTGGAGACTACACTTCAATTAATGCAGTCTAGAGTAGTGTTGGCCTTTTTTGCAGCCACATGGCACTTATTCCACCACTAGTATCAAAGAAAGTATCAACCACCAGTCCAATTCACTTCTGTGCAATAGAGGGGAAATCTCCTTTGTTTCAACAATTAAAAATAATAATCCCAGGCTGCTCTGTTTTGTGTAGAGCTTTGCCTTGCCTGTCATTGATTTTGTGCAACATTAGCCCACTTCAGCCGGCATTGTTTAGCTAATCAAATAGGATTTGTAAGTAAGGTAATCAAATAGGATTTGGACCTAGCAGTGTTTACTAATACTAGGTACACACACTGGCATAAGAAACTCTTTACGTTCTAAACTGAACCTTTACCTTCAAAATGGCAGATACTGTCAGTGGAATGGCATCCATCTTTGGAAACATCTTGGCTGAGGGACCCAGTGAATTCCAAGTTACAGAAGAGAAATCTTGAATGTATTGGTCACCTCTTCCACATAGCCATCATTTTTTTTGGTAACTTGGGATTTTTTAAATTTTATTTTATGTATGTGGCAAAAATGTCTGTGCAATAGCATTTAACTTGTTTTAAAAGATGATTAACAACAATGACAATGACGACAACAATGTCAACGACGATGACGGCAACAACGGTGGTGGTGACAATGACAATGACAACAACAAACTCAAACAGTACACAATGGTCTGGCAGAAATATGTTGGTAGGAGACAGTTTTCCTTTCTGAGGGGCAGGCTGTGTCCGTTTCTCTTTTGCTCTGCTCCCCCCATGCAGAAATGGGGCCCTCTTCCCTCCAGTTTCAAATCACAGGGGAGTGGGTAATTTAAGCTATACTTGATGTAACCTATATATCACTGTCTTCTGGACCAGCTTTAAAATTAAACTTTGATGTACAAAGTTAAACAAAAATGAGATAAAAATTGGCAGAGGTTGAAGAGGGTCAAAGTAGTCAAAACAGAAGGTAGACTATTGCTTCTTTTGATTTATGTTATTCTGCACCCGAGGAAAAAAAATAAAATTATGAGTCTCATGGAGACGTTTTTTCACTGAAAATAATGCATTCCTAATTTGCTTTCTATAGACTACCATGCCTTTGATGTGAGAGATGAAGAAATGCAATTATTAAGAAGGAGTAACAATGAGGGAGGGGGGAAGAACATAAATTGTAGCCTTGGGTTTTTTTTTAATGTTAAAAACACCACATGTGCTTTTAAACATTATTTAAATGCCATTTTTATTGTTCATAAACATTTATGTTGGGAGTTTTGTTTGACTTCTCGGATTTAGGCTATCAAATATTAACACACAAATGTGTACTAAGCAGAATCATTACTTGGTCATGTCTTCCATATTGCACATGGCTACCAGTAGTCCCCTTCATCTCAACTCCTGATTCTCCAAATGTTTCTGACATTTCCCAGCAGGATGGCAGTTCTGCGCTTATACTTTGTTGTGATTTCTGTCCAGAGATGTACATTTACCATAACTTCCTATCACTTAATTTTGCTGTTACTGTATAGTAAAGGTCTCCTATGCTTGAAAGCCAGTCATATCTAACTCTGGGGGGGTGCTCATCTCCATTTAAAACCAATGCTGTCTGCTTCTGCAGATGCTTCTGTGGTCATTTCAGTGATGACTAGATGCCAAAGTGCATGGAACACTGGTACCTTTCCCACTGAAGCAGTACCTATTTATCTCCTTGCAATTTCTTCCTTTCAAACTGCTAAATTGGCAGGCGCTGGGACAGACCACGGGAGCTCAATCTGTCGTACAGCACTTGTGACTCGAATGCTGATCTGCCGACCTTCCCGTCGTCAAGCTGAGCATCTTTACCACTAAGACACTGCAGCCTTCCTTACTGAATATCAAAGTGGCTTAGGTCTGACTGAGGAATCCAGGTTGATTCCTTGCTATGCCTCTGTTAGAGGTGCCACCTCTAGAGGTGCTGGATTAAATGATCCATAGGATCCTTTCCAGCTTTGCAATTCTTAGATGATGATGATGATGATGATGATGATGATGATCGCATGTAAAATGAACAACAAGGCTAGCCCAAGATATTTGGCTGCCTGAGGCACCTAGTATAGAGCTGCCTCTTTTCATTTCTTATATAAATATTAACTCATATGGCAGATCACTTTTTCTTCAGTGTAGTTGATGTGACAGGATGCTTCACCACATTTGAAAATAGAAGGTTCATCTTAAAACATACCTGAAATACTTTGCTTCTGCCCATTTTTCCTTCCACCTTAAGCTCCCTAATGGTAGGGCTGGGGCTCTGATAAACAGGTTTTGCAATGCATTCACATCCATTCACTTCCACATGGAGGATAAGATTTAGATTTGCTTAAAACCATGAGAATAAAGGCAATCCAGCAGTCCTAAATTATATGTATAATCTACAACTGCATGAAGGAAGGAGAACAAGGAAGACTAAATAGGAGTGTTTATCTTTTACCCCAATAATAATCCTATGTGGAATGCTAGGTTGAAAAGGTGTGTGATCCAAAAGTCTTACATACCCAGGTCAACAGTAACATTTTCCTTTCAGTACTCCAAGCCACCACATGAGACCACAGCTTACTTATTGTAACAGAAAACAAATGATTAAGGAAGAATGTCTTCAATGAAAATTGTTTCAGCCCTGGAGGGTGTTTTCAGATTCATGTTAGCCATATATAACTTTGAAATAAATAATAGCATAGCATTGTAACAATTAGATGAACAAAATTTATTTTATTTGGAATTCCATTCTATATGAAGAAAATGTTGTGGCCTGACATAATGCATGGTTGCAATATGAGTCAAAGCTGAAGAAAAGTATGTGCTGATATGGTTGCATTTGAATCTGTAAGTTCCCATGCCTTTGTCTGGTCCATATAGATTTAAAGTGTCCATAGTTCCTAAAGTGCTATATACGAATGTAAAGATATTTGGAGGGTGGGGGACGACGACAAGAAGAATGGAAAACCTTAGTCCAGGAGAGTAATTATGATTTGAGAGGGATAATTGAAACTTGGTGGAATACATTGTAATTGAAAGACATACAATTTTTAAAGGGTCGCATATGTCAAAAAAGAGAATACAGGAGGATGAGTTCAGTTGCCCTTCAAGAGCATCTGGATTAATATAATGGGGGTGGGGGAGAGAACATTATAGTTGGAGTCTACTATCAGCTACCCCGGGGGTGGGCAAACTTTTCACACCACGGGCCTGACCATGCCCCCAGACAGCTGATAGGGCCAGTCACGTGGTTCCTCTTGCCAGAAGCGGAAATAAAATATGTCCGTGCATGTGCTAACGCCACATGCATCATTCTGCCAAACACTGACTGTGTCTTCTGGCCTGCACCACCCTCACCTCTCCTGGAAGTGCCCGTGCATGTGCAAATGCACCCATGCATGTCCAAATGCTGCCATAAAACACATCCATGGCTGTCATAAACATGTTTACAATAGCCACGGGTGCATTTATGGCAGTGTTTGTACATGCGTGGGCATGTTTGCACATGCACAGGTGCTTCCGGGAGTGGCAAGGGTGGTGCAGGCTGGATGATTTGGTGCCATGGGCCAGATCCGGTCTGTGGGCCATAGTTTGGACTACCCAACCAAGGAGAAGATGTAGGTGAAACTTTTGAAAAACAAATGACAAGAATGTTAAAGATACATGATGTAGTAGTAATGGGAGAGTTTAATTATCCTGTTATCTGCTGGGAGACAAATTCTGCCAAATATGACCTTCCCAAGAAATTCCTGGCTAGTGTGGCTGATAATTTTCTCTTTTAAAAACTGGAGGAAGAAACAAAAGGAGCAGCTATCCTTTATTTGATTCTAACCAATAGAGATGACCTGGTGGAAGTTGTGACAGCAAGAATTCCAAGGGAAAGTGACGATGTTCTAGTTAAGTTCTTGATTTGATAGGAAACAAAAGCAGAGTGTGGCTGCACATATGCACTGGACTTTAGGAAAGCCAATTTCAATAAATTCAAAACGATGATAGGTAAAGTCCTATGGACGGAGATGCTTTTAGGAAGAAGAGTCCAAGATTTGGGAGAGGGGGTTGTTGTTGTCTAAAAAAGGAAATTCTAAAGGCACAACTCCAAACAATTTCAACAAGGAAAAAAGGTGGAAGATAGCAAAAGCCAAAACCAAAACCAAAACTGATGAGGCACCACAAAAAGCTCAGAGTAGAACTGTTATTATTATTATTATTATTATTATTATTATTATTATTATTATTATTATTATTATTATTATTATTATTATTATTATTATTATTATTATTATTATTAGACCGCGTCACCCTAAGAATGTCTGCCCGTCCCACTAGGGCGGATCGGAGGGGCTCTCTTGTGACTCCATCCGCTAGGGAGGCTCGTCTTACGAGTACTAGGAAGAGGGCCTTCTCCGTGTTCGCCCCGGCCCTTTGGAACCTCCTTCCGACAGAATTGCGCCTGCAGACAGAGCTCCTCCCCTTTCGAAAAGGGTTAAAGACATGGCTGGCAGGGCAAGTGTGGGGACACAATAATGTGGGCTCCCATCCAGGATGGCTAATTTAAGGGTTGCCATCCCCCCACCACCTGGTATTTGTATCCGTTTTAAATGTGTTTTATCTATTTTTAAGGTTTTACTGTTTTAAATTTTTTATGAATTGATGAATTTTTAAAGTTTTAACTATTGTATGTCATGGACTACCCATTATGCTAATGGGCTCTGTAAGCCGCCCAGAGTCGGGTCTTCCCGAGTGGGGCGGGGTATTAAATACAAATAAATAAATAAATAAATAAATAAATAAATAAAATTATTATTATGTGTCAGAAATTATTCTGGGTTGAAAGTATTTTTGCTGGAGAAATGCCACTCAGAGAATGCCCCCAAGATCTTTTCCTACCCAAGTGATCCCTATTTATCTATTTGCAATTTCTTGCTTTCGAACTGCTAGGTTGGCAGGAGCTGGGACAAAGATGGGCGCTCAAACCATCGTACAGTACTCAGGTCTTAGACGGCTGAGGCAGTTAAAACTAGCTAAAAACTAAACAAACTAGCTAAAAACTACAAAGGACACATAATAGGAAGCGGAAGGGAGGTAAGGCAACAAAGAAAGAATAGAGACAAGTAGGAAATAATTGTAGAGATTATGTTAGGAAGGCAAAAGATGCTAAAAGCAACAAAAAATAATTATTCAGGCACACGCATAGCAAAAGACAGAGAAAAAGAACAATGCCACAACTACTTGATAATAGATGACAAAGAAAAGGCAGAAATGCTCAGTTTCTGCTTCAGCTGGTTCTTTTACCTAAAAGTATACAAATTTTACCTAAAAGTATACAAATCTCCAAGCAAATATGGAATACAAAGAGAGGGAACAGGGTTGCACTTTAAGATTGATAATAAAATATTTACAGATTAGCTTATTACTTTGACTGAGTTCAGATTCCCAGGATTGGATGAATTGCATCCAAGGGTTTTGAAGAAACTGGCTTAAGAGATCCTAGAAACAATATCTATCGTTTTCTTTAGATTATGTAGAACGGGTGAAGTGCCAGATCATTGGAGGAGGGCACCTATCTTCAAAAACAGCAAAAAGGAGGGAACTACAGACCAGTCAGGTTGACATCAATCCTAGGGAAAATTCTGGAGCAGATTATAAAACAATCACTCTCCAAGCACCTTGAAAATAGTTAAGATTGTATGCAGCAGTAAAGTGGGGCAAATTTACAATTCGCTTTAGTTTCAGTTGGAAGTTCTCCAAGCCTCTTACTCTCCACTCTAGTCCAGCAATTAGACACTCCACACAATGTTTTAGAAACATCACAAAAGTACTCTTTACTTACAGTTTTTTCAGAGAGCTAAACATGTTCTCTGCTTTGTAAAAATTCTTTTCATAAAGGTTGCCATGTGCTCAAACAAAATGGTGTTCTTAAATGTACATGCTTTTGCTTATAAGGCAAAATTAGCAAAAAAGAAAATGAGAGTAGAAAGCAGACTGAAGAGAGACCCAAACAAGAGGTTTAATACTTTAAAACCATGTCATGTGACCCTAGATGTGGGAAGACAGAATACTTTTCTATTGGTTACTCAGGGATAGAATTAGTGTTAATAACCCATTGTATGCTGGGGTTGCACTAAAATATTCAACAAAAATAATGCAGTAATTGTTAGGATATATGAGTAGGTTTGCAACGAGAGCAAACCAATGACTGTATCTTTAAGACTGTGCAGCTACCACAGCCAGGTGCAAGCATTGAGTGTTTGTGTCTAGCATAAATTGAGGCAACAGTCTTTGCCAGCTAGCCAGCCTGTTGTTCTCTGACTGCTTTGTTGCTGGGCTCACGTCCATCGGACCTTCGTCATTCTTGAGGATTGTCTGGTATGTCTACTTGCCGTTTATTGCAAGATATTGGAACACATACCTCAGCCACATTGTGGTGACCTAACCAAGGACTGTTTTGGAACCGAGCTACTCCGTAGCTAGAATGAACTGGTGAATATCTTCGAAGCCGACCTTGAAGCAACAGATAAAGGTTTGGACTGCTTGCATTGCTTTATCGAAGATAAGAGCTTAATTAGCTCACATAGACTATAAGGACTTGCTGCACCACTTGGTCTGACTTCAAGACAAGTGTTAACTTGCACTTTGTGCACAACCTTTGTAAATAGTGTAAATACATATTTCCTGCAACCCAAGCCGGAGTTTGTTTTTGTCTCCTGTATCTCAACAAACACTCTCAAACCTCAGGGTGTGGCAAAAGCCAGCCACCTTCCTGCACTCTGCTATATTTTACCATTTCAGTAATGACTAGCCACAAACAAGAACAAATCCTGCCAAATGAATCTTATATCATTTTTCCGTTTGGCTAAACTGAAATACCTTGGTAAATGAGGGGAATGCTGTAGACATAATATATCTTGACTTTAGCAAAGTCTTTGATGACTACTGTAGTGACATTCCCTAGCTGGGATATGACTGGCAAGGGATACCTTTACTATTCATAGTCAACCATCCAGAATTCAATTCAAAGGACCATGCATTCTTCTTTGTGCTATCATTTCATGTTCACAATGATCCTGTAAAATGGGCTAAGGTGGGAGAGACAGAGAAAGGAAGTGGTCCAAGGTTATCTGGAGATATTTATGTAGGAGAAGAGATTTGAACCTGGACCTCCCTACATCACCTTAAATGTTCTAATTCCATTCCACACTTTCACTCTGTATTCACAGATGTCACATATGCCCACCTCAATGCCACAGCTGGTTGCTCGGGGTGGTTTTGATTACCCAGCAGAAAGAGGAAAAATGTGTTTCTCGTGTGCAAACTTTCTTCTCCTATATTTTTGGAATTTTAGTTTAATGCTGTGACATGCCAGGGTGGACTCCTGACTCAGGGTAAACTCTGTTCTATTCTGAGATGGTAAAATTTATAACTTGGGAAGATTATTTATTCCTGTTTGCAGGGAAAAGTAAATATTTAATGCATTGCCTGTAATAAAACATAAGCTTAAATTGAGTGGCAGAAAGAAAACTGGGATGAGGAGGGAATGAGAGAGAGAGAACGGAGGGGGGAAACTCTGCCAATGAACAGGACTGAAGGAGGAATCGTCTAATTTCTGTTGCTTTGCTTTAATTACACTGGAAAACATTACAAGCCAAATATGTTTCTGAGGAAAATCTTCCAATTGTAGGCTGCTTGAACAAGATGACTGTTTCTAACTATCAGCAGCTGCCTCTGTGGTTTTTCCGCAATCTAGTGATTCATGTCTTTTGCCCAGAAATGATCAGTGGAACAGATGTTTGCTTAGATATATTACAGAGGAACAATTGGGAGGAGGAGTGGATGGGGGGAGGGGGAATGAATGAATAAATGCGAGACACTTTAATGGAGACATTCTTTCAGAGATCAGATAGTTTGACAATAATAATAACAATTTCATGTCAGAAATTATTCTGGTTTGAAAGGATTTTGCAAAAGAAACTCCACTTAGGGAACACTCAAATGAGGCTCCTTTCATGTCCCCAAGAGCAGAGACAGAGACGAGTGCTCAATCCATGTGCAATACCCGGGTCTCAAACTGTTGACTTGCCAGCTTTCCAACTAACAAGGTGAGCCTCTTAACCACTGAGTCACCACAGCACCAGTTTGATAATTAAACTAAACTTGTCCTGGAAGTAAATTAGGAATCTTTTTATTTTTTTAAAATAGTGTGGTTAGTATACCACTAAATTTACCCTAAGTTTTTATTTCATATGCAGGGGTTAATAATTAAATAACATCCTCTAAAGCAGAGGTGTCCAAATTATGGCCCATGGATCTGGCTCTTAGTACAAAATCATCCGCCCCACACCACCCATGTCGCTCCCGGAAGTGGAAGTAAAATTTGCTGGCACATGCACAAAACACTGCCATAAATGCACCCACAGCTGTGACTGCAGATATAGCAGGCATGACTAGAAGGTAGACTGTTACCTTTCCTGCCAAAGTAGGACCTGTTGATCTACTTGCAATCTCTTGCTTTTGAACTGCTAGGTTGACAGGAGCGAGGACAGATGACAGGAACTCACTCCATTGTGCAGCACTCAGGTCTTGAACTGCTGACCTGCTGACCTTCTGGTCATCAAGCTCAGCATCTTAGCCGCTAAGCAGCTACGGCCCCTTGAATCTCATTCACATCCTCTAATAATTGTTCCCCAACTTTGGGTTCTTTTTTGGTTGATTGGTTCAGAATTCTCGGCCAACCTGCATTTTCCTGCTTTCTGATCACATCTGGACATAGTTAGTTATTAAATCATAATCTCCAGAATCCCCGAGGTTGCATGGCACAGAATTCTTCCTTAAGCATAATGTTTCCAAATATGGCTCAGATACAACTGTATTTTGCAGAAAACCCAGTCCATAACTGTTGTGAAAGCTGTAGCAAAATGTTGTTCTGGAACTTCAATTCCCAGAAGCCCTGATCAGCAGGAGTGCTAACTTGAACTCCTGGTAGTTTCAGTCCAAGAACACCTGGAGTGTCAAAGTTCACCATTTACTGTCACATAGCCTTCTTGTGTGGAGATGATACTCTTTTGCTTAGCAGAGTGTAGAATAGAACATGCTCTTTGAACATTAGAAATAGATGTGTTTTACAAGTGTTGGACTTCGTTATTAAGACTCTGAGCTTGATGACCAGAAGGTTGGCAGGTCAGCAGTTCAAGACTCAACTACTGCTCAATGGAAGAAGATCAATTTTGCACCCTCAATTGTAGCATAATTCCCAGGCACTGATTAGATCTTAAACAAGAACAACACAACAACCATGCCAAGTAAAAAATTAGTAAGAAACAAAATTAACCAATGAACCATGCAGCTGCACTTCTGCTCTGCATTCTTTCTGAGTCTTTTTTTGAAATTAACCATATTGAACAGGCTCATGGGGCTGGGGAGGGGTGGAATCTCATCCTTTGATCTAGTGCATTACCATTGTTGCAGGATCAATGCAATGTTTTATACTAATGCTTATCTGAAAAGTATTCACGGTTCTATGGCTAATACCATATATTCAGGGGGGAAAGGAACAATAAAGGCAAAGGCTGTTTGTGGCTGAAGGAGTATAACCTTAACAGCAGAATTTTTCCAAGGCAAACAGCTCAATGCCAGTCTAGTCAGGTTATACTGTTGCGGTAATAGAGAAGACTGGGGTTCCCAACCTTTTCAAGCCAGGGGCCAGGTCATGCTCTCTCAGTCAACTTCAAGGGCTGGATGGCCATTTTGCCCTGCCTGCATGATGAGGGTGGTCATTTTGTCCCAACAGTTTCAAGGGGTAGCCATTTTGTTTCTCAAATGTCATTGGAGGGATGGGGGACATGTGAAATGTGCCACAGACCAGATCCAGCCCATGGGCCTTAAGTTGGTAACCCCTGGAGTAGACCATACTGCCACTGACTCAATGCCAAGTGTCAGGCAACAGTTAACTAACCTGACAACCCTGAGGACTAAGGACCTTGGGTGCCGAAGTCCACAGGGAAGGGTGATGGTTCCCAAGTGGATTAAATCCCACTCAAATCCATCTTGATAGTGGGCAGCAGCTTCATCAATACTGATCTGGGGCTGAGGAGGACTTTGGGCTCAGGACCAGAAAGTGACTCGCGGAGCTGAATCAGTGGTACAGGTGTCACGTTATGATGCGGAAGGCAGATGAAACACCATGGCACTGTATTCATGTAACAGTCTTCATGGCTGATTGCCATGATGATAAGCAATATTTGGAACTGGATAAAGCACAAGAAGAAGAAGAAATGACTATGTGCCACTTTGTCACCCTGTGGTGTCTTCTTGTGGTTTTTCACATTTGGTAGGAAAGGGAGGGGAAACTTGGAAAGGAAGAACATCAAATTGCTCGCACAGCATGAATTATGAGTGAGCACTGAAACAGGTAGCAGATAAAGGTCTCCCTTGCTCAAAAGGCAGTCATGTCCAACTCTAGAGGGCAGTGCTCACCTCTGCTTACAGGTTATGTCAAGTTATGCTGCTTTCAGGTGTGTGTGTGTGTGTGTGTGTGTGTGTGTGTGTGTGTGTGTGTGTGTGTGTTTCACATGGACATTAATGCAGATTTTTACAAAATTTATCTTACATGTATTTTCATTTGTGTATTTTAGCCAGATTTACTCATTTTCTCCCATTGAATGAAAACAGCACAATTTTTTTCAATTTTGCAAATTTTAGCTATACACATTTTCAAAATGTTCATTTTTTTGTGCACACTTTATTTCTCCGAGATATTTTATTAAGTCTTCAAAATATGCACATTCCTGAGGTCTTCCTCTTTCATGTCCCAATCAAACCCTAGACTGCCAAAATGAAACCACTTTCTTGGCTTTGTTGTTGACCAAACTTAAGTCCTCATTTGTGCATGTTTCTGGCAGTAATTGGCAGACCAGTAAATGAGCCTGATTCTTTATCTCTTTACATTCAACAGCGTGTTGTTGTCCACCAGCAGTGCCCACATGAGCATGTGGGACTTACATTTAGGGACTCAGACCTTCAGCCTATTCAGAATCTTCCAAATGACATAGGGGTGTTTGATTTCCTCAGCTACCTCCTCCTCTAATCCTCCTTGCCCATTGAGCTCCTTCCTTTCTGTATTTATTGTAATGCATTGAAAGTAAAGAAATACTATTTTCATCATGACCACTGAATCCAATTAAATGCCTTTGCCCACCTCTAATTTAGAAAAGGTGTAATATGGCCTGAAAGAAGCCACAGATAAAATGAACAAGTACTTGGATCTTTAACAACTAGATAACTAAGAAGAATACATTGAACATAGTTTCTACACTGAATTGTGCCTCTGATCCTATTAATTAAGAAAATCACAGAGATATCAAATTGTAGGGGCCATTAGGGGCCATCAGAGACAAGAACTATATCTAAGATTATCATTACCAGTTTGGTGAATATATGCTGAACACTCAAATAGGATCCTCATTCAGGGTGTTATCATACGTGTCACTGTGAGCACACTTATTGGGAATTCCTGCCACCAACCCTTCATCATCACATTTGTCAAAAGGTTCACTCCCAGGCTTTCCATGTAAACAAGAACCCTAGGATGAAGTTCACAGTAAGGTGGTTAATATTGCCTCAGCCTCCCTGGTCTTGGAGCATGGGCCTAAATCTCAGGGCATTGTGAAAATAGCCCTCATGGCACAGTGGTTAAAGTGCTATAAGGCAGCGAAAACTCTGCTCATGATTTGAGTTTGATCCCGACTGGGACTAACGTTGACTCGATCTTTCATCCTTCTAAGATTGGTAAAATGAGTACCCAGCACATTGAGGGCAAAATGGAAATTTCCTTCTAAACTGCCCAGAGAGTGCACTAAGTGCTAGGGGGAGGTATGTAAGTATATTGTATATACTCAACTATAAGTCATCCTGAATATAAGTCGAGGTACCTAATTTGGACCTTTGAAACTAGGAAAATAGATAGACCCAAATTTAAGTCGGGGGAGGAAAATGCAGCAGCTGTTAGTGAGCTTCAATGATTAAAATACATGAAAATACGGTAAAATTAATTAATTTAGACATTTGTGTGGGTATGTTTTTGAGTGCTTACGGTCATGTTAGTGCTTTTTTTAAATGTGTGTTTGAATTTTCACCACATCATTTTGGGACCCTCGGGGTCGTTAACCCGAGTATAAGTCGAGTCCCCCTTTTGGTCCATATTTTGGGGGCTAAAAAACTAGACTTATACTTGAGTATATACAGTAATTGCTATTGATATTCTCAACTTCGGCTGGATAATGCAAAAGTTTGAGTTCTGTGTTTGTGTTGGCACTTATCTCTACCTGCTCCTGGCTGACCTTCCTTCCCTAGCATTGCCTGCTTCACCTCAGTGACATCATAAGGCTCTTCCTCTGTTTTCAGGATATGACCCTGTTAATTAAGAAGATGAGAAGAAGATGAGACTGAGTTCATCAAACCCAGTCCATGCAAAAGCCTGTTTGCTTCATGCAGACATGTTTACTCCTTGATGATGGCAGCATTGTGATGGCATACCATGTGTTACAGGCTGGTACCCCACAGAGTGACCAGTCAAAAATGATCGTGAGAAGACCATGGAAAGATTCTACATTATATATTGTCAGTTATGTTAAGTTTTTCTCCTCTCTTCACTAAAGGCAACCAGGAAGTTGGACCTAGCTGGAATCCCCTTTTACCATAAAGTTTATGTCAAGGGTTCCCAAACTTTTCAAGACAGGAGCTGGGTCATGTTCTCTCAGTCAGCTTTAAGGCTGGATGGCCATTTTGCCCTGGCTGCACAATGGGGGTGGCTATTTTGTCCCAACAGCTTCAAAGGAGTGGCCATTTTGTTTCTCGAATGTCGTTGGAGGGGTGGGGGACCACATGAAATGGTGCCACGGGCGGGATCTGACCCACAGGCCTTAGGTTGGAAAACCCTGGTTTATGGGGTGAGGGAAGGCTTGCCACAGACTTGTGTTCATAGAAGCAGGTTAGTTTCTGTGTAGAACTCCTTGGGTTTGCAGGATTATAATAAATGTGAAAAGTACGCAAAATTGGTTGTCTCATCTTCTATGAATTAAAGCAACTCAATTTCTTCTGTCTTTTCTCTGACAAGTTTCATTTTCCAGACCTCTCAGTATTTTTGTACCTCTTTGAAGTGGTTTGGCTAGTTTTCTCATTGAATTTCCCCCCAGATTGTTCTTCCCATAATAGCGCTAGTCTGAAGAAATGGGCAGGATGCCCGAGGATTACCTTCAACTCTTGTTACTGCTCAGTTCTATCTCCCCTCATTTCCACCTTCAGAAATTGGCCTCAGGGACCTTGTTTGAAGACTGTATAAGCACACAGGTTGAGGAAAAAGGGTGAAGGAGATCCTACATTGAAATGAAGTTTTATTAGAAACCTTCAGTTGTTCAGTTATTAATGACATAACTATAAATAGTTGAGGATACTATTTATTAGGTTTATACCCACATTTCCATTCAAGGTGAGAGTCAGTGCAATACAGAAATTTCTGCCAAATTTCACTGAAATGAAATTTGATGTGAAAGGACAGGAGGATTCCAAAACAACTGTAAAGGGGAGGGGATTTAAGAGGGGAAATGATGTTACAGAATTTCTCAGAAGGAAGCTTTGTCCCATTATTATTGTCTTTCAAATCAAAGTATCAACCTGCATTGGTTAATTATTCAAAATTAAATTTGGAAAGATGGGTGGAGTGAGGGAGATGCTTCAGCAATAAAATAACTAAAACCCTTTAGTGCAGGAGTTCCTAGGCTAAGGCCCATGGGCCGGATCCAGCCCACAGTACCATTTCATGTGGGCCCCCACCCCTCCAAGGGCATTTGAGAAACAAAATGACTGATCCTTGGAAGCTGTTGGGAAAAAATGGCCGCCCCATTGTGCAGACAAGGCAAAATGGCCACACGTCCCTCAAAGCTGACTGAACATGACCCAGCCCCCGGCTTGAAAAGATTGAGAACCCCTGCTCTAGCGGGTTCTGTGGAATATTCCAAGATGTAATTAAAGGAAGGGTGGGATGCATTGCATTGCTATTAATTGTGCAAACTACTTTATTTAACGTCATGCATGCCTAGTTGTACTGTGTCTTTTTCTGACGTTCAAAGCAATTTGAGCCCCTTTTTTCTTACCATTTTTAATCTAAAAATAATGAAAATAAGCACTTGTCAAAAATGATGATCTCTACTGGAAAATAAATGTTTACTAAAGACTTCTTTCTGTGTTCTCTTACAGTATTAATAATATTTTCTTTCTCCAAAGTTTTCTTGCATCCTTCAAAGAGATTGATTTCACTTGGAAGAACAAACATATGCAAATTTAAAGTTGACTGCTGTTAAACTCCCCTCACCCCTCCTTTTCTCACCACAAAGAAAGGCATCAGATAATTCCGCATTGTGAGTCTGAAACGTGCGTGTGTTTGCATGAGTATTTGTTGCTTGCCAGGGACTCAAGTAGTATATAGTTTCTAAACAATGCCTATCTAAATAATGAAAGACTAGGTGGCATTGACTTCTTAAATTTAAAGAAAGATATAAAGCATTTGCAGGCAACTTTGTGAATCCAGGTATTCTTGGATTACAAATCTCATCAACATCAACGGGAAGAAATTATGGGACTTAGAAATCAACAGTGCCTGACACAGCTACTTACCAGAGGAGAGAAACCAAAAACACATTCTCAGGAACCTAATGAGATCTGAGCTTCTTCAGAAGTCACGGCTTCTAAGGGAGTTGAAGAAGGAGTGAAAATGAAGTCCTCAACTGGCTGGAAACTGAGTGTACAGTTGTACCTCGCTTAAATAGCATAATGCGTTCCACGGGATTGCTCTTCATGCAAGTTTGCTTTTTAAGCGAAACACCATTGTAAGTGACCAATTGTGGGGGGAGGGATTGCAAACCCCAATTTATTTGGTAAGTGAAGTGAACATTCAGAGAAAATTCTGCTCTTTAAACGAGTTACTCTTTAAGCGAGGTGCTCTTTATGCGAGGTTTGACTGCATGGCCTTCGTTCTAGGCAAATAGATGCACTTCAATATTTTCCTACATTAGCTGTTTGTACAGTGGTTGAACACTAAAGCCAAACTTCTAAAACATGCGGAGAATGACAGATTAAAATAAGCTGTAAAAACAGTCTCTAATTTAAATAAATTATTCAGTTAGTTATTTTTGGCCTCGCGTTACTTACCACCTCTTAAGAAATTTGTACAATGTGAATATGAAGGGTAGTAACTACAGAATGAACACTTGGAAAAAATGTAGCTGAAGGGATGAAAATATGAGTAATGCCCATTAAGTGCCATGCATTTCTGCCCGGGGTATCAAACTTTAGGAGGCCATTCTGCTTCCTAAATGGTGAAAATACACATTGAGGCAGATAATCTATCATAAATCCATTTTTTCCTCCAAAAAGCTGATTTTTTGAAACATATCCTTTAATTACATTAATTTTAAGCCTCTACATACCCCACTGAGATAAGTATCGTCAAGCAGCTGAAGTTTCAAAAGTTGATTTAAAAAAACCCAGTTGATTAACTAGATGAACTAGCCAATTAGCACATCAATTAATTAACCAATTAAAAATATAACAGCCATCTCAGCAATAATACAATGAGGGTATTTAATTAAAATAACAGCTTCCCTTGACTGAATACCACAGACACATTGTTTGCTTTTGAGGAGGGGAGAAAGTCATCCCAAATGAATTAGTGAATACACATAGATGATTAAAGAAGTGTGTATCTGCAGGTAAAGTAGTTTAGCCAAACACTTTCATTATGTAGACATTACTATAAAATCTGAGTTTAATTTCCTTGATTAAGGTCAACTTGACACCATTATAAAGTTATCAATATAGTTCTTGTTTTAATCTAGCCATCAATTATTATTAAGAATAATCCAACTGAAAAATGCATAATTTTCAATTTTGGGGCATTTAAAGCAGTGGTGGGATGTCAAATTTTTTACTACCCCACCGTGATGTCATCACAGTGTGGGCGGAGCTAACATCATGACATCATGATGTTGTGGGTGGGGCCAAATAAAAAATTTAAAAAATACAAAATGATAATAAAAAATAAGCACACACACACACCCCTCAACCCACCCACCCATCCACAACACAAACCCGTAAATAAATAAAATAAATAAATAAAATTAAAGCTGCTACCGGTTCTCCAGGACACTGGGGAAAGTTACTACCGGTTCTGGCGAACTGGTGAGAACCTGTTACATCCCATCGCTGATTTAAAGGCTGTACTGGATAAATCCCCCAAAAAATCCTTTTAATACTTATCTCTGTGCTATTACTGAGGCCATGCCAGATGGACTGGCTGTGAAGGCGCATCTTGTCTGTATCCTCAAGGCTGCGGCAGTCCATTGCAATCCCAGCATTAAATCCCGCATGTCACACTTCATGTGGGTGATGCCGCCGAGATCATAGTGTGTGGGTCACTTCATGGCAAGATGGGATCCACCTTAAACAAATTCACACCAGTGACATTTTTCCTGCTTCAGGGGGAACAAAATGCATTCTTGGATATGAGTTGCAATCAACGGCTAGTAGTAAATCACATTGACTTTTCAACTGATATTCTCTTTCTCATGTCATATTATTAACATTGATTGTGGTCTTTGTTTTTGTTTGACAATCATGATGGAGGATTGGAAAGGGACAGATCCTGAGGAACAGCCCGCCCACCTGTTCACAATGGGCAATACTGAGCCCTAACATATCTGACGCAATAATAATCTCCCGTGCAGCTCATTGATGTGAAGGCTGATCAGATGGCAGGTATTTTATTAACCAAAATAGGGTCACAAGTTAAATATACGTTCAGGGTCAATGAACAAATACAAAGAAAATTAGGGAAACAAAACAATGTGTAGGGAGAGATAACATCCCACAGGGGGTAAATTGAGCAGAAACGTGTTAAAGCATGTAAACTACTCTTTCCTTTGTTTGTCATATGATATCTGCTTTCTACTGCTTGCTTGTATGAGTGGATCAGTCCTCTAGACGTATTGACCTCTGGACTCCCAGTGAGACCAAAAGGTTGTTTGCATTAATACAATATTGCTTAATGCAAATTATGAACAGAAAATCCAAGTGATAAGAGAGAGAGAGATTCAGTATTGCACCATGCGGAATGTAATGAACTTAATCAATGACACTTACTTCTCTTCCTTCCTTCCTTCCTTTCATGACAGTACAAGAAAATAAAAGCAGCATTCAGTGGGGCAAACCAACCTTTAATACTGCCCTCACTGTAGTAAAAAGCGTTTAGAAATGGAAGATAACACTTTTATTATATTACAGTCTTTCATGGACTACAGTCATCTTCATCTGTTTCATGAAGTGCCAATCTGAATTTCATAAAGACTTGGAGTGCACTTGTAGACAGAAAGGAGAGGGAGAAAGTGGTGGGGAAAGTGGTGACAGTAACAGTTATATTTTTAGCACTTATCGGTCACGTTGCTGTTGCTGACCTATTGTTATATAAGACAATTAATATATACGAAGAGAAACCAGAGTGTTATATACTGTTGTTGTTCAGTCACGCAGTCGGTTCCGACCCTTTGGAACCCTACGGAACACCAAATGCCAGGCACCCCCATCCTCCACTATTCTCCTCATCTAGTCATTTCTACCACCCCCTATTTCTTTTGCCCTCCATCTTTCCCAGCATTAAGGCTTTCTCAAGTGAATCCTCTCTTCTCATTTGATGTCCAAAGCACTTTAACTTCATCTTCAGTATTTGACCTTCCAATGAGAAGTTGGGGTTGTTTTCTTTTAAGATCAACTTATTTGTTCTCCTTGCTGTCCAGGGGACTCTCAAAATTCTCCTCCAACACCACATCTCAAAGGCGTCTATTCTTCTGCACTCAGCTTTCCTTATGGTCCAGCTCTCACAACCATACATTATTATGAGAAATACCATTGCTTTGACTATGCAGACTTTTGTTTGCAAGGTAATGTCTCTAATTTTAACTATGTTCCCTGAATTTCTCCTAGCTTTTATCCCAAGAATTAATTGCCTTTTTATTTCATGGCTGCAATCACCATCTGCAGTGATCTTGGATCCTAAGAATGTAAAATCTGTCACTGCTTCTACTTCTTCCCTATCTATTTTCCAAGGATTGATAGGGCCTGTTGCCATTCTCTTGGGTTTTCTTGATGTTGAGTCTTAAGCCAGCCTTTGCACTCTCTTCTTTCAACCTAAGCAAGAGCTTTTTTAATTGAACTAAGCTACAGCATTCTACAATTTGTTTTATAATTCCACCACATTATATACAATCTTGTTGTAAACATTTTATCTATAATCTGTTCTGATCTTTGACTGTAATAATAAATTGAATTGAATTAATATATATGGGTTGAAAGCCAGCAGTTAAGTCACAACTAGAGTATGCCATTCAATCAGTGAGGAGTTGGTGAGTCAACATCTATGTAAGTTCCATATTAATTCAATTATTTCATATTAATTCAATGATTTTAACCATGGTGTGATAACAGTTGAGCTTATTGTCTAAAGAGGTTTTGTGGAACAAAGAAACCTCAAAAGGAAAGAAGAGGAAGTTCCTATCTATCATTAGATAATAAAGGTGATACTTTCTTCTCTCTCATTTTTTAAATTCTTCTGGCTCTGCTGTCAGATTTGGGGGATACCTGGACTTTTTTGGTGCTCTCCACCAAGTCTTATTTTACCATCTATCACATCATCTCAAAGGACAGCAGAAGGTAAGCTTTAGCAGGCTTAGCAAAGCTGGTCAGATGTCAAGTACAGTTCCAGTGACAGAGTGTGAACCTGTTGTCTGAGGGCCAGCTTAGGTAAGTACAGAAAGGATTGCCAAGAGAAGGCTGGCCACCAGGTGACAAATTGGAAAGCGATAGGCATGGAATAGTTGTGATCTGCTTCATTGCCGGCATGGCCCGCATCAATGAATTCACAGATCTTCAAGGTATTCAAGATGCTCTCTTGCATAGGAATCAGCTGTGGTTCAGTAACTGGGTGTTTTAAAGCTGAACCTCTCTGCTATATGTGCTCTCAACTTTCATGAGTGCAGTTAAGGAAACTTTAAAAATCAGATACAATGAGTTAGAGTGTATTTTAAATTTATATTTACATAAATAAATGCAGCACTATTTTGTAACAGAATGAATGAAAGAAAACTGAAGGGTGTTGTTGTTCAGTCGCACAGTCGGGTCTGACTCTTTGTGAACCCATGGACCACTGCACACCAGGCACCACCATCCTCCACCATCCTCTTCAGCCCGCTCAGCTCTATTCCCACTGCGTCAACAATGCCATCTAACCATCTCATCCTCTGCCACCCCTTCCTCCTTTTGCCTTCGATCTTTCCCAGCATCAAGGCCTTCTCAAGGGAGTCCTCTCTTCTCATTTGGTGTCCAAAGTATTTTAGCTTCTTCTTCAATATTTGTCATTCCAACGAGTAGTCAGGGTTGATTTCCTTCAGGACAGACTTGTATGATCTCTTTGCTGTCCAGGGGACTCTCAAAATACTCCTCCAGCACCACATCTTAAAGGTATCTATTATTCTGCACTCAGCCTTCCTTATGGTCCAGCTTTCACAACCATACTGGGAATGCTATTGCTTTGACTATGCAGACTTTTGTTGGCAGGGTCATGTCTCTACTTTTTATTTTGTTCCCTAGGTTTCTCGTAGCTTGCTTCTCAAGAATTAATCATATTTTTATTTCATGACTGCAGTCACCATCTGCAGTGATCTTGGATCCTAAGAAGGTAAAGTCTGTCACTGCTTCCATTTCTTCCCCTTCTATTTGCCAGGTAGTGATAGGGCCAGTTGCCATTATCTTGGATTTTTTGATGTTGAGTCAGCTTTTGCACTCTCCTCTTTCACCCTAATCAAGAGGTTCTTTAAATCTTTTTCACTTTTTGCCATTAGGGTAGTATCATCTGCATATCTCAGGTTGTTGATTTTTCTCCAAGCAATTTTAATTTCAGCTTGTGATTCATCTAGCTCTGCATTGCACATTATGTACTCTACATATAAGTTAAATAATCAGAGTGACAATATTCAACATTGTCACACTCCTTTTCCTATTCTAAACCAATAAGTTCTTCCATATTCACTGAAGGATAGCACTCCTGGATAAATCAGTACTGGTCTGCAGTGAGTAGACATGCTGATTTCTTCTTTCTTTTCAGGAATTAGAAGAGCATGCTCTCTCTACATATAAGGAGAAAAAGTGGGATAGGTGTTCTATTTCCACCTCATGTTGTTATGTCATTACCCTCCAAGTATAGAGAGTGAGGTCTACAATAAAGAACAGCCTTTACTTATGGGACTTCTCAAGTGAACCATAATTGTCCAAATTTTTAAACAATGCTGACAGTCTTCACGGTTGGAAGGGTTTTGTCTGTAGCACATAATATCTTCAATATATACACCAGTCTCCCCACCTTCCAGGGGATACATTCCAAGACCTACCATGGATACCTGAAACCATGGATAACAGCAAGCGCTATATTTTACATTGCAGATAGTGGCCTCTAGTGGCCATCTCTGGTAATGCTCCATAGAAATACATCTGTATTTCAGGATTGTTATTGAATATTTTTAGACCCAGGGATAACTGAAACAATGGATATTGGGGAGGGAGGACCTGTGAAGCGGTCAAGCAGCAATTTTTAGGGGGGGGGGGTGGGGTGGTAGAGCTCCCAACCAAATCAATGACTCTACCTATTCTTGACATCAATGCCCTTATTTCCTAAGCACTAACTGTATGCACAACATATAAACAAGTGCCACCATGCTGACCCAGTGAGTCCTGGCACCACACAATGAAAGGAAACATTCTTCTCTTTCAGTACAAGTCATCCTCACAGCCTAGTGAACCAGGGAAGCTTATGAGGCCCCTGATAACTCAGAATCCTATAAGACTTTACCCTGAGACCCCAATTTCTAAAGCTGGTGCCGCAGTCCCAGCTGAACGTTTCAATGAAAGGAAAGAGCAGCTTGCCATCTTAAGAAACGAAGCAATGCTGCTGCCAAAGAAAGAACAAATTTCAGCATCACATCAGGAAGCTCTTAGAGGCACTGACAACCAACACTCACTTTGAAGGCAAGGAGACATGAGAAAAAAAATCAGTCTATAGTGTCATCTAGTCCCCAGTCTAGCTCATGTATGTAATTTGGGGTGTCCCTTTCAAAACAACCTTCAGTTGTAGAGTGTACAAGAGCAGTGTTGTTGTTGTTTTGCTAAGCACAGAACTCCAAGGTCAATCTTCCAGAATTTCCTGCCGTCAAACCACTCTGTCTTGAAAAATGCATCAATGGGTTTTGCTAAATGGAAGTCTTACTCACAACCCATCTTATCATAATGTCACATAAAGCCATAAAATTACAAATCAGTTTCAAGGCAGAAGACATGACAGCAAACTATAAGTACACAAGAACTACATTAAATATCAGTCTTCATTTGTCCTTACCACTTCAACACACCTCCCCAGTTTGGAACTACCCAACTGCCGTGCACAGCTTGAGAGAGCGTAAGATCCATTTTAGAGTGGACTTGAAATATAAATGACAGTTCACACTACACATGAACATAGACAACTGTATAAAATATTTAAATAAAGACAGAAAAGAACAGAGGAAACCAACAGAGCCTTTGGCAGACCTAGCCATGGGGAATATAGCAGCTTGAGAATCGTTGCAAATTTCATCTTTAATGTTATTTTTAGTGCAATATTTTGTAGTATTCTGAAGTAAATCTTTGTACGCTGTATCCCTTCCAGTATAGTTCTCCTTCCCCCACTGTTTTTTACTACTACTACTACTACTACTACTACTACTACTACTACTACTACTACTACTACTACTACTACTACTACTACTACTACTACTACTACTACTATGATGACGACGACTACAACTACAACAACTACTACAATGATGACAACTACAACTACTGCTGCTGCTGCTGCTGCTGCTGCTACTACTGCTACTGCTACTGCTACCCTGTTTCCCCAAAAATAGGACTTCCTCGTATAGTAAGGCACCCCCCATTTTCCCCCACCTTGGAAATATAAGGGCCCCCCTGAAGATAAGGCACTCACCTAAATCTTGCCCTGGCAATCTGCTGTATCAGCAATAAATGTGTACTGTATTCTTCGTCATGGAAAAATAAGACACCCCCTGAAAATAAGACCTTGTGCATATTTTGCAGTTTTTAAAAATATAAGACAGTGTCTTATTTTTGGAGAAACACGGTACTACTACTACTACTACTACTACTACTACTACTACTACTACTACTACTACTACTACTACTACTACTACTATGCTGCCGCCGCCAACAACTATTATCATCATCATCATCATCATCATCATCATCATCATCACCACCACCATCACCATCACCATCACCATCACCATCACCATTACCATCACCACCACCACCACCACCACCACCACCACCACTACCACTACCACTACCACGACTACCACAAGAACCTAATATATTTTCAATAAAATTGATTTGTGAAGTGTGTTTTTTATTATAGTCTCCATTATTCTGTACAGCTCAATAAAAACCATTGCAAATTGTGTCTTTGTAAAAATGTGTTTGCCATCGGTCACAATGCAGGAATAAGTAGAAACATACCTCTAGTCTAAACCAGGTTGGCTTGCCAAGTTGTCTCTCAAGTAAAATCTTGCTAGTCCTAATTTGTAGATTCCTATATTTGATCTTGTATCTATTTTCCTCTTTCTAAAATGGAATGTGGGAGTGCAGTGGCTCAAGTGGTTAAGATGCTGACAGGAAGACGGCAGGTCAGCAGTTCGATATCCGGGTACTGCATGACAGAATGAGCGCCTGTCTCTGTCCCAGCTCCTGCCAAACTAGCAGTTAGAAAGCAAGAAATTGCAAGTTGATAAAAAGGGACAACTTCAGTGGGAAGATAAACAGCGTTCTGTGCACTCTGGTGTCTAGACATACCTGCCACATGTCCACAGAAATGTCTGCAGACACAGACAGCTATAAACAGAGATGAGCACTGAAACCTAGAGTCAGATATGACTGGCTTTTGAGCAAGGGTGACGTTTACTAAAATGGAATGCTAGTAATAAAGACGCCTTTGACTCAACTATGCGACTCAACAACAACAAAGTAATAAAGACCCAACAAAAAGACATGATGTGGATGGGGAGGGGAGATATTTATTTTGAGTGAGATCATCTGTTATCTTTTGCATTTCTCAAGCAAAAGTCAATCTAGGGTAATGGGTGGGATCAGGATCAAAGGCAAGGAGCAATCAATACATTCTATTAAAGATGCACTCTGTCTTCACAATTGTGCGAAAATGTGCAAAATCAGTGGTGAAATCATTCTTCATTGTCCAACTTTCATATCCACTCATTGTAATAGGGAATGCTATTCTTCTTTTGTGTCCAGATCAAACTTTGAGCTACCAAAATGAACCGACTTTCTTAGCTTTGTCATTGGCCACAATTAAGTCCTCATCGGTACATGTTTCAGGTAGTAACTGGCAGACAAGCAAATCAACCATATTCTGTATCTCTCCACATTCATACTGTGTTGTTGTTGTCTGCCAGCAGGCCCCACTTGAGTCTGTTGGTCTTACATTTAGGGACTCCATTCCTCATCCTCCAAGTGATGTAGGGGAGGTTGAGTTCCTTAGCTATATTCTCCTTCAATGTTATTTCTTGTCCAGTGAGCTCCTTCCTCCATCTTCTAATTTGATTTTGCTCTTGCATATCCTCAAGAATGTTTGCTCTTGCCATAAAGCTCTTCCTGGATCCGTTGGTGAACTTGAGGCTTATCTCCATTCAGAGAATGTTAAAGATCATTGTCTTGCTTAATTCTTTTGGCATCCACTGTTACCATTCTCCTCATCTTAGGTGGAGCAAAACCAACAAGAAGATATATTTTCTCAGCTGGTGTAGGTTTGAGGCATCCTGTCATGATACACATTGTTTCATTAACTGCAATATCAACATGTGCAAATCTCCTCCGTACTGGAGCAGCATACTTTGCTGTATAGATGCTCAGGACAAAAGCTGATGCATAGGGAATGCTATAATACAGATTATCTTTTTCTTGGTCCTCAATGACATTTTGTTACACTTCAGGATGTTTTCTAGTTCATTCCTTGCTGCCAGTAGTTTTGAACCTTTTTTTGGCCATGCTCCACCTAAGCATCCCTAAAATCCTGATCCCCCCATCACATATAATTCTTATTATTATAAAAGCGAACTCTTATCCATGTGGAAGAACCCTAAAAGGCCATTAACTGTTAATAACTCATTCTTGAATTGGTCCCCCTTAAAAATCAAATTCCCCCCATGTGTGTGTGTGTGTGTGTGCCTCACATTGAGAACCACAGCTTCCTGCCCTTCTTACCTGGCTGGAAAGAGTCACATCAACTGGTCCCTCATAAACTGTTGCCATAGAAGCATCACACTATTATGGAAGAGTGGGATGTTTGCCAGAGAGAAAGAAGCAGCCAATAAAACATAGGAAGTGACACATACAAATAAAATCCACTTTCTTAAAAGCTTCTCCCTTTTTCTTAAGAAAAACTTGCCTCTACCTCCCTCTGTACCCCCTCCCTGACATACATCAACTTCCTTCTTTCTTTACTCACACATTTCTAGTACCTAATTTCTGTACTTCCTGGATCTTTTTATTACTTTCCACTACATTCTCCTTGTTCTGTTCGTATCACTCAGCATGATTTTCTTGTTCTGCTTTTCATTCCATCAACACAGTTTAATTCTGCATTGTTTGCACGTTCATTAAACATTCAACCTGGATTTCCATATTATTTTCTACTCAAGAGATGGACAAATCAGTTTATTTTCCACCTGTGTCACTACCATCGGATACGATTTCATTCCATTTTTGACTGACCCTGACAGCCAACGAAGAGCCAACGCTGTCTGCATTTGCAGATGTTTCCATGGACATGTGGCAGGCGTGCCTAGACCTTTTACCTTCCCATCAAAGTGGTCCCTATTTATCTACTTGCAATGTCTTATTTTCAAACTGCTAGGTTGGCAGGAGCTGTGACTGAGACAGGAGCTCATTCTGTCATGCAGTACTTGGGTTTTAAACTGCTGACCTTCTGCCTACCAGTCTTAACCACTTGAGCTACTGCTTCTTAATTATACTGGTTTAAATCACTTAATGTCTGTCTTCTGCTTCCTCTTCTTCTTCCTGTGGTGATCATCACGGAGATCAGTCATGAAGATTGTCCTAAAAACAATATAATGCAGTGGCCTTCCACTTCCCTTCTGCATCACAGCATGATCCAATTCCACAAGTCATTTTCTGGTCCTGAGCCCTTTTGGCTCACAAAGTCCTCCTCAGCCCCAGGCCAAGACGGATGAAGCTGCTGCCCTCCATCAAGATGGATTCAAGTGGGATCTAATCCACTTGGGGACCATCACGCCAATGAAGAGACTGACCTTTCCATTTCTTTGGATTATTTTTGATGCAGTCTGTGGGAGTGTGCCTCTTTGGGATTCTTTTTGAGACTCCCTCCCAGTGAAATAAAAACTATTTAAGTAACATTGGATGATATACAATTCAATCATTTTATTCATCATTTATTAATAAAATGTTGAAGGGGGATCCATATTATATGAGAAAAGATATAAAAATAATGAACGGGATGTACTAAAGTGCGCCATATTTTAGCTACATTCTGTCTATATTTAGCTATTAGAAATAAATAAATCAAATAAATGCATGCACAGGCAGTCAGAATGTGGCCCAACCAAATCAATGTCCAGTACCTCCACAATTTGAGAGGAAAAGACATGGGCGTATTGATGGTGGACAGAACTTCATATCCTCTTTCGGCTTTGAAATAAGACAGCTTCCCCTCACCATCAACACTTAGCGTCAAAGATAGGAAGTTATTACAGAAATGTGATTTCCAGTGTTCATCACTTATTTCAACATTACTGTAGCCAGTCATAGTTCTTCATTTTCCTCCTACCTCACTGCTATTATAGTCTCTTTTATTTCTAGCTAGTGAAGGTCTCTCATTGACTGTGCAATCTGATACCCAGGCACAAAAGAAAGGATATGGGCAAAACGAGAATTATTTGGAGCTGTTTCTGGCTAAGATTAATTCAGCTTAACCTCACATTGGCCTCTGGAGTACCTCTTGATTTAAGTGTCCAAGACTAAGCTGCATTTTAGCTTCACATGTCCAGTAACCACCACCACTCACCCTTCGGATGGAGCTCAGAAGAAAAGTGAAATTCTTTCTAACAGTAGCACATTGTCTTCGTAAGCACTGCAGGTTGGATAATTTATACATCAAATAATGCTGGTCTTTTGCCAAATATTCTGTCCATTGTGAAACCAAAACAAAACAACGGTTCTTGTTTGGGAAAAAAAATGCACTTTGGATTCTGTCATTAAAAGAAAAGAAAAGAAATAATTAGGTGCCTGGTAATTCAGGCTTGATTAACAGGTCTCCAGTTTTGATTAGTAAATTGCAAGAGTAATCAAGGTTAATTCTCATTATAGGAAGTTTTTCCCCCTTCCTCTATTTTCCATTTTTATTTCCATTAGAGAAATGTCTCTACTGTGCAGGAGGGAAAATATTTTTAAAAAATAATAATAAAAGAGAAAGCACACAAGAGATTTCTAAAGTAGAAATGAAAACGCATCTTCCACCTTTCTAACAATGGAGCGGGTGCCATTTAGGTAGCTTTTAAGGACTGCAGTGGCTCAAGTGGTTAAGAAACTGACTATAAGGTGGAAGGTTAGCAGTTCAAAACCCGAGTACTGCATGACGGAATGAGCACCCATCTCTGACCCAGCTCCTGCCAAGCTAGCAGTTCGAAAGCAAGACATTACATGTAGATAAATAGGGACCACTTCAATGGGAAGGTAAACAGTGTTCCATGCACTTTGATGTCTAGGCATGCCTGCCATATGTCCTTGGAAACATCTGCAAATGCAGACAACGTTGGCTCTTCGGCTATAAACAGAGATGCTGCCATAAATGACCCACAGCTGTCACAAACATGTTTATGACAGCCATGGGTCATTTACAGCAGCGTTCTGCACATGCACATCTGTGTTTTACCTCTGCTTCCAGGAGCATTGACGGAGGCATGGGCCAGATGAATTGGTATCAGGGGCCTGATCCGGTCCATGGGCAATAGGTTGGGAACCCCTGATGTAATACATAATACATATACTGTATATAATATTGTATATCAGCTGTATAACATACAAAATAGCTGGCTGGATATGTCAGTGTTTTAGGCATCTGGCTGTGAAACCAGAGGCTGGGAATTCAGTTATCTACTATCCCTCCTGGGAGAAGTACCAGCCTATGTAGTTATTCATAATCCCAATGGCAATGTTGGCTGTGAAATTTTGGGAGTTGTAATCTAGAACAGTATTCATTCATTCATTCATTCATTCATTCATTCTCTTTGTGTATTGTCCCAAAAGTACAAATACTGTCTGGGTGGTTCACAACATGCCAAACCATCATTAAAACCAACAAACCAAAATTGCAATATACAATAATATACAATGAAATTTGTCACTAGCTTAAAAAAAACCCTCCCTGCCTTAAATAAATTTAAGCATCCCAGGTCAAAAGTTAAAACCACCAATAAAAGACAAGTCTATATAAATCAAATTTTATTAATCCCCAAAACAGAGAAGGATGGTGCCTGATGAATGTCTGTGTAGAACCTGTTCTAGAGGGAGAAACCTGGTGTTAACCTTTTTATAATCGTGGTTTGCAAGGAGCAGATGAACCAGGGAGCCGTTTTGTACTAGAGACATTCTGACAAGTATTGAGGTCAAAAACCATTATGAGCTTTATAGGTCACGACCAAGGACTGCAGTGGCTTAATGTTTACGATGCTGATCTTGACAACTGGAAGGTCAACAGGTCAGCAGTTCAACACCCGAATGCTGCATGATGGTGTGATCTCCTGTCTTTGTCCCAGCTCCTGACAACCTAGCAGTTCGAAAGCAAGAAATTGAAAGTAGATAAATTGGTATCGCTTTGGTGGGAAGGTAAATAGCATTCTATTCCTGCCACATGACCATGGAAATGTCTGCAAACGCAGACAGTGCTGGATCTTTGGCTATAAATGGAGAAGAGCACCGAACCCTAAAGTTAGCTATGACTGGATTTTGAGCAAAATGACCTTTACCTTTACCTTTACCTTTACCTTTACCTTTACCTTTACCTTTACCTTTACCTTTACCTTTACCTTTATCAGTACCTTGAATTAGGCATGATGACTGAGAGCTGAATGCTAAAACTGGAAATATGTGTTCAGTCTGGAAACTGCATTCTGGAGTTACAGAAGTTTCTGTACTGACTTCAAGGGCAGCTCTTATGTCGAGAATGTTACGGTAGTCTGTTTTAGAGATTAGTAAAATATGAACCACTGTTGTTAAGCATTTCTTATCCAGGTAAAGACACAACGTTGATGAAAACTAGTCCTGGCCACAGCAGATATTTGTGCCTCCTTGAAGACAACTGGATCCAAGAGTATCTCCAAGCTGCAGACCCAATCCTTCAAAGGGAGTGTAATCCTGCCAAGACCTGCCAAAGTAACATTTCCAAGTTCAGAATTTGAAAAACAGAAGATGAGCTATTATCTTTTGACAGTAAAGGTAAAGGCCTCCTTTGATCGAAAGCCAGTTATGTACAACTCTACCCAGTGCTGTCTCTGTCTACAGACATTTCTGTGGTCATGTGGCACACACGACTAGACACCAGGGTGCATGGAATGCTGCTCTCTTTCCTGACAAGGTAGTACCTGTTTATCTACTTTTAATTGCTTGCTTTTGAATTGCTAGATTGGCAGGAGCTGAGGCAGACAACACAAGCTTACTCCATCATTTAGCATTCAGGTCTCCAACTGCTGACCTGCCAACCTTCTGGTTGACAAGCTCCGCATCTTAACCACTAAGCCATCATGGCCCCTTATCCTTTGTTAAATAGAAACAAACAGAAGTTCATCAATTTTTTAATCCTTTTTTGCAGTTTTATCTTAACTACATGCAAAAATAATTTCTATAGTTTACAATGAATCTTGTCCCCATCTTTAATATAATATTGATTTGCTCTTGTTAAGAGCTTCTTAAATCAGGACGTTGATTTGGCTTCAGTGGACTAAATTGTCAGTTTTCATAAAGGAAACATTTCCTTACCATATGGACTTAAGAAACAACAATGTTTGCATGGTCATCGGATTTCATGATGGGGGATGGGGGGAGATAAGTGGCCTAATAAAGGCACAGAATAAAACAAAGAACAGAGTTAGCAAAGAGAGAAGTCATCAGAGGTTTTTTTAAGGTTTGTTGCAACCTTTCAAGACAGGATGTCTGTGTGGCTTTAATTGTTCAGAGGTTCATTTTTCCACCATAGGAGTCGCAAATGTACAAGCCTTGTTCTTCTAATGCTGCAATATAAACCCCCACTTAAACTTGATGGGCCCCTTTTCAATGAAATTTTATTTTCCAGGCACTTTTCTGATGTGATCTTTTACGAGCAATGTGAATGAGATACTATGGCGATATTAAGCCATGCAAAACAGGAGAGCTAAAATAGCAATTTTAGGTAAGTAAGGGTGGGTGGGAAGTGGAAGCAAGGAGGATAAAAAGGAATTCCATGAGTGTATCCAGGTTTTTAAAAAGAATTAGTCAACACTTCAACAACTTTGCCTAAACATTAGCAGTGTATCCTCTTTCCTTTTCCCCTCTCCTGTTTGTCTGTAAGGGACATGTGTTAGATGTTTTGAGAACAGCCTAAAAAAATCAGTCTACTCAATTAAAACAATCCTGGCCCCAAAAATTCATCCACTCAATGCTTAATTATTTTGTGCTGATTCTTTATCACAAATTGTGTTGATCAGGGCTCAGAAAGTTTCTTTTTAAGAAAAGTAGGTAGATTTACTTGCTGCATATAAGGCTGAGTCAGGCCTTGAGCCCATTATTATCAAATTCAGAGCAGAACACTGCACCTTAACCACTGTACCATAAGGGATCTCTATATCATGAGATCTCAGAATGGGGTGCCGTAAGAATCATTAAAAACAATTCACATGATTTAAAGCTGCAGAATTATTTAAAATTTCAAAACTTCAAACCAGGGGTTCTCGACCTTTTCAAGTCAGGGGCCGGGTCATACTCCCTCGCACAGTTAAGGGGGGCAGACTGGTGGTTTCCCTGCCATTTACAGCTTTCATAAACATGTTTCTGACAGCCATGGACACATTTACAGCTGTCATAAACACATGACAGCCATAAACAAGTCTGTGGCTGATTCCAGCGGTGGCAGCAGCTGAAGTGAGGTCAGGGGCCAGATTATTTGGTGCCACAGGCCGGATGCAGCCTGTGGGCCATAGGTTGAGAACCCCTGATTTAAAGCATCAAAAATGATTATGTATTTCTAACATTTATATCCCACCCAACCTAGTGATGAATACTACTGGTTAAACAATTCAAATACATCTGAAATCATTAGACTCTTCCTACAACAAAGAATTCCACAAACTATTCAAACAAAAGAGCAATATGTTTGATCCCCCCCCCCCCAAACATTTGCTTGTGGCTTATATAGGTACAGGTGGCTCTTTCAAATCAAATGGTCCAAAGGCTTTTAGGGCATTAAACACCTAAATCAGCAACTTGGCTTGGACCTTGGAAGCAGGATGGTAAATTGTGACCATTGGGAAAAATGTTGAAAGATGAACGTGAAATGCACACTTGCTACAAGGTTGGGTGAAAAAAGTTGTTTTTTTTTCCAACCAGAATGTATGCATTTTCTTGAATCTAATGTGGATCAAAATACAATTTATGGTCTGAACTTTGTATATTTGTAAACATTTGAAGAATGTACAGAAGCACATCTAGAATACCTTTAGGCCATCAAGTACACTGTTGATAATTAAAACTGTCAACTGCTTTTAAAAAAAAACAAATTCAGGCCAAATTCTTCCCAGCCTTATACAAAAATACAAGAGTTGAACCACACAAGTGCTTCTTCTTCTTCCTCCTCCTCTTCTTCTTCTTCCTTGTACTTGTACTCATGCTCGTTTCCTCCTCCTCTGTGTCTAGGCCAGATGTGAAACTGCCAAAATGAAGCCACCTTTTGGTGAGTTCATTCTACAGTTCCCTTTGTCTGACCTAGAGTGAGAAAGATTAGCTGGCATAAGTCGTATAGGTAGTGTATAAATGAAATTGCTATTGTTACAATTTTCTGAATGCAAATCCTGCTCTATACCAATAAGCCAGAGGTAGCTCCCAAATAGACCTTGCTATCAACATATACAAGTTGCAAGGGGGGAAACTGGAGAATCTTGATGAGCTTGGATTTCACAGGCATCAACATCTCTAATGTGACAGCATGCACAGCACAATGGCATCAGTTGACTTGTCATCCATGACTGACTGAGTTTGAGTCAGATCCAGAGTTGTTCTGTGCAGTAGGTGAAACAGTCCCGTGTAGCTTGCACTTGCAGTGATATTTCTTCCCTAGAAGCAGGGCAGAGTGCTTAAATTCTGGGCTTTAATTTATTTTCCATTGACAAGCTGCTACAGTAGATGCAGCAAGACTTTTAAATCAGGTCAGATGAACAAAGCGTTCCAGTGTCATTTTTACATTAGTGATTGTGGTTGATGTCATTTTCACAAAACGAAATTATAACCAAAATGGATCCTTTGGGTCAAAGGACCACAAAGAATATATAGATACATTTCCATCGATAAATGTGCCCTCTTCCTGCCCTGATGCAGGCCTACAAACCTTAATGATTGACGTATTTACCACTAAATTATACTGTGTCTGCTTCTAGAAGAAATGTCTCCATTACAAAATTAGCTAACTTATCAACATAACATAAGAAAACTTGAATATTGTGTCATTTGACAAAGGTATTGATTCGTGCAGACTTACAGAATTAAATCTCGGTTTCCCATAAAAGAAGCAGCCATAACATCTTTTGGGAGATGAGATTCTACAGTCTATAGAACAATACACGTGGGATTAGGTTATTTCAACATCGAAGAAAGAAAGGAAATATCAAGAGAAGTTTATTTCTCACTACAGAATTTCAATTGAATTCAGTGAGAATTTAGAGCGTTTTTTAAAGAATTCTTCCATATTCTTCAGCCTCACACAATGTATTTGTGAATAATTCAGTGTAAAATGATACTGTAATTGTGTGCTGCTAAGTCAATGATGGCTTCTGGTTATCCTCCTTGGGTTTTCTAGATATAAAGTTGTCAGAAGTGGTCAACTATTCCCTCTGTCTTGTTATGTTCTTTTACCGGGAAGCTAGCCCAAGGTTACATAGGCTGGTTCGTCTTCCACTTATCACATTAAACTTCAGATCCCTGGTTCATAGCCAGGCACTCTAAGCCACTTAGATGTCAAATTAGCTATGTTTGTGAGTGTAACAATAATATAATGATGATTTTGATTGGGGTTTTATTTTACTGTACTGTATTTTATGATATTCTATTGTTTTGAATTATTGATGTATGAAACTTGATTATACTGCAACATTGTGTTGTTCTATTGAATTCTTACATTGTATTTGATTGTATGTTGTGAGCTGCCCTGAGTTGGTTTTCACTGAGTAGGGTAGCATATAAATCGAATAAATGAAATGAAATAAAATGATTTTGCTGATTATCTGATGGAGAAAATTGCTCAAAGTTTAATCCCAGTGTGGATACGGGAAGTCTGGAGCTGCCATGTTATCTGGAATCTGTTTGATCCAGTTGTCCCTGAGGAAGTGGATAGGCTCCTTGGATCTGTTCACAGCACTGATGATGAGCTCTTGAAGAGAAAAGCAAGAGCTATGTTCAATAAATAAATCAGTTATAGAAAAGAAGACATGGAAAAACAAGGATTTATCATCCTGCTAAGGGCTGTCCTTTATAGTCCATCTGGCTCATTCTTTTCTCCCATATCCCACTTCTTTTGGATTTCGCTGTAAGTAGAGGAACTGCCAATATTAATTCCAGAATTAGAGCACATGTTCTTATGTTGTTCCTACTCATCAGGTACTCTTCCTACTTGCTAATTTGCATCTGTCAATTTCAGTTTCTTTTCATTATTCAAGTTTCTGAAATTCTATCCCATTTCTACAACAGTTCATCATCATCATCATCATCATCATCATCATCATCATCATCATCATCATCATCATCATCATCATCATCATCATCATCATCGTTACAAAACCCACAATGTTGTTGGCAAGAATTTTGATACACTTCTTTCCCAGAGTTCAGAAACATTATCTGGACTACAACTCTGAAAGTTCCCAACCAGTACTGCTGGAAGATACTGGGAACTGTAGTATAAAAAACAACTAGATTATAGCACCTGTCAGCAAATTAATCTCCAAGTGTCCTGCTCATTCATGGGTTCTGCTTGGGAGCAAAGCTCTCTAAATCAGGTATAGAAAATCTCAGATGAAATTTAAATGAAGCTAATTTCTTAAACAGGGCTAAAGTGGCTTAGTGGTTAAGATGCTGATGGGAAGGTCTGTAGATCAGCAGTTTGAGACCAGAATGCTGCACAGTAGACGTGAGCTCCTGTTGTCTGTCCCAGCTCCTGGCAACCTAGCAGTTTGGAAGCAAGAAACTGCAAGTAGATAAATAGGTACTGCTTTGGTGGGATAGGTAACAGCATTCTGTGTGCTCTGTCATCTATTCATGTCTGCTACATGATCATGGAAATTTCTGCAGATGCTATAAATGAAAATGAGCACCGTCGCCTAAAGTCAGATATGACTGGTTTTCAAATAAGGGAGACCTTCAACTTTACTTTAATTTCCTAAGCATCAAGGTTTATTCTAAAAGCTTCTAGCCTCTGCCTTCTGCTTGCTTGCTTGTTTATTTTCCATATTTTGGGGGCTGACATGTCATAATTTTCTCATTCTGGGCTTTCCCCCTTGCTCAAAGATAAAAGACACCATGGGTGGGATTCATGAATGAGGGATGTTATTTATCAGCCCAGGGTCTTTTTGAACATTCCCTCTTCCCGATTCATGAACCACTTTTCTATATCCAAAACCCGCTTCATAAATCGTTCAGCACCAGCAGAAATTAATAATAACGAGAACATTTACATAAAATGGATTCGTCCTGACAATTGCTGATAATTTTCGAAACTAGCGTTCTGTCAGCAAGCAAGGATTATGCTGGCAGTGCAGGAAGAAAACCTTTATTGTATACAAATGAATTAGAATATTTCACTCTTCTTCAGTTCTCCTCATGCTTGCATTCCTGAAAAACAAATAAATCCCAAGTGTGTGGGTTTTCCCTCCCTTTAGTTAGACAAATATTTATTTCACTTATGCACAACTTTTGCCACAGTGATTGGCTCTTGGCGACTGCTCATTTGGAAGGATGCCTTTCATAAGGGATCATCAGGCAAGCTCGTTTATGTCTTGGATTACATACTAGTCAATTCTTTCCAGAGGCTGGTAAACTAATCTGCAGATATTTTGTTAGGACTAGTTCTGTAGGTCTTACATGAGGCATTACAGACTTCCTTCTCTCACAGTTCCAAAAGGTATAGGGACACCACTGAATAGGTTGCCTCTAGTGCTTACCAAGGGCCATGTTGGCTTAGTGATTAAGTCACTGAGCTTGACAACCGGAAGGTTGGAAGGTCAGCAATTTGAGATCCGAGTGTGTGTGACTGAGTGAGCTACTGTCATCTGTCCCAGCTCCTAGTCTAGTCATACCTGCTACATGGCCACAGAAACATCTACAGACACAGACAGCGCTGGCTGTTTGGTTGTAAATGGAGATAGGGCAGAGCACTAGGCAGGCAGGCAAGTAGGAAGTGCAGCGACACAGCAGCAAATCGCCGCTGCGGCTCAACTGCCACTGCAGCAAACTACCACAGCAGTGCAGTGCCCTGGCGGTGCAGTGCAGTGCAGCGAGGAAAGGCCACCGCCGCTTCTTCTCCAGGCACTGCCTGCACCCTTTCTGGGCAACCAAAATGGCTTCCCAGAACTGCACATGTATCAAACCTCCATTTGACACATGCACACTTCTATTTTTTTAGTGTGCATGCGTCAAATGGAGGTCTGACACATGCACAGTTTAGGGCAGCCATTTTGGCTGCCCGGAAAGAGACATCTGGAGGGCGGCCAGAGAGGTGACCAAACCGGTCACCCGGGGGTTCTCTACCCCCCCCCGGACGATCCCCTCCAGAAAGCTGCTACCGGTTTGGGCGAACCGATCCGAACCGGTAGCAGCCCATCACTGCCTTTACCAAAATATAATAGGCAACCCCTATTAAAGAATAGAATAGTCCTGAGACTACCTCTCTGCCTAGTGAAGTGCAGCCAGCTGACCTGGTAACCCTAACTGACAACATTTTAAAATTATGCAGGATTGGAGCACCACAGGCTTCTTCTAGGATGGGGTACGATGGGGAAAACAAGAGTGATTCCTCAAGGAGCATCCGTAAATTAACTTATTTTAGCATCCACCCAGTTTGTCCCTTCCTCAATAACCCTAATCCCATGTTATTGGGGGGTGATCTTTAATCTTACTCTTGCCTTGAGTTTCAAGGAAGTATTATTTTCTTTTCCTTTCTGATATTTGTTGCATGGGTGTATTATTATTTCTTTTCAAAACTTATTTACTTGGTTACTTGGTTGATCTGTTCTTCACATGTCTAGTTTGGTGTGGCGGATTGAAGCATCATTTCCCATGAGATTTTAGCAGCATCTCGCCATTGGGAGGTCCAACCACTACCATAGCAGGGTCTGATGGCGCATGGGGAACTGAGCCTGTGTTTTTGATGCTCGTTTAGCCATTTTAAATATGACGACCCAGCTGGCTGGGTTCATGTTGAAGTTGGCCATGTAAGAGGCCAACTTGCCTCAGTACCCAACCCCACCTGCAGTTCCAAAACAGAGTACTGTTCTGGACTGCTAGCCAACATCTTTTTGGCATGGTTGATTTTCAGAACAGTGCACTAAAAAATTTAACCAAATCTTGGACATGAGCTTGAACATAACAAATTACAATAATAATAATTCTGTATCAGAAATTATTCTGGGTTGAAAGGATTTTTGCTGGAGGAACTCCACTCAGGGTTCACACGAACAAAGCTCCTTTCAGGTTCCCAAGATCTTTTCCCACCAAAATGATCCCTATTTATCTATTTGCAATTTATTTATTTCAAACTGCTAGGTTGGCAGGAACTGGGACAGAGGCAGACACTCAAACCATCATGCAGTACCCGGGTCTCAAACTGCCAACTTGCCAGCCTTCCAGCTACCAAGGCAAGCTTCTTAACCACTGAGCCACCACAGCAGATAATGTAGTAAAAGATAAAAATAATTTTCAGTGTGCTGAAATTACATTTCAAAAAACAACAACACAAATGGGGACAAAACGCATAGTGTGACGAATAACTTTTTCAGTTACTAACTAAATGTTATTTTTACAAGGCTTCAAAAACAGGAATTTTGGCAAGATTTCCCCCTAATTTATACCATTCTATAATCAACTCTAAAGGAAAAGATTAATAAAAAAATTAATGGAAATGCAGCAAGCTACTTTCCAAAATATTTTAATAATAATACCAAAACTATTTTTTAAAGATGAGTAATGGAAACAGAATACTATGAAAACTAAATTTTTCAGCTCTGATTTTTCTTCTTTCATGTCCAGATCAAACTTTAAACTGCCAAAATGAAGCCACATTTTTGGCTTTGTCGTTGGCCAACTCTAAATCCTCATCCGCACATGTTATCGGTAGTAATTGGCATAACAGCAAATGAACCAGATTCTGTATCTCTCCACACTCACTCCACATGTCGTTTTCCACCAGCAGCCCCCAATTGAGCATATTGATATTACATTTAGGCACTCTGATCCTTCATAATCGGTTCCGATTATGACACAGCATCGGTTTCAAAAATTCCTGGGATATTTTGGCATTTGCAATCCCAAGAAAGTAACTCTTCCCATTGATAACTAGCTTGTTCCACGTAATGCGGCCCCCTGCACTGCATAGAGGGCAGGGACAAATCCTGCTTCCCTCAAACCCTTGTAATTTGACACCATTCCCCCTCCCTCAATTTATTTGGCTACTATACAGAAAAAAACTAATTGAAGGGCTGAACTGTGGAGCATTTTGACATAAGTTCCTTTTAGTTTGGTAGGTGGTCTCAAAAAGGGCTGCATTTCAAAATGTTTAAGCCGATTTTGGCAGGAAGACTAAATTTGAACTGGCAAAGTTCAGAGAGTTAATGGGCTTAATCTTTTCAAAATAAACCATACTGTTTCAGAACCATGTGGCTGGTGCACCTAAATTATATAGCAGGGGATGCCCGTGCTGCCATGCACAGCAAAGGAAACTGAGACAGGAATAATACAAAATAAACAGAGACGAAGGCTAATTTATCGGCGTGGGGGGAGAACTAGCAGATATGAGAGCAACTGGTAGCTTAAAAACTACATATTTTAGGTCTCAAAGTGTACAACAACAGAAGTGGTGAAAAAATCCATGCAAAATTGTGCATCACTTCTTTGTTTGTAATTCCTAAGATTGTTTGTAAGTTGCTAATTAGTATTTGTCAAGTGATACAAATAAATATGTTGGCGAGCAGCCAAAAGACTACTTTACTCAAAGACTTAGGAGGAGCTACAGACTCTGCTTTTAAACCATTCCCCTTTGAATAGCAAAACTTCTTTCCTGTGCTTGCATTAGAACATTTCAGCTGCCTTTGAAACTTCCTTCTGTGTGAGATTTTTCTGTCACATACTGCACAATTTAATCCACTATGAGTTTTTTGTATCTCAGCCCCAAAGCCTTCTTAATTGCCCAGAAGTAGCCACTGAAACACTGACAACCAGATGCCAAAACTTAATATCAGTGGCCTAAATCCAGTGGTGGGCTCAAAAATTTTTTTACTACCATACTGTGGGTGTGGTATGGTGGACATGGCCAGGGGGAAAGCCCTGCGTTGCACCCGAATTAGGACTACTTTATTTCAAAACTTGGATGGGTGGGGCCAGCCAGAATTTCTGCTAGCGGTTCTGGCGAACTGGTGCGAGCCTGCTGATGCCCACCACTGCCTAAATCCCATGTGACACCAATGGTGGAGGAAGACACTGTGGTAATTGAGTAAGAGCTGTTCCAGACTCCAGTATTGAGGCCCTTCAGTATATTGGATACTGAAATTAAAAAAATTCCCCTCCTCTTTTGTGGAGGAGCAGGGAAAGTGTAATCAACCCCCCTCCCTCTATCTGATTGCTGTTGTGCTTCATTGCTTAGGAAAATAATTTTCCCTTGTTTTTCTGTGTAGCATTGATCAGAACTGTGGCCATGAGCAATTTTTTGATTAATACTACAAAGAAAAATGAGGGACACACACACACACACACACAAATTCCTAACTAATTCAGTAATGCAATGACTGGGTATGAGAGGGGGAAATTATACTTTCTGTGCCCCTCTGCAGAGAAGCAGGGAAAGTGTTTGATTTGCCCATATATGGGCAAAGGTTGCTTGTGCTGTTTGTACAGGGAGAACAGGCTAGCCATGATTAAGCTCTGCCCTCATCCCCAAAAGACTTTTAAAAACAGTAATCAAAGACTGCTCTACAATGTTCAGGCTCAAGTTGTTTTTTGCTGAATGTGCAAGCAGCAGGTTCCTAAGTGAAAGGGTTACACAGCTGCTGACAGTGTGAGATTCTCCTTTCTCCTTGCATAACCCAGATCTAGATATTCACAAGCACAGTATTATTTGCATTAGCAGAATGAAATCATTGGATACAGGTCAAAATATTCAAACCCTTAGAAGACATTTGCTTCTGGATGTGGTTTTGCTTTCCTCAAGCTTTCCATCTCTGTGTTATACAGTGTGTTTTTGTATTTGTTTAGAATTCTTTTACCCTGCCTTTCTTGTAAAAAGTATGCATGTTTTATTCTTTTCCTAGGATACAATTTGTGATTCCTATCTCCAGGTGGAAGCTAAAGTTGCTTAGTTTTGTTAGTTTGGGGTAGTTTTAAAAAAATAAATTTATTCAATCAATGCAAATCTTTTCTGGCCTAAATATGGGATGATTTATCATATTGTCTGTATTCATTTTTCAGTGTCATATGAATGATTTTTTTTGCAATAGAACCTACCTCATTATTTATATTCTACAATGCAGTATATAAATCACATATCATTTGAACATCAGCAAAGGAAAAATCAAGCCATATGAAACGTAACCAAACCAGACCAAAATGGTTATGTCATGGTATCTCTTTATAGCCTCTCGAAGTCCAGCCCTGCATCCACATCATGCAAGGTGGTAACAGGACAAAGAATTGCTAGGATTGTGTGAAGGACAAAAAGTACAAGGCAGACTCTGAGGAAGGTGGAGATATAACATCAGGGACGCACTACAACAGGGATTCTCAACCTGTGGCCCATGGGCCAGATGCGGCCCGTGGCACCATTTCATGTGCCCCCCCCTGCCTCAGCACATCAGGAAGTGCCATGTGGGGGAGGAAGTGCAAAATGGCTGTCCAGCTCCCAAAGCTGTCTGAGGGAGCATGACCCAGCCCCTGGCTTAAAAAGGTTTGTGAACTCCTGCACTATAACAACACCAAATAACACTGGTTGAGACAACTAGAAGTGCAAGAACAGAAACCTTGTATTACTCTCAATACCTGAAGTGGTAAAAGGAGAATGAGCAAGATGACCACCATTCCAGAGCTTCAAATATAGTTTTGTTGTTGTTCAGTCGCATATTATTATTATTATTATTATTATTATTATTATTATTATTATTATTATTATTATTATTATTATTATTATTATTATTATTATTATTATTATTATTATTATTATTATTATTATTATTGCAACACAGAGTGGGCAAATATTTTAATGCAGTGGAGATTACTTTTGTGGGTTTTCTCTTTTTGATGCAAACCTTCAGTCAATCTCCATAAGTAGCTTTTTGGGATTGAAGACTACTAGAAGGTTGGCAGGTCAACAGTTTGAGACCCAAGTGTTGGGCAATGGAATGAGTTTCCATCTTTGTCCCAGGTCCTGCCAACCTAGCAGTTCAAAAGCAAGAGATTGCAAGTAGATAAATAGGTACTGCTTCAATGTGGGAAGAAAACAGCGTTCTGTGCCTGCCAATGACCACAGAAACATCTGCAGATGCAGACAGTGCTGGCTCTTTGGCTGTAAAAAGAGATGAGCTCCGCACCCTAGAGGAGGTGATAGGAAGCTTTCATTTAATTTAAATTAAATACCCTACTTGCAAAATGTTGTCATCATTTGGTTTACATGTCATACGTTACATCAACTGGATTCTGACTGTAAGCCGCCCTGAGTCGCCACGGCGAATGGACGGCGATATAAATCCAAATAAATAAATAAATTCTGGCCAACATACAACAGTTTCTTCTGTTGCTATATTTGCACAACCATTTGTGGAGAATAACCATCACTACATCTCTTAACGTTTCTTATACCTCAGGAGTTTCCATTTACACTTGTGGTGCTTGGTGGATAGACTAAGTATATTGATCAACATTAGACAATGCAGAAGACTCAACAGTGACATCAAGGGCACCAGGTACTGTAAATCTAAAATTTCGAAGACAGCCATCTAATATGAATCACATGCGGCTATGAGAAATTGTGGAAAACTTCAGTTGCCCAAAGAATCATATTTTCTTTGACACATAAGCTCTTTTTATAGCCCATCTATGCCACAGCTATGGAAGCAAAAGTCGAGAGATGGACGCACAAATTTCACAACGGAGGCTGGACTGGTGAGCTCATTCATGACCCTTGATTCCACTGGATCAATACAATGCAAGATGGATGTTAGACCAAACTACGGGGACTTATCTAGAAGTGCTCAATGTATGCTACAGCTTATGACAGCTCTATATTTGTCACATGACTCATTTGACTAATGAGAAGAGTCAAATAACAATCAAAGACATTGTAACTCATGATAGTACTACATTTGCTAACACTTAATACTATTTTTGAGTGGGGAAGGAAAAAAGGCCAGGGTGTTAAAGGTATGGACTGATTATTTTTAAAAATGCATTTTGGGGTGATGATCTTCTAGTGACACCAGATTACTCAAGACATATTTAGAGTTGTCTACCCTTTCTCTATTTTTCTTTCTCTATATTTTATCCCTCTCTCTTGTAATCTTTGGGAATATTGAAGTCTGGAACGCATCTGTACATGAGAAAAAAGTTGACATTGCTGTTAATGAAACAAATAACAGGATGCCTCAAACCTACACCAGTTAAGAAAATATATCCTCTATGAGAAACCTGGGGAATATAGTCAAAAGTAGAGACATCACATTGGAAACAAAAGTCTGCATAAACAAAACAATGGTATTTCTGGTGGTAATGTATGGTTGTGGGACCTGGACCATAAAGAAGGCTGAGCATAGAAGAATAGATGCCTTTGAAATGTGATGTTGGAGGAGAATTTTGAAAGTACCCTGGACAGCAAGGAGAATGAATATGTCAATTTTAAAAGAAATCAACCCCGACTGCTCCTTGGAAGGTCAAATATTGAAGATGAAGCTAAAGTACTTTGGACATCATATAAGAAGAGAGGATTCACTTGAGAAATCCTTGATGCTGGGAAAGGGTGAGGGCAAAAGAAGAAGGGGGCAGCAGAGAATAAGAAGGTTAGACTTGATTATTGTAATGTGCTCTACATGGGGCTGCCCTTGGTGACCATTCGGAGGCTTCAGCTGGTCCAGAATGTGGCTGCACGAGTAGTGGTGGGATGCGGGCGTTATGCCGCTGCTGAAGGAGCTGCACTGGCTCCCAGTTTGCCTCCAGGTGCAATTCAAGGTGCTGGTTATTACCTTTAAAGCCCTACATGGTAGTGGACCAGGATACTTAAGAGACCGCATCGTCCCAAGGACATCTGCCCGTCCCACCAGAGTGGACCGGAGAGGCTCTCTGGTTGTGCCATCAGCCAGAGAGGTGCGCCTTGCTGGCACGAGATGGAGGGCCTTCTCGGTGTCTGCTCCGGCCCTTTGGAACCTTCTGCCAATAGAACTACGCATGCAGACGGAGTTGCTGCCCTTTAGAAAAGGAGTGAAAACCTGGCTGGCAGGTTTGGTCTGGGGAGCGGATGGTGCAATTTCCCCAGCCAATTGGTTGGTTTGACCTCAGTATGCCTGTGTTGTAATTTTTGGCTTTTAATACCAAGTTTTTAAAAGTTTTTAGAGTTTTTAATTTTTTAAAATGATTTTATAATTGTTGTAAATCACCCTGGGTCCCTTTTGGGAGGAGGGCGATAAACAAATTTAAATAAATAAATTTTAAAAAAATTGTATTGTTGACACAATGGGCACAAAACTGAGTGGGTTGAGGAGGATGGTGGAGGATAGCGGTGCCTGGCATGCAGTGGTTCATAGGGTCACAAAGAGTCAGGCTCAACTATGCAACTGAACAACAATAACTTGATGGTATTGCTCCACCAAAGATAAGGAGAGAAGCAGCAGCAGACATCAGGAGAACTAAGCAAGAGAATGGCCTTCAGCATCATCTGAACAGATATGTGCCTCAAGTCTGCCAGCTCAGATCCAGGAAGAGCTTTATGGCAAAAATAAACATTCTTGATGGCATGCAAGAGCAAAATCAAGTTAGAATGTGGAAGAAGGTTATCACTGGACAAAGAATAAAATTAAAGGAGGAAATGGCTAAGGAACTCCACCTCCCAAACATCACTTGGAGGAACCTGAATAGGATGAGGGTCAGAGTTTCAATATGCTCAAGTAGGTGCTATTGGCAGATAACAACATGCTGTGTGAATGTGGAAATACACAATCCAGATCATCTGCTGGTCGGCAGGTTACTCCTGGAAACATGTACCGATGAGGATTTAAGTTTGGCCAACAATTTGGCCAACAACAAAACCAAAAAGGTTGCTTCATTTTGGGAGTTTAAAGTCTGACCTAGACATTGAAAAAGAGGGAGATGGCAGATATTAAGTGATTTTAACCAGTACAATTCAGAAGTTTATAATAGGAAATATTGGGAAATTATATGTAATCAATGTTAAAATGCTTTGGAACCTGTAAAATCTCCTAGTCATTCTTTTTCTCTCTCATCATGAGAAGATGACATCTTTATACATGATATTCTCATTTCAAAATGCCACTGAGCTGTCAAATGAACACTTGGCTATGATCTTTGAATACAGAAATGCTTAAATTAAGTTTTTTTATATATTTTAGTACACTTGGCTATACAAGAGGCAATGATTATTATTATTATTATTATTGGTATTTAGCTAAGGTTTATTTTCAAGAGAAAATGAAAAGAAGTTTCTCAAAGTGGATACAGTTGTTTAGTCATGAAAAATGTTCTGTGTCTCCATAGGAAACCCACAAAAAGCATACAAGACGCAGTATAAATCTCAGTCTGTTGTTGAGGGAGGGGAAAAATATAAATTGCTAATTTCATTTACAGCCTAAAAGGCCTGATCGTCTTCTATATCTGTTGGACTTCACAACCAGGATCAGTCTCTAGATTTAAGCAAGCCTGCTTCTACATCTTGAAAGCCAGAAGAAGGAAGGTTCAATCTGGCAGTTTCTTCTGTACTGATTTAGTTGCAAATAATCTGTTTTTCTTTCTATTAAATTTGTGCAGATATTTGTAAATTTTGCAAACTGTATCAGAAATGAACTAAACCAAATTTTTCACCATCCAAGCTGAATATGTGTTGATATTCCCAGTTGTCCTCCATGTGTCTGCCATGTGTCTGCCGATAGGTAGCTTTTCTTACACATCTGAATCTTCACAATTTCATGTTCTGTCATATTTAAGAAGAAAATCAACCAACTGAACAAAACAAAAAGAAAAACATAGGTATGATTTATATGTAAAGTCAAAAACCTGTGTTGGGTGATGCCAGGACTTGACCACTGCTCCAAAATTTTGTTGTTCTTCTAGTCCAGTGGTGACGAACCTATGGCATGTGTGCCAGAGGGAGCACCCACAGCCCTCTCTGTGGGCACACGTGACATGACCCCAACACAGAACTTGTCCCACCCCTCTGCCCAGCATCCCAATGGGAACACTTTCTCCTCCCCAGCACAGAGTTCATCCTGCCCCTCTGCTCAGCAGCCCAATGGGAGCGCTTCCTCCCTCCTTCCAGCACAGAGTTTGCCCCACCCCTCTATAGTGTGGATAGCAGCCTGTTGAGTTTGGCCACTCAGTCTCTAAAAGGTTCGCCATCACTGTTCTAGTCAGTCTCTCTCTCTCTCTCTCTTACACACACACACACACACACTCTCTCACACTCATACTTGTGCTTCTATCTCCCAAACTGGGGAGTGTTATAAGGTTCTGATGGCTTTTTTTTTAAAGCACAAGAAGAGTTCCCAAACTATCAAGAGATGTCTCCCATCATGAACTTTCACTGGCAAAACCTTTTCATACCACCCTGCCCCATTAGATGCACTAGTATAATTAGTCAGCAGCTGTAACACTATTATCACGAACTAGGTGATATCTGAGGAAACATCATTATCCTATAAAAAGAAGTAGAGTGAAACATAATGAAGCAGAAATGTGAACTTGCTGTGTTTTGTTGTGGAAATGCTGTTCAGCAATGAAGAGGTTAAATGATCTTCCCTTGAGTGAGCAAAAGGTATGGTTTCTTCCCAAAGGTATTGTCTCAGTTGCTAGGGAAGGAGTCAAGAGCCTCCAGGTGAGGATTTGGATGTGCTTGCTGAGGGAATCTGCTGGGATCAATTAAAATGACCCAAAGGAAGAGAAAGTGGGGGAAAGTTTTGAGTACCTTTTGTGAGGGTGGCTCCTATTGTTGACTCTCAGGTTTTCTGATTCTTATAATAATAATTTTTGCTTTCAAGCCAAGAAATGTACTTGATCTTTAGACAGTGCATTGGATGGCGCTAGGATTTAAGTCACAATTTTGGATGGCTTTTCCTCTTTAGCTGACTCCTGAGGGCTGGTAAATCAAGAGTTTGTATTGATGGGGAGCTGAGATCCAGAAGCATAAAGACAGCAACATATATTCATTTACAGTAGGGATTCTCAACCTGCGGCCTACAGTAGCATTTCATGTGGCCCCTCACCACCTTCACTATTTGGTGGAGGAAGGGCAAAATGGCTGTCTGGCCCCTGAAGCTGTCTAAGGGAGTGTGACCCGGCCCCTGGCTTTAAAAAGTTGAGAACTCCGGATTTACAGTATGCATCTTCTTCTAGTCTTCTCAGTTACATCAGCTGTCACTTAAAGGACTGGTGTGTACATCAGTCCTTTTAAAAAGAGAGAGGGAGGGAGAATCATCATTGAATATTCAAATTGCAGGAAGCTGTCCTTTCCAGCAATAATTGAACAATCTCTACACACACTTTGAAATCTTTATTGAGATCATTCCCTAGAAAAGTTGCCGCATAAGAGGACTGCACTGTTAATTGTTATTATTACACTTAAAGTTTAAGTGCCACTCCTGGGACAAATTTACTGGAATGCAGAGTTCCAACTCATTTTAAAGGCTGTTTTTATTATTGTTTAGTATTATAATACCTTGACTGAGTTAATAGATTTTTTTTGGTGTGTGGAACCCAATAATCATAATGGCCATGTTTTTTCTACTGCTAATTATTTAATGAAAAAGATTAACTGTTTTCCCCCTACTCTGCAAAAGCCCTTACCACTTCATAGTTCTTCACACAATTCCATATATATTTATAAAAGAGCAAAAAAATCAAAGTGTGAGCTGAGAGAAAGAAGAAGAGGAAAAAAAACCTCTAGAAATTAATGGTGACCCCTACCATGCAGTGTTCCTTCATATATTGCTAAATTGTCTCATTTAAATCAACTTGGCCACTACTGTGTTGTGTACGCGGCTGTGTATCTCTGTGTTTGGGTCTATGGAGATTACATGATTATTGTCCATTTACACGGAAGAGCAGTGGAACAAAAATGAACACTGTACTCTTAATGCAGTTTTCTCTTGTTCCAATGCCACTGTTCTATTATGGTTGGGTCAACTGCACAGCTATACATGGGCCGGCCAGCCAGCCCTTAACAAATGCATAAGAAGATCCCATAAATAATTCAGATCACTCAAGAGGTGGTGACTTGAACAAGTCCCTTTTGGTTAAACTTATTTAAAAGATAAGGTGAAGTTAAGTGAGTGATGGCACAGTTAGAGAGGCCACTGTCCAGAGGGAATATGGACTATGTTACGTTACACTGCTAGAATGACTAGTGCAGAATTATGTCAACTTACAGATCTTCGAATCTTAAGGGAGAAGAATATGTCTGATCTCTTGAAGAAGTGATACAGGACGAGTATTTTACGAAAGAGCGGATAAGCTTTACCCAATAAAGCTCTTTTCCATTAAAACAAAACTGCCCATTAGCAAAGTACTTAAAGAAAGAAGGAGAGAGACTCAGAGAGAGAGGCTATTAAGATGTTATTAAAGGATTGGAAACATTATATTAGTGACAGATAGAACTGAAAAACACTTCCATGTACCAAGAACAAAATATGATTCTGTTGTTCCTGCAAGCATGTATGTTTCTTTTCCTGTATGGCTAGGAAAGGTCTGTTGAAATCCACCTTTCTCATACACAGGGGTGTAAAGAAATTTACTTGTAGGGAAATTTCAACTGCTGAAAAACAACCACCACCAGCTGCTATTTGCGTGAGCATTTGTATGATAATTAACCTATGTTTTCCTGCTTCCTAACATCAACCCAAATCCCATTTGTTTTCACTTAAGCACACAATTACATTTGTTGTTCTACCTATAAACCTGTGATTTTTTAAAAAAATGAAAATCTGCAAGAGCTCTAATACAGTGAGGGGATAAAAGAATGGATTTCTGACCAATGTATTACACGTAAACAATATACATTCAATAATGTACATGTATTTGGGCAAACTCCACAATAACTGGTGACTTTAGCACTGAACAGACACCGAGGTATCTCTGTGTGTGTTTACAGAGGTAGCAGAAAATTGCATCATCCTCCTGCAATAAAATTTACAAAGCAAAATATGTCCTTTTGGCCATTTTCTGAACATCTTTGATTTCAGGGTGGTCTTAATGCTCCAAAATATTCCATCCCAGTGGTTGCGCCATGCAATGCCGCATCGAACAGTGACAAATAGATACTAAAAATCTAAGCCATAATCCTTGCAGCATTGAACTTTGAAATTTAGCACTCATTTTATGTTTAATTAATTCCAAAAGGGTGGGGGGAGGAAAGGGGGATGGGGAAGAGGGAGGGAGAACTTTTAAAGCTTAGCTTTGAACAGGCTGTTCGTTAAAGAGAGAGAGAGAAAGAGAGACCACATTTATGTTTTCACTGTTGTTTTTCCAAATGTGATGTGACAAAGTGAAAAAGCTTCATGAGAGTGCGGTTCTTTGTGTGATGGAAGAGGGATGCACCTACCAGTCTCACATCATCAAAGAAACAGACATGTATCTATAATTTATGCTTTGCTTAAAGCTTCTGCTGATCTGATGTGGCTTTTTCAGACAACACAGGCAGCTCCGGCAAAGCTTGTCAATCATGTGGGCTTACTCAAATTGTAGACCATTAGTAAGAGAGACAGCAAAGTTTCTTTAATGACGCTTTTATATGTGGTGTGTTGGCAGTGAAACAGAGAAGAATTGACTTGATCAATGCATTAGTCTAATCATGGGGTTCCTGTTCTTAATTTCTTTTGTCGGTAATTTCCATACTCAAACAGTATTCAGGATACTTGTAAAGACACACTTAGAGCACTCCCTGATGTATGCAGTCACCTATAAAGCATGGCTTGGATAGAACACTGTAGGAAGCATGGAATAAAAATGGGAGGGCAGTCAGATCTTGCTTTGAACTCCCTTTCCTGGTGGGAGAATTATAGTACCTTTGTAAAAATAATAATAATGGAACACTGCCATTTCTTTATATTATTCTCTCTCTCACACACACAGAGAGAGAGAGAGAGAGAGAGAGAGAGAGAGAAAGGCAAGCAAACAGGGTGGCACTCAGCTCTGTTACTGATGAAGGTGGAAGCTGAAATGCTGAAATAATTTCTCTGCTTTGTCAAATACTTATTACACACCTAACGTAAATGATTCTTATCTCTACTAGGATTCTGTATTCCTGTCCCCCCTTTAGAAGAAAGGGAAACCTTTGTGAATTGAATAATTGCTCCAACATTTGCACTTTGCAAAACTTTAAATTCTTTCAATCACAAATGAGGTTTTGTTTGTTGTTGTTACAAATGTTGGTAAATTTATCTAAAACCAAATTAAAACAAATTTCTTCCCCACAATTTACCAACTAAATGAAATATGTTTACAATGGGTATAATAAATAATAACCTTTGAGCTGCAGAGATGGAAAGGACCCTATGGGTCATTAAGTCCATGCCCTGTCAAAGAGTCACAGTGGGGAATTGAACTCCCAACCTCTGGTTCCACCACGAGCTATGTAGTAGTTCTATTCCCAATATCATCGTCATCAGCTACAACTCATATCTGAGAATGCATTTTTTCCTGAAACAGGAAAATACGGCATTGGTGTGAATTTGTTTAAGGTGGATCCCAGCTTGCCATGAAGTGACCCACATACTATGATCACGGAACCATCTCCTACGGCAAATATGACATGAAACATGCAGGATGTAAAACCAGGACTGCAATGGTCTGCCACACCCTTGAGGACAAGGTACACCTTCAAAGCCAATCCATCTGGCATGGCCTCTTCCACCTCCATGACCATTAGGAATCAGAGTTCCTCCTCCACTCATTTTGCTGTTGGGCCCAATATAATGGATTCCATGGGATTTCCTCCACTGAGGGAGACTATCACCCCACCTAAAGAGGCTCATCCACCCATAGCTGTTAGCTCCTCTA